>JAGXJF010000346.1:0-213292 GCA_019208055.1 Stipa capillata | reverse complement strand
CAACTTGGGCTTGAGGATATGTGGAGTAGCACTTAGGAGAGCAGATGGATGATTTTGCAAAGAATTAGGTGTGGAAAGAGGCTTTGGTGTATACATAGACAACCCCTAAAAAACTAACCGTTTGTGCAAAAAGTGCGGAACTCAGAACTTCTGAGATGGAACTCGGAGGTTCCGACATTTGAAAGCAACGGCTATATTGCCTGTCTAGAAACAGATCTCAAAACTTTCAACAAAACCCGGAGGTTCCGACTTGTAGAGCACAGCAGACAGAAATGAATGATGGAGGTTCCGATTTGAACCTAGACCCTCTAAGCTTATGAGTAGCCTTGGCAAGGTGTGGTTAGCACGTTTCCTTCAGCTTTTGACATCGCAGTCGGACTTTCCAAAATTTCAGAGGACCTCAACTGAGGTGGACACTCATTCTTGGAGGTTTCAACAATGGACTCATACATTCTGAGATTTCAAAGATAAGTCCAAAATAAATCTTGGAGACTCCAGAAAAATCCAGCAACTCTGACTTTCAAGGCAAAAGGACTTAGACATGTACAGAACTGAAACTTGGAGGTTCCAAGAATTCTCAGATGTTCTGACATCCTGAAGATCAGACAGGAAGAGCAACTCAGAGACTCTGTGTTCCCTGACTCTTCATCAACCTCGGATATTTTGACACTTCCAGAAAAGATGTGTGTCGTAGGTACGAGCCTAAATAATAAGAGAGAGGCACCCCCGTTCGGTTGTACACAGGCCTATGGGGGCACACGTATGGACATGAGGGAGAAGGTAGCGAGCGCAGCTAGGCCTCACGCAGCGGTTTCGTGTTTCTCTCCCCAAATTAGGGTTAGCAAAATTGAGAAAGATGAAAAATGAGATCCCCCTCCCTCTTGGCCTTGGGGTCCTATTATAGAGAAGGAGGTGGAGGTGGGATGAGGAATTTACAAGTTTGCCATTCTAGGGTAAAAAATACCCGGAAGGGGATTCTAAACTATTTACACAACATTTTAATGGTATGCCGGCGGTTCGGGGTAACGCGGGGACACCCCTCCAACAATGTGTTTGAAGAGATTTTAGAGACCTTTTTGGTTTTGAAAATTGATTCCTAACTGAGCATTAGCAAGGCAGTCTCACCAGCTTTCAGATTTTAAACTCCCATAATAGTATGGCTTTTCCTAAACACAATGTGATTATGTGAACCACCAATAGAGCTAAAAAATTATCATTAATCTTTATTTCTTCGAGTCAACTTTTCTTGAAAGTTTTGGGACTAAACACCTGATCACACTTGATGCACATATTAGTCCATTAATATTTTTGTCATTAATCATCGAAATCCACTTATGGGGGGCCAAGATGCACTTTCACCCTAGCTGCCTAGGACGACTGCCCACAGCCCACAGTTGTGGCACCAACACTCGGGATTGTTGCCCTAACATGCAAGCCAAGCCAACCCTACTGGGCCACACCAATCGGGCCGACGGCCTTGCCACGCTTGTAGCACAAGACCGCCACCCACGTGTCACCTAACCATCAGCCCTGCCCCGTTGGGCCGCCGCTGTCTCGCTTTCTGAGGTCGTCACCTCGGCATTCATCGTCCTACCAAATCTGGAGGAGGGCCAGATCTGACAAGCCACCATCCATCCGGCACCACCGCCCCGGCATCCGCTCACCCACCATCACCGGCCACCTGCCAGGCCAAGAGTTGGCACGCCTATCGTGCATTCGGAAGGTGCGTGCCGACGCCCATACCCTAGTCGCACCTAGGGCCTTGTGGTGCCGCCGAGACCAGCATGTTGGTGAGGTCCCAATGCCTAGGGCCACCACCAGCCATTGCTGCCCGCTGCCCAGGGCCGGCCAAGCCCCAGGCCTGCCAGGTCAGGAGGCTGCACCACAAGACCTAGACACGGGACGGGAACCCCAAGCTAGATCTGTGGACACAGTGCCCCAGTAGACATCGTGGGGCCACCATGTCTGCACTGCCACATGAGCCACAAAACCCCGCCAGACCAGTCGTTGCATCCCCGCCGCCGCCCGCCCTGCCGAAGCTCACACCGACGAGGAGCAGCGCCACCACCACAAGCACCCCGGGTCGCTGCCCTAGCCTTCGTGCCCGAGGGCTGATGCCACCCACCCGGAAACCCTCTGCCATCCTTCGGGAGCGGGGCCTGCCACCACCGTGGCAAAAGCTGGCGGCGGGTAGCAGCAATGGGGAGAGAGGGGGGGGCCGCGCGGCGGCTACGGTTCCCGCTCCTGATGCCTCCTCGGGAGCGACACAGGGGTGCAAAGGGTCAATTCCGGACATCTCGACTCTTCTATATAGAGTGCTTATCTACCTGCAGTTCTGGAGGCCACTCAACAAGACGAACAACAACGAAGTGGTGTCATTCATGATCAGTAGGGTGTTGCAACTGATCTAATTGCTCAAAAACACAATGACTATTGCAAGTCCAAGCTAGGCAGCTAGGTCTTTCGTTTTGTTCTATGTTGTCATGCATCGGCTAATTGTTGATCAGTAGCATTGGCCACTAGCAGCCAAAACAGTTGCTCCATTGGTAAAGAAACACATTTCCAAAGTTCTTGAAAATAATGATGAAAAAATCAAGAAAATAGCGACAATATTATGCCAGCCCTTAAAATTAGCTACGTTACCTTTCTTTCCACCTAAAGTAATGTTTTTTATATTTTTCACTTTTCCCCCGAAGATCATAGGTTTAAGTATTTAGAAATTACTTATTTTTGGACTGCAATAGGCATAATAGAAATCATACTAATTCACATGATTTACTGCTGCATGTGTCTACCGATTCATATAACCTACAGATTAAACAAGATCTGTCTGTCTATCACCTCTGAAATCTCAACTTTTTCTTAGCGAGCCTGAAACTATGAAACATGGACTGAAACAACACTTGGACTGCCATTCGCAATAACACAAACCACTGCCGACCTTATTAGTTACAACATGCTAGCTGCTCCTATACCCAACGTGGTTTTGGGCCGGACAGGGGACCTGAATGAGAGTTGAGTAGCATATATGCAAGTTAATGTAAGTTCCTGGGTAGATCAGATGAGATGACCAATTGGGTCACTGGAGATCAACCAAGCGCTGATGCACAGCTTAATTTAATCACCAAAGGTTTCATTGGGCAAAATCTCGTGCTCAAGAAGCTTACTTTATTAGGCATAAATAAACAATTCTGCTTGACTAGGGAACAACTTTTGGGTCGTCCTTGGGACCAGGTCCAAATAAGGTGACATCAATCACCTGTTCAAGGGTGACATCACCAAGCCAGTTAGCCGGATTTAAGCTGTGTAAGTATATAGCTAACCACTGATTGCTTTGATTTGGGTATTAAAAATGGCTGGAACAGGAGGATGACGAGCTCACCACCACTAATCACGGACCCAAATTGCGTATTTTCCTTTTGCCATTGCATATAATTTTATGTTCAATTATGCAAGTTAATAACACTTATTAGCTTGCTCGTGGACCCTATTTTTCTCAAAATAAAAATAAAAATTAGCTTGCTCGCTTGGCCTAGCTAGTTAGTTGCATCCAAACTAAGACTAATTTGCACTAGATGCCAACCCAATGATAGTACTAGTAAGTTGTACTGAACTACGTACTACTGATACTATATGCGGACTTGTACGAACATCTGGTCAGTTTTCTAGCTTGCATCCCATCTAATCCAAATTCGTTCATCATTTCCTTGCTGCTGACATATAGCTCAGAACGATATCTGGCATCTAGTATATGTCCATAACATGAAGAGTACTACTGTAACAAAGACTTTTATTAATTCCAATGTGAAAACTTTAATTAATTATTAGTTGACCTTGTTATTAATTCAGCTCTCACTTTGTCTCTAGAGCTTCTCATTTAGCTACCTAGCCACGAGTCATGTATACTTGTACAGCGCGATTGGCTTATATCTGCAAATGGTACATCTGTCCCATCGATGACTTTAATTTCATCAGATTATTTTTTAGGGAAATTTGATCAGATGATTAGTTTAAGGAAGCATATGGTTTCACTTAATTAACTTGACCAGCTGGACCTGTTAATCCTGCAAAAATTTCACATATCTACCACGTCGACTTCTCAGTTTTATTATTTTTACAGTAGCGAGAAGGTTGCTGTAATTTTCTACCTTGGAGAGTGCAGTCAGTCACTGGTCAGCTCCTCATGGTTTCATACCTTCTACCTACCATATATAACATCAAATTAAGCTTGACACGTCACACATGCAATCAGCCTCACTCGTTCAACAGAACAATGCATATACACCGTCTGATCAACAGAATCAACGGCAGAGATTAACCGCATAGTACCAGACATGAAAAGTTAACGCGTGGACGACTTCACGCCATAACACAACGATTCTATATATATACACACATGAGCAGGTGTACTCGATAATTAGGCAAGAGAGTTGAGTTGCAAATCAATGGCGTTGACGGCTGCACGGGAGAGGAGTGGAGGCCTAGCAGGCAAGACGTGCGGCGGCGATGGTGGCGGCGGCGGGGAGGAGAGGCAGCGGGAGCACATGTTCGACAAGGTGGTGACGCCGAGCGACGTGGGGAAGCTCAACCGGCTGGTGGTGCCCAAGCATTTCGCCGAGAGGTACTTCCCGCTCGGCCCGGCGGCGGCGAGGGCCGGCGCCGTGCTGCGCTTCGAGGACACGCGCAGCGGCGGGAAGGAGTGGCGCTTCCGCCTCTCCTACTGGAGCAGCAGCCAGAGCTACGTCATGACCAAGGGCTGGAGCGGCTTCGTCCGCGACAGGCGCCTCGCCGCCGGCGACACCGTCTCCTTCTTCCGCGCCGGTGCGCGCCTCTTCATCGACTGCCGGAGGCACGGCGGATCAGCCCCGGCCGCCGCGATACCCATCGTGCCGGTAGCACCACGAGCCCTCGCGGTGCAGCGGACGTCGGGCGAAGCGCGCGGGCGGTGCCTCCGGCTGTTCGGCGTGGACCTCGAGCTCGGCGCAGAGCCGCCGCCGCCCCCGCTGGAATTGCAGCTAGCTTTGCAGAGATGACCACCAAATAATGTTGCTGTGGTTCTGACAACCGAACGAATCAAGGAAAGATTAAGGTCATGTATTGTGTTGACCTTTCGTTATTAACTGATCAGTTTGTTCAGAATAACATGGAATATCTAGGTAGCAATTATTCATATATCTTTCTTCACTCTTGCGTACAAATGGGCATATTCAACTGAATTTGGACTATGATCGTGAATTTTGGTTTCACCTTGTTCATGTTTGTTGGGAATAGACCGGAATCGGTAGTGCGAGCTCAACTTATAAGTGTGAGACGGTGACACCACCAGGTTAGCCTTTTGGGGTAGAAGGATGCTTAGAAGGCTGGTGCTCTATATAGTTGGGCTTTCTCGGATATCAGCCCATCCTAGGGCCAAAGGCCACGACGCTAGTTTAGCGCGGGTCCAAGATAAAGCAACAAGTTTTTTTTTGAGGGGAAAGCAACAAGTTGTATCACAGCTCAAATCAGTGTCGGGCGACTTCACAGTTGACGAGGAGCATGGGAGTCCTCATAGGAGACCTTACAAACTCAAGGTTGCTTGATGATCTTTTTGTAGCATCACCTATTAGAGTACTAGTCTTTGAGTGAGAAGTCCAAGACTAATTGTAGGCTAGTGATCTGTAGTTGTGTTCATCCTAACATCCTATACTTGTTCATGTATGTAGAGGGACCCTAGTTCCAATTCATTTATGTGTTATCCCATTTTGAATACTTATCCCAAATTCCTGTGCAACTTCCGTGCAATCAGGACTTGTGGTTACGATAAGGTCGAGACGTTCAACTACTCGCGAAAATGCATTTTCCTTCGATCAACACAAGAATCAGGCCGTCCGATCTGTTGAAAAGTCAATGGTAATTAGAACTAGCAACTCACTCCATTGGCTTATGTATACGGTCGCTTCACTTGTTAATCCCTACTGAAAATTAAGTAACTATATGCGCAGAGCACAATCGATCTCAGACGACGACTGCGCATAGTAAGTTTAGTTAACCAAATTACTAAAGCAATCACACTTAGCGTCTAGCTAGCTGTTGGGCAACCGCTAAGCCACGGCATCCTCATCTCCACGCCGCTGCGCCTGCAGCTCCTCCTCGTCGTCGTCGGCGATGGTGCCCACCGTCGCCGCCGCCGTCGTCGCGGCTAGCTCCTTGCCTTTCCCCCACAGGAACGCGTAGAGCCCAGGATGATGAGCATCGTCCCCAGCACGCTGCATGCATGCACACGTACGTACGCATCAGTGAGTGTCAGACAATCACCGCTGTTAAAGTGCTAATTAGTTCTGACGAACTGAAGAAGTAATCGAGGTGATCGACGATGAACTGGTAATGGGTGAACCGGAGGCGTGTCGGCGAGACAGTGACTGACCTGCCGAGGTAGATATCGGTGCCGAGCAGGAGGGAGTCCATGACTGTGGTGATGATGAGCGACAGCGAGTTGAACATGGACGGGTACATCGGCCCGCGCCGCGCGATCGCCCACGAGATCAGCACGAACGTCGCCCCCGTGTTGAACACCCCGGAGTAGACGATCGTAGCGAGCTGCAGGTCCCAGTTGAGCCTCCACGCCGACCTGTCGCCACCGGCGCCGGTGATCGCCAGGCCAGCCACGGCGGTCTGCAGGCTCCCGGACACGCACGTCAGCGCCGTCATCCAGTACTTGGACGGGAACACCTTGGCGACCCTGACCTGGACGATGAACCACAGCGCGTAGCTGAGGCAGCTGCCGCACAGGAACAGCGTGCCGGCGACCATGTCGCGGTGCAGCGCCGCTGCCCCCGCTGCAGCAGGCGCATGGAGCGGTTGTCGGAGCAGGTGGCTGGGCCATGGGTGCAGCAGCCTGCCTCTGCAGAGGCTCACCGCCATCGTGCCGCCGACGCCGATCGCCGTGCCCAGGACCTTCATCTTGCCGGGCCAGTTGCTCAGCACCAATCTCTCCGCACTGAAGGAAAAAATTGCAATTAGCATCGTTGATCCAGCTGATTCATGGGTAGCGCAGCGCGTATGTAAATGTACCGGAGCGCGACGGCGATGATGAAGGTGACGACGGGGACGAGGTTGAGGAAGTTGACGGAGTAGGCGGCGTTGGTGGCGCGCAGGCCGTAGTAGTACAGCCCCATCGCCAACAAAACTCTACATGCATATATAATTCGGCTTTGCTGTTTCTCGGTCACGTAATAAATTGTCATTTCTAAATTATCCAGTTGTATATTTTAAATCCTATATATATATATATATATATATTATGTAATTTTAAGTATAAAATGTGTAACTATCTAATTATACATAATTTTCAAAATATGTGACTATCCAGCTAATCAATGGATAAAAAATCAACGTTCAAAATTATGACTTTAGAAATAACAATTTTCTGTAGACTTGGAAATAGACAGTTGTACGATTCATCCATCGATTGAAAGTATAATTATGACACGAGTGTGCATCAGAAAGTTCAGTGCAATTGCAAATCTGCGATGGTTATATATATATATATATATATATATATATATATATATATATAATATATATATATATAGATATATAAGCATGTACAAATTCTACTTTCTCTTACCCTGATGAAATTATATCATGTAAAAAAAATTCAGATTTGCTATCCCTAAACCATCTAAGAAATTGTTATTTCTTGATTAAGTTATACATTATCAAATATATAGTTACATCAAGAATTTTTATACAACTTTAGATTTAGAAATATGCAACTACCCAGTTACACGTCTCTAAAATTGAAGTTGCACACAATTTTTTTTAAAATACAGTACTCGGTTGACCTTAGATAAAAAATCAACCTGCAAAATCATTGACTTATAAATAATTATTTTTCAGTTCAAATAGAAATAGATGCTTAAAAAAAAAGTTGTAGTGCTAACCCGAATGTAGCGTTGATGGAAGTCCAACCCAACACTGCAAGGTTCACTTTTTTCCTCATCTCCCTGCAGTTAGCGCAAAGAGCAAGATTAGACGCCAAGAAATGACAGATCAGAAAATGTAAGATGAGACATGCATACGTATATGGTATCAGAAGACTGACTATATCAGTAACAGTTTGTTCACGGAACATCGCTGCATGCGAGGACACTTCTCCAAATGTTGTTTAACAGGCTGTCATGACAAATTACAGGCACAACATGTACAAGCTTCTAATACTAGTACTACATTGATGAGATCATCAGATGTTCTGAATTAGTAGTTTCTTGTGCTTCCGCGCGCCTGAAGATTCAGATAGGCATGCACAAGTTAAGGCATAACAAGCAGTAGGTATACGTTTCTCCCAAACAGAGTTAGTAATGTGAGCTAGTGTGTTGGGTGATCGATTAGCACAAATGGAGATAGATCGTGGGAGACAGCGAGGCATGCATGCATGGTTGCATTAGCGTACTGGCATGCAGTTGCATCTATGCCTAGCGCTGTCAGGAAGCAACCCGAAAATCAGAGACCAAATTCCTTCTTTAACAACTGGCCTTGCCACAAAAGAAAAAGAAAATTAATGTTGTTTTTCTACCAAGAATTAATTGGCGAGAATTGCTTGAGTGAACTCGATCGTTAATATAGCCAAACAATTAATCGGATAAACTTAATTTCAATGGCATGTAAGTTCATTGCCGTTTCTGTTCGATCTCGTCACCGCTCGCCCATCCGTCGTTGTTGCATGCGATTTATGCATGTTGTTCGTCAGCCTGCTAGCTATAGCTAGCGTCCTGTAGCGAAAAATAGAATACAACAAGCAGTGCCGTCCATGCATTTCTTGCAAAGAAATAAATTGGTGTTCATGCATATAGTATGAATGGATCGATCGATGTGGCGATGACCATGCATGCATGGCGTGCAGGTGCACATCTTCGATTGCTTTGAATTGTATGACGACCATATATATATATTATGGCGTAATAAGCAACACGTGTACGTAAGTATGTACCTCTCAAAAACGACGGCGAGGGGGGCGACGACGGCGGCCCCGATGAGGTTGCGGTAGACGAGGAGGACGAAGGGGTGCATGCCGGTGTTGAGGGCCAGCTTTGACAGCAGCATCATCACCACCGTGAACACCTGCACCAGCACCATGCCCAGCGGCAGCGCCACCCTCTCCACCTTCCCTCTACTCTTGGCCGCCGCTGTCTCCTCCTTGCCGGCGGCCGCCATCACGACCACCACCCCGACGTCGCCGTCTCCCGCCATGTGCAGTATATGTATGAGAGTACGCGAGAGCTTGATTGATTTCTTGGGACAAGCTAGAGCAAGACACAAAATGGAGCAACACTGACGGTGCAGCCAGAGAGTGAGGTTGCAACGATGGCAGTGTATATATAGACGGATAATATGGTGGCTCGCTTGCGTTGCGTGTGGTTGTACAGCTACTTTTCCCTGCATATATACAGTGCTTCAAATTAATTCAATTAATCCACGTACCAAAAATACAAAAATATTTGCAAACAATTCAGCTTCCTCCAGTTGAGTTGGGTTTGTGTTGTTGTTCCCTCTAAAAGCGAAAACAAAAACGAAAAACGAAACGAAAACAGGAGCACCACTGACCACTCCCTCCTCACCTCCTCTGCCTTCCACTCATCTCCCCTATCTTCTTCTTCTTCTTCTTCTTCTTCTTCTTCCCTAGCTTGACTTCCTGCTCCTCCCTCCCCCACCCACACACCGTCTCACTCACTCACTCCTGCGCCGCCATGGCCGCTGTCACCGCCACGGCCGTCTCCCTCCCCTCCTCCTCCTCCTCCACCAAGAGCTCCCCGTCCACCCCTCACTCCCATTGCAGCTTCCTCTCCTACCCGTCCGCAAGAACCACCCGGCTCGGCGTGCTCATCCGGGCTCAGGTCTCCACCACCGACGCCGCCGTCGCCGCGGAGCCGGCCAAGCCGAAGAAGGTGTCCAAGAAGCAGGACGAGGGGGTGGTGACCAACAAGTACCGTCCCAAGGAGCCCTACGTCGGCAAGTGCCTCCTCAACACCAAGATCACCGCCGACGACGCGCCCGGGGAGACCTGGCACATGGTCTTCAGCACCGACGGCGAGATCCCCTACAGGGAGGGCCAGTCCATCGGCGTCATCGCCGATGGCCTCGACAAGAACGGCAAGCCACACAAGCTCAGGCTCTACTCCATCGCCAGCAGTGCCCTCGGCGACTTCGGCGACTCCAAGACCGTCAGTCATCTCGACTCTCTGCAATCTCACCAATTAATTCTACCTCCTCCACTACGTTAATTAATTTCTGCTCATTGAATTTGTTGCATCTGTGTATGTACAGGTTTCGCTGTGCGTCAAGCGGCTTGTTTACACCAACGATCAGGGAGAGATTGTCAAGGGAGTCTGCTCAAATTTCTTATGTGAGTTCCACTTCTCTTACTCGCAATCTCAAGATGACAATTGCATTATATAGTTCTGAAGAATCTGCTAGTGTTCAGGCTTTGCAGATCGGAATCTGCTAGTCTCTATTTCTTGTGCTGATGATTTTTCTTTAATGGGATCCAACAAATTATATCTGGACCACCCATTACTAATACTGGATATAATCATTACAATTTTTCAAGTTGGTAATATCTCTCACTCACATGTTCTTTACTGTGCTAATGCAGGCGACCTGAAGCCTGGTTCCGATGTCAACATAACAGGACCAGTAGGTAAAGAGATGCTCATGCCTAAAGACCCCAATGCTACTATTATAATGGTAAGCCTAAATTCCATGGTGAATCCATCCATCACAAACTGAGGGTTTAACTAGAAATTCCACCATCGTGTCAATTACCTTGCAGCTTGCGACAGGGACTGGTATCGCGCCGTTCCGGTCCTTCTTGTGGAAAATGTTCTTTGAGAAGCATGATGACTACAAGGTACAATGTTGTTTTTGTTGTTGTCCCGCCTAGTAGTGTAATACATCATCCCTCCAAATGGACTACTTATTGACAACCTGAATCTACAATGTGTGAATTCTTGTGCAGTTTAATGGCCTAGGATGGCTCTTCTTGGGAGTTCCAACGAGCAGTTCTTTGCTCTACCAGGAGGTCTGAAAATCATCCCCTTTCCATGAGTTATTTGCAAGTGCTACTTGCTTATTTCTATGTGACACTTTATTAACTTGCTTGGTTACATTGCCATTGTAAACATCAGGAGTTTGAGAAGATGAAGAAAAAGGCGCCAGAGAACTTCCGGGTTGACTACGCCATCAGCAGAGAGCAGACCAACGCTGAAGGAGAGAAGATGTACATTCAGACAAAAATGGCCGAGTACAAGGAGGAGCTGTGGGAGCTTCTGAAGAAGGACAACACCTATGTCTACATGTGTGGATTGAAGGGCATGGAGAAGGGTATCGATGACATTATGGTGTCATTGGCTGCGAAAGACGGTACAATATATGTTTCTGAATCTTTGTCATTGAAAAATTTGAGCAGTCTTTGTCATTGCAAGTGATGCTGAAATTTTGCTTGATTTCGATGCTAGGAATTGACTGGTCGGATTACAAGAAGCAACTGAAGAAGGCCGAGCAATGGAACGTCGAAGTCTACTAATTCTTGCATTTTTATTCTCAACTTTTCCTTGTGTATCTGTGCGCACGCAGGCCTATGCGTGCAATCAAGATGTACGTATATAAAGTAGATAAATGTGGCTTACCAATATTTCGTCATGTTGGTTTAACTCTTCCAAGTTTTATGTATACACTACTGTTCATGCCTGCTCAAATTTTATCCAACAGTTAATATTACTATACATTTCACTCCAAAAATGCCATGTGGGACTCTTAGGGCATGTTTGGTAGCCTGCCTCCCCTCAGATATTCCCTCCTCAACCCACTTTTCAGTGTTTGGTAGGGTGTAACTCCTAGCCATGCCCACCTCAACCCACTTTTCAGCCTTAGCCATGCCCAGATGGGAACCGGTGGGTGGAGGTTCCCACCTCAGCATGGCTGGCTCCTCAGCATGGCGTGCAGCACGGGAAGCAGCGTCGGCCGGCAGTGGAAGCGGAGGGCGGAGCACCGGGCGCGTGTGGGGAGGCAGAGGGGAAGAAGGAGGCCGGTGCTCACCGGTCGGTGGCGGAGGAGATGGTCGGTGGCCCGAGCTCGGCGGTGGGCAGCGGTGGCGAAGCGGCGACGGCGTGGAGCGCGGGGGCGGCAGCGGCGAGGAGAACGGGGAGAAGGGGGGAGACGGAGGGGAAGAAGGAGGCCGGTGCTCACCGGTCGGTGGCGGAGGAGATGGCCGGCGGCCCGAGCTCGGCGGTGGCAGTGGTGGCGAAGCGGCGACGGTGTGGAGCGCGCGGTCGCGGCAGCGGCGAGGAGAACGGGGAGAAGGGGGACGGCGGCGGGGGAGGCTGCGGGACGGAGGGTGACGGCCGGCGGCGGGGGAGGCTGCGAGCGGAGATGGCGACGGCGGCTCCGACCGGGGGCAGCGGCGAGCAGGGCGAGGGAGAGGAAAGCGGGGGAAGGGGGGGCGGCGGCAAGAAGAGGGCAGGAGGGGTGGCCGACCGGCGGCGGAGGTGGTCGCCGGCGGCGAGGGCGAGCCCGCCAAGGGTGGCGGCGCCCTGGGCCAAGCGGCGGTGCGGGGCTAGGGTGGCCCGAGGTGCCCCCTGGCCCCGTTAGATCTAGGGTTTTTTATTTTTTTTAATTTTTTTAGTTTTGTTGTTACAGAGAGGAGAGGGGTATTTTTAATTATTTTTTTTAGCTGTGTTGATACAGGCTACCAAACAAAATCTCATCTCAGCATGTCTCAGTACATACAGGCTACCAAACACACTGTAGTTGTATGCACTCAGCATGTCTAGACTCATCATGTCTCAGGGGAGAATAGCCATGCCAGGGTAAGATGGCTACCAAACACACCCTTACAAAATTGCAGTTAAAATATTCCATATATATATCTCCGAAAGACCTGCAAAACATGGTAGTAATTTCGTATCAGATCTTGCTATTAGCTTTGGTTTAGATCATTATCCTACTGTTGTTTGGATTAGAACCTAAACAGCTTCATGAACGATAGTGTTCTGAAGCTTTACACCAGCATGATCTTACAAATGCATCAGAAAAAGAAAGAGTTGGAGAACTTGCTGCATTTGTTAACATCCAATGGAATTGGAGGACTCTGTCTGTCACTCTTCAGTCAGAGGCTCAGAGCTGCACTTGCTGCTGCTGCTGCTCTTTGTCGTCTTCAGCAACTTTTGGAGGTTGGTGCAAGGCCTCCTGCCTCTTGCCCCACAGAAGAAGATACAGGCCACCTATCACAAATATAGATCCCAGCACACTGCACAGCACAATGTTGAGGTGTTACTTACGGGTAAACAAATGATCTGAATTCTGAATCTGAATGGTATGCTCTACTGTAACTGTACCTTCCAAGGTAGAGCTGTTCATGCAGGATGGTGAAATCAATGACTGAGACAATTATCTGCACCACGGGGATGAAGGCGGCGACGAACACGGGACCCCGCTTCTCGATGCACCACGTCAGCAGCACGAACGATACGCCGCACCCGACCACACCCTGAATTAAACCACAAACACAGGGAAATTAAGGTTACTGACAGCTAACAAGTTACTGAAAAACAAGAAGCATGCCAAGTTCAAGTTCAGGGACCGAATCATCATTACAGCGTAGAGGACGGTGAGGATCTGGAACTTGCTCGTGACGATCCACATGGAGACGCTCCTCTGGGAGCAGAGGCCGACCACCGCGACCTGGAGGAAGCTGAGCATGAACATGAAGGCGTTGCAGGAGTAGACATGAGGATACTTCTTGGTGAGCCTGCTGTGGAGCAGGAACCAGCAGGAGAGGCAGACGCAGTTCCCGAGGATCGCGACGGTGCCGAGCGTCCACTTCCTGCTGCTGATCGAGCCTGCTGCATCACCTCCCTTGCCATGCTGCTGCTGCTGCTGGGAAGAAGAAGGGAGGTGGTGGCCGGTGTGGGTGAGAGGCACACCCTTGTAGAGGGTCAGCACCATGGCGCCTCCTAGGGAGACCAGTGTGCCCATGAGCTTGGCTACGCCGGTCTTGGTCTTCAGGTTCAGTGACTCTGAACTGTTGATGCAGAATTGCAGGCAGGGATCATTCTTTGTTCACTTAGTGATCAAGATTATTTTTTCTGGAAATTTTGAGGCAATGAATGAATCCCATAGTTTACCGTGTCGCGGCGGCGAGTAAGAAGGTCAAGACGGGAGCAATGTTGGAGAAGGCAGTGACGAAGGTCGCCGTCGTGTACCGCAAAGCGACGAAGATCATGTACTGCCTCAGAGCTGCCCTGCAAGTGAAAGGGTAAAGAAACAGCAACAAAAATTCTTACGAACTTTTAATGTAAGAGTTTGCTTGAGCAAAAAAATGATAAATAGAAAATTGCAGTCGTGTTGAGTACCCGAGTGCAGCACTGATGAAGAGATAAACAAAGATCTCCAGTGTCATCTTTGGCCTGGAATTCCTGAAATGTTCACCAAAGAAGAAGAAATTAACAGACGCCATACTTGAGCTGAAATTAAAAGTTAGGACGCAACTCATTGAGCTGTCTGTATCTTCTTCATCTGTTCTTGCAGGGATCAGGTCAGGTCAGTCACCTCACCTCTCTCTGAAGTAGGCGATCGGGCTAAGGAACAAGGAGGCCGTGAGCTGCTGCAGTGTGACGAGCACAAGCGGGTCCATGCCGCCGTCCATGGCCACCTTCACCAGCGACACCAGCACCGCCGCCACGACGTTGAGCGCGATCATCACCACCACCGGCAAGCCACCAGCGAGCCACCCCATGCTGCTGCCGATCCCTCTTGCTCCTCTGCCACAAACTCACACACGTTCTTGGGGGCAAGCAATGTCGGTTTCAGGTGAATTTATAGATGTGCCATGTGTGTGTTCTTCAAGAAGAATTTGCCATCGGATGCTAAGTGACGAAAGAATCGTTTCAGGTCCGTCGTTTTTTTGGCCTGCAGATAAAGATGTCTCTGATCGGTTGCATTGCTTAGTGCAGGAGAACTGTAGCGTGTGTGTGATCTTTTTCATGTGGTGTGGGCAGTGATGCATTTGGCACAGCAGGAAATGTGGCCACCAGTCTTTCTCAAAGACGATAAAGCTCTTTTAACTGTGTTAGATATCCCCATATCCCTCTGGCAATCATGTGTGCTTTGATCCATGTTCGTACGCCGTGAGACGTTGATACCATTTCTTATGCGCAACTAAGTAGTCCCACAATGTAATCTGTTAGTGTGAGATGCGGTGCAAACATGCACGGGGCGTGTCGGAACGAAGCATCTGTACTTCTAGCATTATGACTGTTGAAGTGGAAGAGAATAGAATTTTTCTCAGCGAGAATAAACCAGGAGATGAAATTAACTAACATTTGCAGCAAAAAGATCGACCATCTTTATTCGATCCCTCCGGCGTCACAATGTCTGCCAAAGATTAAATCTTTTTTCAAGGCAGAGGGAAATTGCGTGTCCTCTCAACAGTGGATTGAGATCAAAGGTGAGTAAAGAATTGTGTGGGAGGGGAAAAGCGAGCACCTATCTATCTCTCACTTTTAGATGAAATGACATGAGATGAATTGGAAACATGAGGCCAAGTGCATGAAAGAATCAGTCACCGGAACTGTTCCTTTCTCCCAGTGACAGTTGAAGCATACATACACACACATATAGATGTAATGCACTGGCTCTGCATCACAAAGGTCTCAGTTGACATGAGAAAGGAGCAGAGACAGCATGGATCCGATGCTAACTACTCTTTGGTGCAATTGCCAGAATTGAAAGGGAATTGACCCCTCGAGTTCCATCAAAACGACGTCTTCGGTCTGTAGCAATGCATGATCACACGGCTCAAGGATATGCTGGAGCCTTCATGTGTACAATTTCCTTTTTACGATTCATGCATGATCCTAGTTCAACATCTTCTTCCTTTTCTCTGCCTTTTTTTTTCACTCTGTTTGTGTTCTCTGAATTCTAACGGCGAAAGGAGAACTGAAATGGATGGCAAGACAGGCAAGTTATCATAGCCACATGAGGACCATCAACAGTAGTAGCACTAGTACTCACCTCGATCGGCTAGCCAGCATTGATGCTGGCTAGTCCCAATTAGGTTACCATTTTCCATCTCTGGAAGGCAACCATTCCTATCCACCTTGAGGGATTTGGCATGAATAGGCAGGGCTCCTAGCATTGCTACTCTTTGAGCCACCTTTGCCTGTCCCCTCATCGTTTAGCTTGACACGACATTACTTGAACAGGATCTTTCGGATAGCCAATGGTCTCTAGGCTTTCCCATGCTACAGCCACAATCACACTTTCTTTCCTAGTTTCTACTTGTTGAAATACACAAACTTCTCATAGATTTATTTTGGTCTATTATCCACTTAACTGGATTCTTATCACATAAACTTCAAAGCATATAGTACACGAAATTTCCATTTAACTGAATTCCTATAACATACATTTCAAACTACTTAAAACATAAGTACTCATGTGTCGCGTAGTTGAGGGAAGCGCACTGGTGTGGTTATCGACGTCGCCGGAGGAAGAGGACATGGAAAGAAGTATATGTAGCGCATAATCGTGCCATGGTGTGTCACAACAGTGACGGTGCTCAAGGATACTTCTTTCCTTGTCGTTGACGTGTGTGACAAGGCAGGTGGAGATGGAGCAACGATGGATCTAGCGGTGGCATGGTTTGGCTAGGGCTGAGGCGTTAATATGTAGGAGTCAAATCGAGTTACTGGGCTGGCTGAAAGGCATCAGAGATATTTTTTAAGAACATGAGTAGAAAACTGTGTGTGATTATCTACTTAGCCCATATGTTTATTTTTGTAAAAACGTCTCTAATATGCATTTTAACAAAAAATAATCTATAATTAGCTATAACACTAACAGTTTTGCTAAATCTCTACTACTTAAAAAAAGAGTAGCGTTCCCTTTCCTGCCGGCAGAGTGCATTTTGCCCACTCTTCGTCCAACCTTCCTGTTTTGCAACCTTCCTGCCAATAAATACTTACCAAATATGTGTTTACCAAATAAAATCCTACTATTTTTACACAATCACATTAATATGGGCAGGTAAATCACGAGCTAACGTACTAGAATATTTATACCCCGTTGCAGCGCACGGGCAATTATCTAGTCGTCTTTAATAAGACATCTAGTATTGGTATTTCTGTAGCACTGAGAAAGATGTGTCTTATGCCATTTGCCATGCAATTGTTGTACATTCTTAGTTTGTCCGTGAAAATTAACGCTGCACACCCATGCAGTTATTCTACATTCTTAGTTTGTTAATTCTTCCGTGTAAGACTAGCTAAAAGCTATGTCTTTCTTCTTTATGTAGGACCATAAGTTAATTAGAGACGGTCTTGTTTTAGTCTAGTGCACTACATCATGGTCAAGAATAGAAGGTGTTTTGATGGTGACGGTTTTCTAAAGTGCCTAAAAATTATGGTCTTCACGGTGTTTTGGAGAAATTGCCTCCAAATCTTGGTAGCATCGAAGGCGATTGTGGCTTATCCGGTTTTAAAGATCGGATAACACTACGTTTCTTATACTAGTCTCATGATCAGTAGTCAATACACATAAGTTAACTTAAATACCATTGTCAGACATGTACAATACCGAGCCTGGTACACAAATAGACCTTCATGATCGAGGTTTTACACACATAGCCTATTGGTTGCATTTAGAGTCTAAAGCGGAAAAGATACACATAGCAAGTGCACATCAATATGTAGAGGCAACTGACTAGGGTAACACCCTATTCCTCGTAGTCACTATGGTCGTCTTCAGAGAAGTATTATTCTTCTTCTGGACAAAGAGACAAGCCAGGTGAGTATCTTGAATGTACTTGTAAGCATCCCACATGAAAAGGGTAATGGTTATATTCATGCTTGGTTATGTTCAAGGAAAATAGGTATATCCTAGGTTGCATGTTATACGGAAAAGTAAGCTTTTCATTCAAGAATAAAGATAGTAGATTCGCAAGCATTTGAGCAATAACCACACGATTAACATAGATAGTTCCAAAATTACGGTAACTCTTGCTACTGTCTCATAAAATTGAAACGCTAATAGCTCCATCTATTGACCTGAACCACCATTACAAACAACTTGTACTACATTCCTGTAGTACAGCTCATAATCTCACTTCTGCAACTCCTGCTACATTTCCATACCTCATACTGCACACTATAGACAATTCATTTTCCACATCTTTAAACCTATATCCCACAATATTAAATCATGAAAACATAGTCTAACCAATGTGTGGCCTAACCAAGTTGTGTCCATGACCATGGACGCGGCTATTCGAATAGATTTTAACACTCTGCAAAGGTTGTACGGTTCTACGGCAAGATGTGATTCTCCCGTATTGCCAGGATCTGGTGAGTACACTTCACGAGGTGTACCGACAGAAATGTCACAACGAGACTTTTTTCTATCTAGTCCTAATGATGAACCCGCTAGATGAGCCTTTCCCAGCAATTGTTTACTATCGCTAAACCACAACACAATGTAGACTCACCTTTGTGTCGAGCAACTTCCTACGCTAAACCACAAGAAGGTTCTTTGGAGCTAAACCACTCCCTTGCACTTTCTACCTATCGCCTACGGGTTCAAACGTTAGTTCTAAACAGTATACTAGGTCAAGCCCTTCCCTAGGGATATGAACGCATGATATGAACTTGGGTGAGCGGCACTTAGGTTCAGTTCTTGGTTGACCCAAGCAAGACTCCTCATCACCACACCATAGGCATGCCATGGATGAGTTGGTGTCGATCATCTTCGCCTGTTGCCACCACCCACTTCATCGGAACCCTAACTCCTCGCTCCGCTCATAGTCACCGCCACCATTGTAATTGTGGAGGTTGTGCCGCATCCCTGGTAAGTACTCCCATACTTTCCCTCCTTCACTCCTTGATCCTAGGTTTTCTCTCTATGCTTGGTGAAGATTTAGCACTGGTTCATGTCATGTTCTAGTGTTTGTTGCTATGTTATGTCTGTACTGGTGTATATGCTCTCTAATTCTAGTATCAACTCCCTCCTCGGCCATTTAAGAACCAGCTACTACTCTAGTGCCTTATGATGGATTCAATCATGAAAATGGATTCTTTAACTTTGTCAGTTTGTTGCACTGAAGGAATTGATGATACACCTGGTCTTGGTTAGCTTATGATGATGCTCACTATTGAAAGCTCTATATATATATGTGTGTGTGTGTGTGTGTACGTATGTATGTATGTACGTATATATATATATATATATATATCATGAGTTGATATGATCAGATGTTAATTTATTGTTGCCTGAAGTTAATAATCCATTTTGATGATGATCTTACTTGAGAAAGTTTAGACAAAATATAGAACTCTAATGAAAATAGATATTAACTTGATCTTTGGCTAGCTAGTGAAGATGCTTTGCATCTGAAACAAAATGTGTATGTCTTTCTATTAAAAAGCTGATAAGAACAGATATCCTATTCTAGTTGCCTACCAACCCTATGAAGATTTACCTCAAACCGAGGGATCCTCCTCTTTTTCTCCTTGGTTCTTTTGGATCTCCTGGAGTTTGGCCTTCCTATGTGATCTGGTGGTCCTCCTCCTCTACTCCTTGCTACTTTCCTGGTTCTTGGTCTCTTAGAAACTTGGCCTTTCTAAGTGATGGCTATGGCTCCTGATATTGCTTCTTGGTAGAAATGTGGTGTTTTCTTTGATGGTGGCTGCTCTAGTGGTTTGCTCTTGCCCTGGTTTCTATAGAGGTCTCTATGTGTGGCCTCTCTTTCCTTCCATGGCAAGATAGCCACCTCCTGCTTGCCAAAGGTCGGTTGTTGCTGATCTTTTTGCTGATTTTTACACTGGTCGGCCGTAGTAGCTATTCACTTGATCTCTTGACTAACTTCTAAGCTAAGTCTTGACCGTGGTCAATTTTTGTGGCTGCTAGATAAGTCCCTTCGATGGATAGATACCTTATCTAAGACATTTTTCTTTTAAAACCCTTTTACAAAACATATTTTAGTATATGGAGGCAAATCACTTGTAATTTTTTTACTTCGTCTACTAGTAATAATTGATGCTACCTTGGATGAACTTATGGTTTAAAGTCAAAAAAATTATTGCAAAATAATCCAATTAGTAGGGTCTAATATTCTTGTGGCCCTCTTTGGATTTTTTTAAATAAAATATTTTTATTAAGCTTATGTTGAAAATAAAATATTTAGGTTCCAATTTTAGAGCTCGTTTGCCCTCGCAACTAACCTTGCAGGTTTAGGCGAAAATGTGCCGGTGGAACCGTCTTTATTTCAAAAACACCTTTTTAAAACTCATTGCCTCCTACAACAATTTGCGTGATCCTAATGGTCTTGAGTGCATATACTTGACGACCTCGGATATTGCAAATATTTTCAAAGGTTGCCTTGTCCACACTCGGTCTTCTGCGGCTCGACATCCAAATTTTATCTTATGTAACTTTCTTTCTTTTCTTCTTTTCTTTACTTATTCTTGTACTCAGACAATTGTAATTGTGATAATTGTAATCTTCTTTTTATTATTCCTTATATTGTATATTACAATCAGATATTATAAAATACTTGTGATCATATTCCATTTAATTGAAATCAAAATTTCAGTGTATACATGTGTATATGAAATGACTGCAATGACATGTATGAATGCATGAGATGAGATGCATGTGCAACACAACTTCCCCTCGTCTAGTCGAGTCAGCAACTTGACTCGATAGAAATCGATCAACTTAGCAACATGAGTTGAGTCCAACTCCATCTCACATCTCTTCCGATTAGGTCTAAAAACTAGGGTTCTCACATATAGCTTGTTGGTTCAATTTGGTTATGCAAATTTGAAACTTATTAGTTTATTTGTTCTCTATAATTGTGTATCTAGACTAAATATGAGAAGAACAGAGTGAACCGAGCATTGCAGCTGAATGGGACTCACACTACTGGGTCACAAAGTTTTACAGTGTTCTTGATCAATTGGTACTTGTTGAAGTTGCCTCGATTGTTGACATTTGATTTTTATTAATGTGTGCAACTATTATATCACTATTTTCATATCGTTGCAGGAGACTCAAGAAGATAGAGAAATTGGGCGTGTTGAGCTTTACGTTGTTACACATACCAAAACAAATAGAAACCTGGTCAATGAACAAAGTGGTGATAAGATTGCACGTTGTTTTCTCTTGCTTAGCATGTTTTGTTTATTGCTTTCACTTGTTTATGCATCCTAATGTATATATTTGGTTATTTTCTAACTACCTCTTTTTGGAGGGAACAAAAGAGATTTGATGAAGATCCATCTCTTATTGGTAAGGAAACCCGTGATGGGGATATTTACTCGATGCTCTTCCCAAAAGAAAGAAATGAAGGACAAGTGGCCTGGGGCTATTAGTAGTTGAGTGGGTTCTAAGCACCTTGCTGAAGTTGTAGCTCAAGTGCAAGATGCTAGACAAGTGAACAGGGAGCTTCGACGCGTGTGGATACTCTGGTGGCAAATCAAACTTCTATAAATGGCCAAGAGTGAAAGGATGGAAGAATAGTACAATTAATAAAAAAGTTTGATCTTAGCTTCTAAGGAGCGTCTACCTATGGAAAGAACTCCTAAAAAGAAGCTGCCAACTGAAGCTGAAGGTCCTTTGGAGGTAATGTTTCTTTGGCCTTGTAAATTTAGTCATCATCTTGAACATGAGCAACCAATTGAATATGAATTGTCACCTACTAGGACTACAAAGCTAAGAATGAAGAAGAAGAACTGGCTTATGTTTCATCTAGAAACAAGAGAGCTCATGTACAGACTGAGATATACCACTAAGTTCAATGTTGAGCTGAGTTGCTATAGAATTGTTTGTTGTTTACCAATTGTTTTTCTCAATGAAGGTGCAATGGCACCTCAAGAGAAACTAGAGAAGGTTAAGGCATCTCAGCAAAAAGCAAAGAACACAAAAACACATCCGAAGAGTCTTATGCCGAAACCAAAGAACATCAAGACACGTGGATATAAGAAATCAAGGAAATTTCAGACACCGCTCTATAAAGGGCTAGAGGTGTTTTTCCTACATTCATCTCAACTTATTAACCAACTAGCAAATTAGAAGAAAGATTTAGAACTTTAGCCTCTTGCAGAATGGGTTAGAAGGTATAATAAAGTGTGGCATGGAAGTTGGCTTGACATCACCTAATAGTGCAAAGATGGTGGCATTGGGGACCATCTAGAAAACTAATAGGAAAGCTAAAGCTATAGATGGCCAGCCACTAGCTGATTATGTTGAGATGCTTGTCAACATTGTATTTAATGACACAACCTTGCCGCCTTGTACACAAGGGAAGACCGGTTGAGAAGTGCTCAAGCTCTATGCATTCCATGGCCACACCAGAACGCATGACACGTGCAACTTACCAATTCCTTTGCCTAGTTCATGTGCACACAATTACTTTAAACTTTTCTTCTTAACCAAAATTGCAGGTCATACATACAAATGGTACCCCATTGCACTCTAAGATAATTCAAGAGATCCTTGCTCCAGCTGAAAATTAGAGGCCTGCTAGGAGAAGGGATGTAAGCAATGGCAGCACACCATGTCCATTTTCAAAAGTCTATAACTTCACGATGTTAGGAAAGTAAGTAATCTGAAATGCAATTCATATTTTGAAATGTTGATTGCGATGAAGTAATTGTCTGCACATCATGTTGGACCTGTGGAAAATGGAAATATATCATTCAATAAGTCGCTACTATTGGTCAAGTTAAATAGAGTATCTTAGAATTATTTTTTCTTCCATAAGTAGCTACCATTGGAACACATTCGGTTTACTTGTTTTCTCTTTTGCTAGCTGACTGGTTACTAGTTACTTGTGCTTCTGTTAACCCATAGCATATAGAATCCAGATGCTTTCCTTATCTTGCTTGCCTCATGACTGCATATTCTTTTGCTTTTAGGTGACCATATTGCAACATGTTGGCAATTGATCTGAGCAGCAGCAAAGCATTGGTGGAAGAAGTGGATTTGGTTGATCATTATTGAGAAGTTAATGCGTTATAGGTGCAGATGCTTCAAGATGGCTACGAATTATGAACTTTTTTTTTACTAATTTCACGTGTACCTGTGTTATATGTTTTTATATTAATTTGTGAATAGGGACTTGGTGCAAGTCTAAGACCGGTTTAGTTTGCTCCCAATAGGTTTGACATGTTGTGATATTCACGGATTATGCTAGACAAGCATTACAGGCTTCTACTGAGTTTAGCCTGCTCTGTTGACTCTTTTACAGTGTTCTTAAGTTTTGTTGTGAAGTTTAATAGAGATCACTTATGCCCTAGCTGAACTATACCTACTCTTCTCTGTTTGCCTGAAGAACAGCTCTTTGCGGGTCTGAGGCTCAGAGGCTCAGAAGCAGAAGTATTTGCCACCTCTTGCTCAATTTACTGCTGTTGGTTGCTGGGTTAGCTACACTGCCAAATGTCCATTCGGAAGCTCGGAAATTAAGACAAACGGTAAACGACACAATCTAAAGATGTTTTTAGCCAAATTATGGAATGATGCAAGCTCCCTGAGAACTAAGCGACCAAGGTTCAGCTCTGAAGCACTGTAATTATTTTACAAGTATCCAAAAGGGATTTCTATTGCAGTATAGACAGTTATGTTATTTTGGTCCCGATTTTGTTTGGGGTCTAGATTTAAGAATTTAATATGTATTGCAGCAGGGGGGATGTCTAAGCATTTCATAGGATGGGGGCTATGATATTTTGGCCATTGCATACCCTGATTGAGAATCGAGGCATATATGGCAAAACCTGAGATACTTAATTTTCGTCATTCCTAAATTTTTTGTTTGAAGGTAATTTTTGAAAACGTTAGGGATATATCTTTGAGACATTTTAGAAAGTGTCTCCCTTGTTTAGAGGAATTTTAGAAAGTGCCTCCATTATTTTTCTTTTGAGGCATTATTAAGAAATACCTTATAATTCATTCACAACTATTTCTAGCACTTTTTAGAACGCTTTGGAAACGATTTAGAGGCATCTTTTGGACCTTTTGAGGCATTTTCAAACTCTTAGGAGTCTAGGTCGTGTTGTAGTGGTGGTTCATTCCTTGTATAAATGAAGCCCCGTCCTGATGGCTAAGAAAATCAACAAGAAGCAAGAATCGCAAAGCAAAGCAGCAACAAGAAGAAGAAGCTAGTTATGGTTATGGGCCGCCCAAGAACAAGTGCAGTGGCCATAACGGCGCTGGTAGTATCTTCGTCGCTTTTCAGTCTCCAGCTGCTTCTTCTCCCAACGCCTGCGTCGTCGCAGGTGCAGGGCCTTTTGGTTCGCGCCGTGATCATGGCGACCCCAATCATGAAAAAGGTGGTGACAGATTACTTGGTAAAGAAAGGGACGCAGGGTGTGATAGACATCTCCCAGCGCAGTAATAGCGGGAACAATGGCAAGGGCCAGCTGGGCAACGCGGCGGCCCAAGGCGTCGGCGTCGTCGTCTTCAACCTCACCGTCGGGACCCCTGCCAAGCAGAACATCTCCGGCATCATGGACATCACCTACCAGGCCATCTGGACGCAGTGCGCCCCCTGCCCCCGCGACAGCTGCCTGACCACACCCACCTTCCGCCCCGCCGACTCCGAATCCTTCACCGCGGTCCCCTGCACCAGCCGGAAGTGCATCGTCTCCCAGGTCGTCTGCGCCGACTCCGCCAGCAGATGCAACTACACCAACTACTACAGCGGCGACGCTGCCACCGGCGTCAACTACAACGCGTCCGGCTACCTCGCCACCGACACATTCACCTTCGGGGCCACGCCTGTCCCGATGGTGTTCGGCTGCAGCATCGACATGCAGCACGCTGGACTTCTCCGCCTCCGGCGCGTCCGGCTACATCGGCTTCGGCCGGGGGGCTCTTTCCATGGTGACGCAGCTCCAGCTCTCCAGATTCTCCTACCTCCTGGCAACGAACGACTCCGACAGCTCGGAGAGCGTCATCCGTCTGGGCAACGACGCCGTGCCGCAGACCAAGCGCAGCCGCTCCACGCCGCTACTCGGCAGCCACATGTACCTAACCTGTACTCCATGCTGGAGCTAGCAGCTTCGCGAAGCCTGGGCAAGACAAGGAAGAAGCTCATTTTTCTGTCATGAATATTATGAAATTTTATCGAGTCTTTAACTATGGCTAGCCAGAAGCCTCGGCAAGTGCCCGGGCTGGAGGGACGGTGGATCCACCCATACCTGTACTACGTTTGGCTCACCGGCATACAGGTCGACGGCAAGGCCCTGAGCGGCATCAGCTGCCTGGAGCGCTCAACCTCGCGCCGGATGGCTCCAGCGGGGTGTTCCTGAGTACGACCATGCCCACGACCTACCTCGACGTGGCCGTCTACAGCGTCCTCAGAAGTGCATTGGTGAACAAGATCCAGAAGCAGGGCGTGAGTCCCGTCTACGGCGGCGGCGCCTTCCGCCTATGCTACATGCTGCAGTCCTTCACCAACGTCACCGTCCCGATCGATGCTGACGCTGGTGCTGGATGGCGGCGCGGCAATGGAGCTCAGGACGGAGAACTACTTCTTCGAAGCCGGCGGGCGGACCTGCATGAGCATACTGCCGTCCAAGGGCGCATCGGTACTGGGCAGCCTGCTGCAGACTGGCACCAACATGATCTACGACCTCCAAGGCGGGACGCTGACGTTCGAGACGGCGGCGGCGTCGCGGGTGTCGTCCATGATAATAGCCCCTCTACTTCTTATGTGGCTGCTCCTCTTCTAAATTCTTCCTTACGCCGGTGTATCCATAGCGCTATGATTAAATAAGGACATGATGTGAACTGACCGTGTAAGATGCTGTGTCAAGGGTATTTTCAATACATTATATTTTAAGCTCTATTTTATTATATTAAATAACTATTAGATATAATTTTCTTAATAGTTTGTATTTTAGTATTGTTTCTTAAAAGCTTTTATTTATTATATTTTATTATCAATACTATCATTTTAATCTTGTAGACTGTTTGTGACATAATTCTAATACATAGTAGTATGGATGTGAATCACACGAGATCGCCCAAGAATTAATTTACATCGGTTACACCGCTAAGAGCCGTATCTAGATTAAGAGATAATTTTCCCCTCTCTCTCTTCCATAATTACTCCGCCACGTAAGTTTTTTGTCTAGGTGGCATGAATTAAGGGACGGCTGAGGTGGAGCATTGGAACTACCATAAGTGTGAATATACTGTCTACATTTCCTCAATAGTTTAAGCTTTTTCTAAACTGAACCATGAATCAAGCTTGATAGCTTAACTTCGTCCAGCCATTAGGACGGAGGAATTTGGAGCTCAAAATTTGATTGATTTTATTCGAATCATGTATAAGACCCCAATAATTAATCTAGTTTTCCAGTTTAAAATGTAAAACTCTGACTACAATTTTCCATTGCAATATACCATCAAAAATAGTAAAATGATATATAACGTATCACATGAAAAACATGATGTTATTATTTACACACGGTCAATCTATATACTTTTTATGTACCAATGATTAAAGTTTTAAACCGTTGACTAAATATATACTAATATGCCTTATATTTTAGACGAATGGGAGTATAGTTTAAGAAATTTACTTAGAGAAGACAGTGAGAAATTTCTTTGAAAGAGGCCGTGATGTTGTCCAGAGCAGCCCAATAAAGAAAGCCCAGCCCAGCCCAGCCCAGTCCATCCTATAAACACCCCCTCTCCACTCTCCACCTCCTTCCCCTTGAAACAAACCCTCCCCGCCGCCAGCGCCGCCGCCGCCAGCGCTGCCGCCGAGGAAGCAGAGGTGAGCATCACATCAATCCGGCTAAGATGAAGACGATCCTGGCGTCGGAGACGATGGAGATCCCGGAGGAGGTGACAGTGAAGGTCTCCGCCAAGATGGTGACGGTGACGGGCCCCCGCGGGACGCTGACCCGCAACTTCAAGCACCTCAACCTCGACTTTCAGCTGCAGGAGGGCGGCCGGAAGCTCAAGGTGGACGCCTGGTTCGGCACCCGCCGCACCATGGCCGCCATCCGCACCGCCATCTCCCACGTCCAGAACCTCATCACCGGCGTCACCAAGGGCTTCCGCTACAAGATGCGCTTCGTCTACGCTCACTTCCCCATCAACGCCTCCATCACCTCCGGCAACAGGGCCATCGAGATCAGGAACTTCCTCGGCGAGAAGAAGGTAGTTCATCTTAGTTGCTGTCCGAACTATGTGCGGATCATTGTAGACTTGGGTAGATCTTTCTTTCTTAGTGTCCGGAGATGATGGGGGTGATGTGTTCTTGGTGTGATTGATTGCAGGTGAGGAAAGTGGACATGCTCGATGGAGTGACCATCTTGCGGTCCGAGAAGGTCAAGGATGAGCTCGTCCTCGACGGCAACGACATCGAACTCGTCTCTCGCTCTGCCGCCCTGATCAACCAGGTGAACCATAGGATCCAGCCCCTTTCTAATACATATGATGCTCTGTGAATAGTTTGGTTGATGTGATGCAATAGATCATGCATGATTTTGCGCATTCGATCATGCCTGCTTATGCTCCGTGCTGAAACTAGTATGTTAGAATGTGCTTAGGTGGGAGCAGTTGCAGGAAATCATGGAAATGTTTTAGATGCAGGGAGTGTTCTTTGTTAGTGGGATCATACAGTTTGTTTACTGTCATGCATATACATCTGCTTGTGCTGTTCAACATGATGCATGCATCCCTTCTTCTGCAGTTTTCTGTTTGCTGAACGTTGTACTGTATGCTTAGATGCTAGTGCCAATGTCATTATTGGCCATTGTATTTACAGTGCTCAACTTGAGGATGTCCTAGTGTTATTAAGTAGTTAAATTGCACTCTTAGTTCATCTGTCTCTAGTGATGCAAATTAGAAACTAGGAGAATTATAGTGCCATGTTTGTGATGTACAAATCCAACTAGTGTAGCCTTTGTACAAATCCATTTTTTTTAAACAAGCATAGTATCCTAATGCATGACCAGCTGTTTTTACAGTAGCACTTCAAAGTCTGCAGTCAGAAGTCTGTATGTTTGATTTTAGTACAGACTTGGGTGGAAATGGACTTACCCGAGGTAACATGTGATTATTTGTTCAGTACAGGAGGAGCTATAGTTGCTATGTGTAGCATACGAAATTTATTCCTTGTTTCATGACAGTATAATAACAAAAATAATGTTTGCCTTCTGCGAGGTGGATGAATGTCTTGTTTTGGTGTAATGGTTTTTGTCTGACTGTGATTTGTCGTGCATTTTGGTTCTTGCAGTGCTTTTGTTCCATACCATTTAAACTATGTTCTTTGAATAGCTGATACATGTGTCACGAGTTCTTCAGCATTGTCAATTCTTATTTAGTCTGATTCATGTTACTGAAGAAAGTTTCCCCCTCCTTGCTGTTCCACAGAAATGCCATGTGAAGAACAAGGATATCAGGAAGTTCTTGGATGGTATCTATGTCAGTGACAAAGGCGCAATCAAGGAGGAACAGTGAGCTCGACTCCCTGCATAGCCAGTAGCAAAAACCGTCTTGGGAGTGTCCAGAAGTGCTGTTTTCTGTCTGCTGTGTTTCATTGTCCTTTGGGTTGCAATTTTGAATTTTTTTCAAGACTGAATTATGTACTGTGGTTAATTAGGATGTGTAACGGGACGTGCTATCTTATCCTACATATTGTTACTGTGGAACTATGTTTATCTTTCCCTAAAGATAGTCATTTTTGGTTCAAACTACATAAATGTTCACGGGTTCTGTTGTTGGATGAATTGGCTATGTGTCTAAATTACCTGCCTGCTGCCTAGATGAGTTGTTCAAGTTCTTGCTGAAGGTAGAAAGGAATACAGATCCTTCCAGTGGGAGGAGGAAGAAAAATGAAAAATCACAAAACGAGGAGGAAGAGAAGTAATGGAAAGGGGAATCAGTGAGTGTTAACGGATGGGTTAACGGGTGGTTAACGGATGGTTGCTTTGAGATTAATAATGCCATGTGTCATAGGTTGGAGGAGGTCGTCTTTTTTTCAGAATAATAGAAGGATCCCCGGTTTCATTGCATTCATCGATGAAACCAAAACAGAGAGGTTGGAGGGGGTCTAACTTGACGAAGAAATAGACCAGGCCGGTCTTATGTGTCCACCAAGGGAGTCCCTTCTGTATTCCTGCAAACTGTAACATTCTCTTGTTACATAGGGTAGTTGAAACATCTCGTTATTGTTATGGTTTTTCACTTGAGAATAGGCTCTACTAGCTACTACTTCATCTGATCAGCAAGACGTAGCTAGCTGAGCTGAGCTACTTGTTCCCTGCTGCTGCAGGTGCGGCGGGGACGGAGTAGGAGCACCGCTGCACGGTGACCTCGTCGACGGCCAGCGTGTCCGTCGGGAACGGGCACGCGCCGTCGTGCGCCCCCTGCAGCGGCCCGCACGGCGCCGGGCTGACGCTCGCCGACACCCCCTCCACGTCGGCGCAATTCCACGACACCTTCCTCTGCTTGGTCATCTCCGCCGTCACGTTCGCCATGCAGATCCCTCTGAACGGCGCGCCCTGGATGCCCTCCATCCTCGCCGCCTCCTTCCACACCCCCGTCGCCACTACGTCCTGGTAGCTGATGTTCTCCACCACCGGAATGGCGCTCGCGTCGTACTTGTCGTCGGGGTGCGATTTGTAGTTCCCCGTCATCCAGAACACCCGCTTCATCGTCGTCAGCGTCATCCGCCGCGCGTACACGTCCCGCACGTACGCGCCGCGCCCCACCGCCGTCTTGATCCGCACGGCCGACTCCGTGCCCACCGCCGTGATGTCCTCAGCGCGCACGTCCCGGATGCCACCCGACATCTCGCTGCCGAGCGCGATCACCGCGCTCGTCGGCGACACGCAGGTCAGGCGCCGGACCACGATGTGCTCGCTCGGCATCCCGTAGGCGATGCCGTATTCGTCCCAGCCGCTCTTGATGGCCACGCAGTCGTCGCCGGAGACGACGTAGCAGTCCTCGATCCGGACCTGCGAGCACGAGTCCGGGTTGATGCCGTCCGTGTTCGGGGACCGCGTCGGGGCGAGGATGGTGACGCCCTGGATCACGATGTTGCTACTGTACACCGGGTGGATGTTCCACGCCGGCGAGTTGAGCAGCGTCACGTTGGAGATGAAGATGGTGTCCGAGTGCATCAGCTCGATCAGGTACCCGCGCGTGTACTTGAGCTTGTTCGAGTGGAATTTCGACCACCACGTCGCGCCCTGCCCATCGATCGTCCCGTTGTTGCCTGAAAATCACAAGCAAATCAATCTTCAGAATTTGATTATGTGCATTTCGATCTTCAGATAATTGCGAACTTGATTTGGTCATGCTGAAGCTGAACTCACCGGTGATGACGACGTCGGTGAGGTTTGAGCCGGCGATGAGGCTGGTGTATCGCCCTCCGATTTTGTCTCTTCCTCTCCCGTAAGAAGGCAGAGGATCAATGATTGGCCATTCGCTTATGTCCTGCATCCATCACCAAATTAGCTTGAGAAATTTCAAGAAACCGGCAATGCTGGGTGAGGAGGAAGGCAGGCAGACCTGCGAGGCGAGGATGACGGCGCCGCTGTGGAGGAAGAGGGTGAAGTGGCTGGTGAGGTTGAAGGGCGCCGTCAGCCACTTCCCCGCCGGCACGTACAGCATGCCGCCGCCACCGCCCTCCCCCGAGTACTGCGACAGGTGCTCCACCGCTTTCCGGAACGCCGCCGTGTTGGACGTCGTGCCGTCGCCCACGCCGCCGAAGTCCGCCAGCGACGCCGTGTGCTCCCGGCAGGCCGGCGCCAGGTACGTGCTCTGGCTCCCGGCGGCGCCCGCTTCTGGTGGGACGTGGCGGCGCGCGGCTGCCGGCGCCGACGCGGCGAGGAGGAGGACGCAGAGGGAGACGAGAAGCTGTGCCAAGAAAATTAACGGGAGATCCATGGTCAGTGCGTTAGACCACAAAAAAAAATTCTTTACAGAAAGCTCAGGAATTTGTTGAGCAAAACAAGACCAAAATGCAACATCTTCTTGCTGATCCGAGCAGGAGAAAAACAAACGGGAACCAAGGCTCAAGATGCTGAAATAGCGTGATATTTTTTTCTTCCGTATTATCAGGAAATTTTCTGAAAAGACCGTACCGACATCTCTGTACTATCTCTCTTCAGTAAAAAAAGATAGAATTTTTCTTTCCTTTCAGTGCGCCATTTGAGCAGAGGATGCACACACATATGCAGTCTATGCGGAGAATTAAACAGAAACAATTAACAATGACCGAGAAAACAAAACAAACGGTTGCAAAGGGATGAGGAGAGAAATGTCAGGACACCCATAAAGAACACTAGAACCGAAAAGGAGAAGAAGTAAGATGCAATGAATGAATCGTTGAGAGTTGCAAGAGGCAGCAGCAATGAATAGAGGAGGCGGTTGGTAATTACATGGAGCGGTGGCATCTCGAACGCCATTGCAGCTCTCTCTCTCTCTCTCTGGTGGGAAGGGAAGTGACGAGTGACTAGTGAGAGGCAAGAGGTGATGGATTGGATTGTACTCACCTCGTTTATTTATAGCAGACCTTTGTGTTATGTTCTGCTGAGCTGAGCACTAGCTTAATGCACTCATTAATTTTACGAGATTGATTTATTATGCAATCTATAACCGACTTTTTCCTGCAGTGTCGGTTTTTTCTTTTGGAACTTTGTGACAGTGCAGACTTTGGTCAGTTACCTGCGTCACGTAGCTAATTCTAGCTTTTTTGACGGCCTCATCTTGGCCATGTCTTCTTCTACTACCATCTGTCATCTGTGAAGCTAGTACTGTGTTTATGCTTGTCCTCCTCGTCGTCACGGACGCATGCAGTTGGTTTGGTTTGTTCTCCTTCAAGCTCACGGGTGGTGCGTAGTACCGCGTGTATTATTTGTAGGTCCCAGCCTTGCGGCCTTCATAATATCCAACCAATCTAGAGAATTACATCGGAGGAGCACCGCTGCTAGTTTGGCAACCGCAAGTGCAAATGTTATCCAGGATCTCTTTGATTCTGAAGTAATTCTTTTTAGGCTCTTTGGAGTTTGAACCGTGAAACTTTTGCAGAATTCATGTGAAACTCATGCGAATCAAAGAGAGGCCCTTACCTTCGCTCGTGCGGCGAAGCTCCACCTCGGTGCGTCGCCGCGACATCTCCACCATGGCTAAACACACACTAATCCACCACTTACTGATCCAAAATTGTCAAAGATATATGCATGGACCGATCCAATTCAACTGCCGCATCGCATTTGATCGGGACCGCATGCCCGTAGTGCTTGTGGCCATCGTCTTTTTGGAAGACCACCGGCCCACCCCTTGCTTGCACGCTCCACTCTCCCATCCAACTCATCCCATCCTCCAACGGATTGCAATTGCGTTTCTAAATAAACAGATTGCAATTACCAGGTGTACAATTATATCCCGTCCCATGTGTATTCCAGTACACACTACATCCCAACTAAATACATGTGTTCTCTCTCTAAAAAAAGGAAAACTAAATACATGTGTGTTCCAGTACACACTAACAAGCGTAAAGCATAACAAAAACACAACTCAAAATTGAGCTGTAAACTACTTCTGATATCTAAATACAAATCGGCCTGATGCACTTCGTATTTCAGAGGCAGGCACACATACATTCAGGCTGTCCATATATGCAGTACGTCGGCAGCGTGCAAGTCCCAGGTCCAGCTCGATCCCACGTACACATGCGCAACACTTTTTGCAAGCTCCTCGATCCCACGTACACACGCGCAACACTTTTCTGCGTGATGATCATAGTGGTAGCAAGTTTGGGGAGACCCCATATTGGACACAAAAGGTACCATCAGACAGGCCAAAAGAACACAAAAGAGCAAGTGGTACCAGTGCCGCCCATCACACACACTCAAACACTCAATCTGACCTTGTAAAGAACAATACTATATGCATGGAGGTGGCGAGGAGCCAGACCAACCATTCCATCGGTCGTCCATACCAACTGTGAGCTGCACTAGAATCAAATCTCTGTTAAGAAAATACTGCGGTAGGGCAAATTAAGCAACATCAACCTCTGGTGAAAATTTAGTGATTCATTACAATACCACTGTAATTGATGCCAAATACATATCACTTCGACTCGCAGGGATAGTAAAATGGCTCCTCTATTCTATATCCATTTTCAGTTTTTCAAGGCAACTAAGTATCAGGCAGAGAAAAAGATACTCCTTTGGTATAACAAGTATGTATATTTATAACTCTCTGTAAATGTTCATCCTATTGTTGGTGCCACTGAGCATTCTGTTAATGGCAGAAGCCGCTGCTCCTTGGATAGGAAAGGCATCATCCGACGAACGATCTCCGGCCTGTAATGGTGAGACGGCCCAGGTTGTTACAAGATCAGGGCAGGTATCTGAATATGACTGGGGAAATGTTCCTTGACAATACAACTCTTTGAAATCGCCCAACTGTTCCCATGATGACAATGACTGGGACATGCCACAATCAGTCCATATCCACTGGGGAATATGAGCATGAGAGGCACATGTCAGTCTGCCAGAAGGATAAGCATCTGCTCCTTGTGCCCCCGGAGTTAGTTCAAGGTCCAGGAAATCATCCTGATGGTTGCGACTTCTACGATTGTTCAACATCAATTGGCAGGGTTCATCGCAATCTTCGCCTATGAGAACATGAAGAGCCACTGCTTCAGCTATTGCAGCACCTTCGTCATCCAGCCTCTGCTGCTCTTCTTGTTTCTGCCGCTTCTTCTTTTCCAGTTCCGATATAATTGCAGCGGAGTTTGCAAGCGCTTTCTCTAGCCGGCGCCTTTTCTTCTCGGCCTGCTTCTGCCGATCCGACTCATCTTTGGCATGTTTCTTCTTTCCTTTCTTCGACACTTGGCCTGCTTGATTGCCTCCAGCTCTGTCCATCACAACTGCGGCACCTTTTCACTATATCTAATATTCCTGTATTAATCAGAATTAAGCAAATTATGATCTAAATAGTAAAGTGCATATCCGAAGGCAACGATAACTTATTTTAAAATGAAGAGCCACTTAAGTTGTCACAATGAAATACCTAAATCCGCTCAGGCCTGAATGAGCATCTTATTTTTTAAATGACACAGTCCCAGAAGGAGACATAAGTAGGGGAAAATTAGTAAGAGCTTGCTATTTCGTCTATTGTTAATTTTGTCTCAAATTTTCTGCCAGCTTTGACCCATTTTCACAATAACAGAATGGATATGAAGTAACAGCCAACCAAATCGTAAGGATCTTCTCCTGCATCAAGGGAATAAGAAACTTCAGGTGAGAAACTAAGATACACAAATTCATATAAACAGATGTGCAAGTAAAGCATGCAAGGTTCTTGTTATTAATCCAAGGAATATATGGGGGCCATCAAGTCAAAATATATGGCCTTATTGCTAAGAACCAATGATAAATGATGATGCATTTATTACAAGCCTCAGCAAAAAGGAAAGCATTCACGTAGTTCAATAGCAGACAGAACATAATTTATCCAGTGTATTTTGCAGTTCGATTTCATTCATTTAACATGTGCCACACAATTCCGAAGTTAATCCGATCTGTGTGTGGTAAACGGCCAAACCAACTCAGTGAAAGCAAAGTGACACACTGAATAGAATGGCCTTTTGTGTATAATAAAGGGCTAAATTCAGCATTTGCTAACAAAGTTCAAAGTGGAAAACTCCTGAATTGACTGATTTTTCCCGACACTTAAACCACACCCCAAAACGAAAGCTCGAGGGATTAGCATGTCGATTTATCATCCTAGCACTACCATGAGCTTTTCGATGTTTAATTGCATACCATGCACCAGCATATATATAATTCCTTAACAACATCAGTTGAATTCAATTGGTTGTGCTTGATGGTTAGAAACTGCAGTTGATTTGGCACTGGTAGAATTTAATCCATGATATTTTCGTTACAGCAGAATATCTACTTGTAACAAGATGGCGCATCTAAGTTCATCAAACCGGCCAGACAGAAAAGAAAGCCAGCGAGCACACGGAGCAAAAACGGCACCTTTCTGATCCCAACGAAGAACCGGCGAGCTAATCAGGAATCCTAAACAAAATTCTGAACTTTCTGATCGAACTACACGCGAGGGTGAGTAATTAGCCGCTATTCGCATCGACACACCGCAACGACTGATCGAATTGTACCAAAGGAGCCCTGAATTGAGCCCCAGGGAAGGGAGAGCAGCTCAAGAAATTACCTCCCTAGAGCCGGCGAACGGGCGACGGCTGCCGAAACGCCGACTCACAGGCGACCATTGGTGGGGAGTGGAGCTGCGGAGACGGGCGATTCCGGCGAGGGCTGATCGGATTTGAGGAATTCGAGGAGGATTTGGGGGTGTGTGACTGTGCAAGTACGGAGAAGCTAGGAGATGAGGGGAATTGGGAAATTTTGGAGGGCACGTGCAGGGCGCGTGAGGGTTGCACTGTCCAATACTCCAGGCATAATTTGATTAATTTCTTTCCATTTGTGTTAAATTCTATTTCTTGGCCAAATATTTTTTTTCTAGTTCCTCGTGGCAGGTCTAATCATCTGAAACCAAACTTGTTACGAGTTGCACATATAACTGAATTTTGATGCGACAACTGTGCACTGACCAGAAACCTGTTCGAAAGTGTAGGTTCGATAGAAAATCGTAAGTCTGTCGAGTTTCATGCACGATGGTGTGCTCTATTGGGAAATTTAAGACATTTCGTAGTGAAAACTAGTTGTAACTCTTCCAATTACGCGGCTAGATATTGCTATGACTAGACAAATGGCTGAATTAGATGTTCGTGTGGATTTATGCCCACATTCATGCAAACTTCTTGCAAAGTACCATGCCATGAGTAACTGCAGATAAATTACAGGGTTAAAATTAGGAAAATTGTTCGCTAACTTTTTTAACCGGAAAATTAAGAGGCAAGAAAAAGACAGCCAGTCACCGACAGCTAGGTCCCCCTACATGTCCTTACAGTTACAGCGATCAGCGCCAGTCTCCGGCAAGGCGCCGGAGATGGGCGAGGCGGGCCAGGAGGTGGTGGCGCACGTGTACGACGTCGCCTGCAGCACCGCCGAGGGGGGCGGTGCCACCGTCCTCCAGATCAACCGCATCTTCAAGGACGCCATCGGCCTCGGCGGCATCTTCCACACCGCCATCCAGGTGAGGTCCTCCTGTTCCATTACTACCTGCGATGCCAAGAAGATTGGGTTTTCAGGCGAATGGATTCGTCGTCTATGGGGAAAAAATCCGTTCTTTTGGGTAGTGAACTGTGTAGGTTTTGTGTGCGCGACCCTTCGTTTTTACTCCTGGTAAGATTCCTCATGGAATTGGAAATGTGTAGAAATTCTGGTTCTGCTCGATATCTTTAAGTGACATTTTTGCATGATATGGAACGCCTTGAAAAAAGAGAGTGTAATTTGTAACTGAAATGCTCAGTGGAAACTTTGAGGTTTTCTGTTCAGCCAGTTGGGTCGAATGTAAGGCTATGGTAGAACAAGTGTCAGAATCTGGTAAGGATCTTGCAATGCAAGGAGATGGTGCATGCTCTAACTCACACAGAAAGATTTTTCCTGGCATTCTGGAAAGAAAATATTGATCTGCTTACTGCTCCTTAATGAAAATTTTCTGATTCAGAAACAACAAATAAGTGTTACATGCTATGGTATGGGTAATAAAATTTGCAATCAGGTGTTGGTTAATGTCTTAATGCATGTCCAGTCTTGACTCTGCTATCAGATGAGTTCCTAGTTATTGATTCATTCTGCATGTTACTAACAGGTCTATGGAGATGAAGAATGGTCATTTGGTTACTGTGAACAGGGCACTGGGGTTTTTAGCTGCCCCCCATGCAAAAACCCCATGTACACATTCCGCGAGTCCATTGTGCTGGGGAAGACAAGCTGCTCTATTTTCACGGTAAATCAAATAGTGCGGGAGCTCAGCTGGGAATGGCCTGGAAACTCATATGAGCTCCTCTCGAGAAACTGCAACCACTTCTCCAATGAGTTCTGTGATAAGCTTGACGTGCCAAAACTTCCAGGTTCTTTGAATTCTTTGCTGATTTGTTCTCAATAAACTGCGCAGTTGTTCCTTTTGATGATGGTTGCTGAAAGCTAAGTATCCTTTTTTTTTAACTGAAGCAAACTCTCTTGTTAAGACAGTCTGTTGAAGAATCCGAATGTTGTGATGTTCCTTAATTAGAACATTCAACTAAGTGATTGTCTTACTGTACCTGTACTGCGATTCAGAATGATTTTCAGTTCTTTAGTTAATTAGTTCAGATGGTGCAACAAAATTCCAACTAATTACATATTCAGGTTGGATCAATCGCTTTGCTAATGCTGGGGATGCAGCTCTAGAGGTTGCTGAAACTACAGCAGTAAAGGTATACCTTCTGGGCTTTCTGCTAGTTTTATTTTTCCTCTAGAATTTTCTGACTACTTGCACTATCACTAGGATTTGTTATATTTCCCCTGGCAAGTCCTATATATTTGCTATATTTTTCAGAACCTCATAGTTGGACAACTCAATAACGAGTAAATTGTGTGAGCACATGAATCAAACTTTGGATAAATCACTGAAGATGGTTGTTGGAAACCAAAAAGATTGTGAAACCATGAACTAAGATCACAATAAATATTCATGCTAGCTTCCAAATATCTCAAAGAAATTTTCGGAAATTGTTGTGCTTTGTCACATTGGATTAGAAAGATATTTCTTACGAAATCTGTATGCAAAGCAACATATGTGCAACAACAGCAATAGCCTTATCTCCTAACTATGCTGGCTTGAATAAAATTGCAGTGCTATGGTTTTATGTATTGAGGTTCACACATTAATCTTGTGCTGATCTTTTTAATTTCCACTCAGCTAAAACAAGCAAAAAAGGAGATCGTTAGTGCATGCAAAGCTGCATCGACATATTTGACCGGTGCATCGTCAAGTACACCATCAAATGTGGAGGATAGGGGTGACTCAACAAGCAATTCTGTTTTCGAGGGGACATGGATCAGGAGTATCATTGGCATCAGTATGAAGCCATCAAGGAGTCTTGTCACCGGTGCATCATCAAGTTCAGATGATGAAACATCTGACGACGAGAGCGGATCAGATCAAAATGAGGACCAAAACGATGCAAAACAAGAGCAAAACATGAAAAGTGAGAATGGACCACACCATCATCCATAAAGCTCACACCATTATGTGCATAAAGAGGAGCAACCTTTCGAAACTGAGAAAAATAATTACACAGCGAGCTATTTACAACAAAACCTATTTACACAGTCAGTAACATTCACTTCTCATCAAGAACTGGAAGTTGCGACAGAGCCCTGAGGAGTGCTGAAGCGACGGAGTGCGTCACAATATGTGCTATCCTTGACTTGACTTGCCCACGGCGTGGCAGTGGGCGAACTCTCCTTTGCCTTTCACTCTTGTAAACTTGCATGTGATGACCAGCACTAGCTTTCTCGCCCATGTTGGTGAGGGAGATATCAGTGAGCTTCCTTGCTTGCACTTCTGCTTGATCTTTGCTCTCTGCGTGGTCTATTTATAAGGCTCCAAGGAGTTTTATCTGGATGCAAGACATGACAGCTAAATTCTTGCTCAGTTGCTCCTTTGTCGTATCAATGAAGGGCGCCATTGACTGTATTTGAATGATGTTGCTTTTATTAATCCTGTAGTGTCTCTTGGTACGAGAAGCTTTTGTTGATCTATTTTGTTTCACTCATGATTGGGCTGTTTGTCTCTGTGTTATCCGCAAATCTTTGACTCGGCTCTGGCCCTTGGTTTCTCTTGAACAGACATGTTAGATCAAATGATAGATTTGTCATTTTGGACACCTGTGATGTCAGGTACATGTATCTGCAGAGCAAAGAATTGTTGCTAACCTGTGATGTCCCCAAATCCTGAGTGCTTGCCTCTGAACAAGCATCTGTGATTATGCTTGTTAATTTGGGCAATCAGAAGCTTCCTAGCACTGTCTCACTCTTGTACTAATCATGTGCTTCAGTTTTGCCGTTGTTCTTGTGAGGTGGTTGTTGCAGTCTATTGATTGGCCTTGACTGGTTGAACACCTGTACTCCTGCCCTCATGGAAGACATTTTAGTCAACCTTTTTGGTAAATTAATACATGGCTGTCTCCTATGATTATTCAGAACTCAGCAGTTTATTCAGATAGCATCGTTTCTAATCATTAGCGGTCCATGAACCGTGATAATGGAAATGAATGATCAACTAATCAACAAAGTAATGTGATGAGAAGACATGAAAACGCCATCAATTTGATGACGGGTATAAGGATAGAATACGTGTCATTTGAGCAGAGACAATCTGCGTAGCCGGCGAACAAAATGCATTTGGAGCCAAGGAAAAAATCCAGGAACAGATGCAGCCGACCATAATGACACTCCGGCCGGCTGCATTTTGTCTGCAATATTAGTGGGTACAGTCAACTGTCATGACCATTAGCATGTAGGAGCTGAGCACTAGGTGCTCTAATGAGCTTCTTTTGGTAGAGTATAGGGAGGTAGTGTGGACATCAATATCAATGATGATGTTGGCCTTTACTTCCAAACTCACAAGGGTTTTCGACAAGGGGATCCTTTATTTCCTATCTTGTTCAACATTGTAGCAGATATGCTCTTTATCCTAGTAGAGAGGGGCAAGGATGATGGTCAGATTAACGGGATCATTCCACACTTGGTGGATGATGGTCTCTCAATCCTTCAATATGCAGATGATACGGTTCTTTTCATGGAACACGATCTAGAAAAAGCCAAAAATCTAAAGCTTCTTTTATCCGTATTTGAGCAATTGTCAAGGCTGGAGATCAATTTCCATCAGAGTGAGCTTTTTTTGCTTTGGTAAGGCCAAGGAGCATGAGGTGGAATACACACAGTTGTCCGGTTGTCAATTGGGGGAGTTCCCATTTCACTACCTTGGCATCCCAATGCACTTCCACAAACTCAGGAAAAGTGATTAGAAGGGGGTTGAGGAGCGTTTCGAGAAGCGGTTTGGCCGTTGGAAGGGCAAGCTTCTTTCCACTAGTGGTCGCTTAGTTCTCCACAATTCAGTTCTTACTAGTCTTCCTCTCTTTATGCTTTCCTTTTTCGAGATACCTAGAGGGATCCTCAAGAAGTTAGACTATTATAGGTCTAGGTTCTACTAGCAGAGTGACAACCAAAGGAGGAAGTATAGACTAGCACGATTGAATATCCTTTGTCGTCCAAAGGCTCAAGGTGGCTTGGGCATCCAGGATTTGAATGTTAAGAATATTAGCTTGCTTTGCAAGTGAATTTTAAGCTACTCAATGAGGATGGGGTCTGGCAGAACCTCCTTCATAGAAAATACTTAAGTAATAAGCCGCTTACGGCTATGGAAGGTAAACCCGGGGATTCCTAGTTTTGGGCAAGTCTGATGAGTGTTAAAGACCATGTCTTTAGATTTGGGAAGTTCGTCCTTCATGACGGGTCCCAGATTAGGTTCTGGGAAGATTCCTGGCTTGGTGTTACCCCCTTGCGTGAGCAATACCCTGCCTATATAACATTGTCCGGCACAAACAGGATACGGTGGCTAAGGTTTTGAGTTCAGCTCAACCTAATATGTCCTTTAGACGCCCCATTATTGGGCCTAATCTAATGGCCCTGCACGACCTGCATTCCAGGCTTGAGGCGGTACAACTCTCTACCGATCGGGACTCCTTCCGTTGGAATCTACACCAGAGTGGTATCTTCTCGGTTAGGTCTTTTGTACAATGCCTTGATGGATCTGGATACCCCGGTCTCCAATAAGCGTCTTTAGAAGCTTAAGATCCCTTTGACTATAAAAATCTTTTTGTGGTATTTGCGTCGAGGTGTAGTCCTTACTAAAGACAATCTTAAGAAGAGGAATTGGACCGGTAGTGTCAAATATTGCTTTTGTAGCCAGGAGGAGACAATACAACATTTGTTTTTTGACTGCCGTGTCGCTCGTTCGGTATGGCGGGTCATACACGTGGCATCGAGCCTTAGGCCTCCTACTAGCGTTACCCACTTGTTTGGTACTTGGCTTAGGGGAGTAGACCAGGGGCTCCGTAACCTTGTTTTAATCGGGGCATCCGTGGCGTGTTGGTCCGTGTGGCTATACCGTAACGATGTTGTTTTTGCTAAGCGTAATTTCTCTTCTTTCTTGTAGGTTTTATTTATGTGCTCCAGCTGGTTGCGCTCGTGGTCTCTACTTCAGCCCCCGGCCTGCAGGGCGGGCATTCTAGTGGCCTGTCACTCATTGAAGGTTGTTGCCAGGGAGTTCTATACCCAGTTTGAATGGCGTTCTAGCAATGGAATTTGTGATGCTTGATTAGTTGTTCTATATCCTTTGTGGCTCGACCTTCTACCAGCAACATGTTGCAGTGGATTTTCTTTTGTAAAACACCAATGGTGTGCTCGTTATGATACTTGTGTTAGATATGTGCATCGTGAGGTGCAGAGACCGGGAGATGTAAAACTCTTCCATTATTAAAAAAAAACTACATGATAAGAGCTTTTGATTACAGTTCACAAGCAAATAAAGTGAGTGACACCGCTCTTGTGCAAGTGACGTGTGAAACGACAATCTCGAGGCATCGCCGGACCCCTGTTGTTTTTTGGCGCCACTGCGAAACAACAAAAATCAGCAGCTCCATAGCAAAGTCACATGAATCTCCACGTCACTCTGGCCTCCCATTCTCTTGAGGGATTTGGCACGCATGGCGATGGCGCCACCCATCTCTCTGCCTCTGCTCCTCTCCAACCATCCCTCACCTCCTTCGCGGCTGTGCCATCGCCTCGCCCGCCCGGCTAGGCTCCGGCCGCTCGTGCTGTTACCGCGGACGCCTCGCCCGCTCCGTCAGCTCCGGCATGGCAGCGAGCGCTCGTCCTCCTCCCCACCTCGCCTTCGCCATGTCCAGCCGCCTGCGGCGGCCGCCACGGTGGCCATCACCCCCGGTGACCACTGGGGCAACTGGGCCTTCCTCCTCTCCGCCGCCGCCTTCGGCACCTGGTAATCGAGATATTTGCTCCTGTCGCCGGCCGTCGAGTACTAGCTGACTAATTCCGTGTGTGGTGAAAGGTCGGAGGAGAGGACGTCGTGGGGCGCGGCGCTAAGCGGGGCGCTGGTGAGCATCATGGTCGGGCTGGCGGCGACGGCGGCCGGCCTGGTGTCCCCCGGCGCGCCGGCGCACGACGCCGTGATGGAGTACCTGCTGCCGGTCGCCGTGCCGCTCCTGCTCCTCGGCGCTGACCTCCGCCGCGTCGTCCGCACCACTGGCGACCTCCTCAAGGCCTTCTTGATCGGATCGGGTAACCAAAAGATTCTTCCTCCTTTTTCTTTGTTCGTCACAGGAATAATTAATTCTGGCTCACTCAGGTAGTGGAATTATTCGTTTATGACTTGGGATTAGTTCATGTCTAATACTAAGTAATATAATCTCTATGTACATTTGATTGATTTAATTCGACAGTTGCAACTACAATTGGCACATTGGTAGCTTACCTCTTGGTCCCGATGAGATCACTCGGCCAAGATAGCTGGAAGATTGCAGCTGCTCTCATGGGGAGCTACATCGGTGGAAGTAATAACTAGCTAAATTACTGATTTTTATTACATCTGATCAACAATTCAACATTATGATCCACCTGAGCGAGTGAGCTTATGTTTGATCGCAACAGCGGTGAATTACATCGCGATCTCCGGAGCTCTGGGCACTTCGCCGTCGGTGCTAGCCGCCGGCGTGGCCGCAGACAACCTCATCACCGCGCTCTACTTCATGGTCCTCTTCTCGCTGGCATCCAAGATACCGCCAGAAGCTAAGGCCTCTCAGGACGGTGGCGACGGCAGCGAGCGGCCCCGGGGAAGGATGTCCGTGCTGCACGGCGGCGCGGCGCTGGCGCTGTCGTTCGTGATCTGCAAGACCGGGACGGCGATGGCGAGCCAGCTGGGCATCCAGGGGGGGCACCCTGCCGTGCGTGACGGCGCTGGTGGTGTTCATGGCGACGGCGTTCCCGGGGCCGCTGGGGACGTTGGCGCCCTCCGGTGAGACCATGGCGCTGATCCTGATGCAGGCGTTCTTCACGGTGGTCGGTGCCAACGGCAGCGTGGTGGACGCGGTGACCAAGGCGCCGAGCGTGTTCGCGTTCGCGCTGGTGCAGGTGGCCGTGCACCTCGCCGTGGTGCTCGGGGCCGGGAAGCTGATGGGGCTGGAGAGGAAGTCGCTGCTCATCGCGTCCAACGCTAACGTCGGCGGGCCGACCACCGCGGCGGCCATGGCGACGACCAAAGGGTGGAGCTCGCTCATCGTGCCAGGGATCCTCGTCGGCATCTTCGGAATCTCCATTGCCACGTTTCTTGGCATCGGGTTTGGCATGTTCGTGCTAAGGAGAATTTCCGGCTAACTCAAACCGTTTCTAGTGTTTCAATATATATGAAATATACAAAGTGATTTTCCTCTGCCTCGTCTGAAAAACAGAACTGATATCTGATCCTATCCTACTAACAAAAACCTCATATGTTAATACACGTAGATTATCGAGCTTAATTTATGTTCCGGTCCCTTGCAGATAATACTAATACGCTTGCAACAGCAACATGTACATAAACTCCGTATATATAGATCAGTTCATGCATAGTTTCATACAACTCGGAGAGCAATACCAAATTCATGTTTCACATGGCGTTCCGGTGAATATAACTCGGACCTGCTGCGATACCATTACAACATCATTGTTATTCTAGCGGACATGCCGTCCTATTTTAGCTAGTTAGCGATTGTAATTCGTCACATCGCACTTGAACTGATTGTACGCTATGCGGGATTGAAACAGGCAACCTGGGACGATCACATGCCTTACCAAGTATTGCGATAATTTGTGAGGTACAACTTATCCACGCCGCAACTGCAAAATATCACCATAAAATAAATAAGGAATCACATCATGTATCACAGTTTGCTAGACGAGTTGCTGAGGCAACGTACTACATGAACCATCTTAGCTAGATGCGGTGTTGATAGGAAGTCTTATTGATGATCGTCTCGTCTGAATTGTGAGTTACGAAGGAGAAGAAACAAAGTGCCAACAAGTCCTTTATAGTGGATGTGATATCAATACTCGTAACTTTAATCTGTTATTAATCGTATCACGGTAGAAGAGCGGATAAGTTGTGCAAAATTAATATTAGCAATTAAGTGGATTAATTTGTGGATAGATGTATATTCATGATTCTAGCAAAGCAAGAAAAGATACCTTTAAAATTGGATCTTAGAGTAGACATTTGGCATGAAAGAATATGAATAGCAGATAATGCAAATCCAACAGTTCGTAGATATAAATTTTCTCCGTCAACCCTCTCTACATTCTCTCTCTCTCTCTCTCTTACAGAAGGACCGGACAAATGGAAGCGCAGCGGCGGCTGCAAAGGAAGGCGCAACATTTGCAAACTATCGGGGAGCAACCTTTGTTTAGGTTAAAAAGGCCCTCAGACCCTAGAAGATATTGGATTTCACTAAAGTAGTTAGGCACACCGTAGATTTATAGAAAAGTCCAAGCAAGATACATAAGTTACATGTGGACTTAACTATATTACGTAGAGAACCTCAAATACAAAAATCAAATTGCAAGTAGGTCCCTGTGGAGTCGATGTCGCCAAAGATGGAGCCATCGACGACGATTGGGAACTCCCACCTTCAGGCCCAGGACATAGGTGTAGATTCCCTTCAAAGATGGCCGCACTAGGCAACCAGGAGCACAGGCCTCCACATTAGAGGTAGTAGAGGGTGTCTGTGGGGATCAGACACAGGTAGTGATGTCACCGACGATTGACCCAACAGCGCTAGCACTGTCACCAGAGACATCAAGTGAGGTGGTCTTCAACCCTGGTAGCCTCCCTACTTGGCTGTTTGATTCGGTGGACATCTATCTCAAATGGGGGGAGCCATGACACCCCAAAGAAGGAGTAGCAGAACAAAAAAAGGCAACAAATGCCAAATCCGACCAACGACAGGAAGGGAAAGGGCTTACCGGACTCCAAGACACTGGGAGAGCTAAAGCCGCCGCCACACAAGCGATGGATCTCCACATCGGAGGAAGAACTAGAAGGCACCGTATAACTAGGGAGGTGGGTCCCCTAGATTGATGAGGAAAACCACCAAAACTGCAACAGCATGCGGGCATTAGAGCAGCGACGAGGTGGATATTGATCAACGGGAGGAAGCACCGCTAAGGGGAGGAGGTAGAGGCCCTAGCTGTGCAGGCTCCAGGAATGCTTGACGGACGAAGGGGCCGCTAGATCTGTTGTCGGCAACGGTGGGAGAGCGTCAGTAGGGGCAACCGGAAGAGGCAGACGCCAATCACTAGAGGAGCACCTAGAAAAAAGGAGAAAACTAACCTAGATAATATAAGGCCTCCTCCCCTCACACCGCCGCCGAGCTCGCCAGCCACCGGCGACTAGAGAGGAGGCCCAGATCTGGCCCAGATCCTTCTCCGAAGTCAATGCAGGGCTGTAAAAAAAGTCTACTCGAGCCCAAAACCCAACTGGGACTAGGCCAGGATCCAATACGGGCCCTACCGCCATGCCGACAAGAAAGAAATAGAGGCTTCTCCAGGGTCCTCTCCGCAAATTGTCTCAGCCGAGCCGCCTAACCGCGACCGCGTGCGTCGTCTACCTCTCGCTCTCAGCAGAGAAAGCCAATCGCAGGTCGAAGCTAGGGTTTCGCCTCCTTCCGCGCAGAGGAGAAGACAGAGAAAGGAGATGACGACTGCGGCGCGGCCGACGTGGGCTCCGGCCAAGGGAGGGAACGAGCAGGGGGGCACCCGCATTTTCGGGCCCTCCGGGAAGTACTCCTCCCGCGACCTCGCCGCCCACACAGCCCTCAAGCCCAGGTACTAAATCAAATCACGCCCCGCGCCATCGATTCCTCAAAACCGCTTCGCTTCGCGCTGCCAGGATCGGGATGGAAGGCCCCGTCTAGCTCTGTGCGGTAGAATTGCTAGCAATGGACGCCCATCACTAGCTCTTACAGCGGCGATGATTGGGGTTGGTATACGAACTCTGTGGTGGTTTTGCTTCTGTTAGGGCCTGAATGGGCTAGTACAAACCACTTTGTCCCGCTAATCGGTTACAAATAACTGCTGCTTGGTTCAGGGCTGCCAGGATTAGGTCAATTTATGTACAATTTAACGAAACAAGGCATTCATTCATTCCCTCCAGCAACACTAAGCAACATACCTGACCTATGTAGTTCTGATTGCATGCAAAAAGCTGGGTGAGTCAAACGAAACATAGCTATTTGTTATGTCGATAGTTCCACAGTATAATCAACTGATTTGCAAGCCCGGAGCTGCAATAACTATTTCGTACTGAGTGTAAGCGTTTTACAAAACAGTCTAAATTCTGGCTGTTGCAACTCAACCAAGAGAGTAAATTTGAGCACCATGAACAGATGGTTTAACATGATTCATATGTTTCTGATGTGGGGCTTAGTATATGTTACCAAGAATCACGAACACCATATATGGCTAAACTATTGCTTCAGCCTTCACATGATTGTTTTATTTCTTGTTTCTGTAAACCCTGAATAAAATTGGCTGGCATTTTTGAATAGTTTTACTGAGATATCTTCCTCTTAAGACATACTGACCTTTCCCCTCATATGTGCAGAAAAGAGGGACAGCAAACCCAAGAAGAGTTGCAGAAGAGGAATCTCAGGGATGAACTTGAGGAGCGTGAACGCAGGCACTACTCGTCCAAGGATAAGTCCTACGTTGGTAATACCTCTTGGTCTATCTTTACTTCCTCCCTCATTTGTACAGAGAGTGCTTGCCAAGTTCTTCCTTCCATGGTGTCTTTCTTTTGTTGTGCCTTGTATGATTACCTACCTGTGAGTTGTAATTGATATGTTCAACCTCTTACTTTCTTGCAGAAGAGAGGGACCGGCGAAAAAGTTCAAGCCTGCTCTTAGAAGGTTGGTGGCACTAATGCTGTAGGAAGGTATTTGTATGTTCAGGCATAATAATTTACTTACTCTGTTCTTCTGGTAAATCATAGGTTCAAAACGAGATGCGGAGGATAAGATAGTTCCACGGGAAATTGATGCAGATGATTCTGACGTGGAGCCCAGAAGTGATGATGAAAGGTCTGTTTAGTTCTTGCTCAGTAGTTTATAAATCATGTAAAATGCAAAATGCTGGTGATGTTCTTCTGTTGCTGCATGGACGGGATTAACTGATACATCCTGTAACTGCATTAATAAATTGTATGATGTGGCTTGGGGCCGAACACTTGTCTACCAGAAATTTTGGTATTGGGTGATACACATTCTTATGTTGCCTGCATGCTCAGTTCATTGTAGTCGGGATGTGTTCACGGCAAATGGTCAAATGGTGAAAAAGAATAACGCAGCAACTTCTTTGATATTTTTTGGGACACAGCTGTTTATTTGGGCTCATTTTCTTGTAGTTCAGCTAATTATCTCAATTTAGTCTATCTCTTACTCATGGAATTGCAACTTCTATTCAGCGATGAAGATGACGACGATGACACTGAGGCTTTAATGGCGGAGCTTGAAAGGATTAAAAAAGAAAGAGCTGAGGACAAGCTTAGAAAGGTTTCTTTGTTTTCTTCTCTCTACTATCATTTCAAGGTGATCTGTTTCTTTAGGTTCAGAAAATTAATGAGAAGTTGTACATGCCTGTTTGCTGCAGGAGCGCCAGCAAGCGGAAGAAGAGGCCAAGATGAAGGAGGCTGAGCTGATGCGAGGAAACCCGCTGATCAATATGAACAACTCTGGCTCCTTCAATGTGAAGAGAAGGTTAAGACACTGATGCCTATTGTGTCGTATTATATGCTTCTTTTATGTTGTGACACTCTTAAAAAAAGAATGCTGCCATGCTTTATGGGGAGCTTAAATCCTGTTCTATGTATGTGTTTGTCGCAGGTGGGATGATGATGTTGTATTCAAGAACCAGGCTCGTGGAGAGACCAAGACACCAAAACGGTTCATCAATGACACCATCAGAAGTGATTTCCACCGCAAGTTTCTGCAGAGGTACATGAAATGATGCTGCTGTATGCCCTATGTTGCCTGGTCGTGTATGTCATGGCCTCCTGGAAAGAGCTTGTGATGTTTCCGTATGCTGAAGATCAATTTGTATGACATAACTGTAACATCTGCATTATTTGGATGGTGGTACTCTCATCCCGTTTCTAAGAGTAAGAAATCACTGCGCCTGTGTATAACTGATGCTGTGTCTTAACTTCGGATGTCTTTTTTAGTACTTACTGTTTGAATTCTTTCAGATGTTCTCTACTCACATTTACTTGGTTCATATTTGCTACAAATCCACTGAAAAAAATTATGTTTGTGGTGTACTCTCAGGGTGTGTGGCTGTGCAGCAGTCGTGTGTCTTGGTAAATGTTAGTGTTTTAGCTGAATTTGTTGGGTGCTTAAAATATCAATTTGCTTGTTGGCCTTTTCTTGGGAAAACGGTTTTAAGTGAAGACCAGCAACTGAAGTTCCTTTTTCATTTGTGGTTCTGCTAGCAAATTAAAATGAAAGTATCCTTGTTAGTCTGACTTCATAATTTCGTTTGTCAGTTTTGCTATGTGAGGAAGTCTTAAGATATATTTTTAGGAACATGATAATTTTTTCTGGAACTATTGGATATTTATGGATATCGTTGTGCTATACTTTTCCGTCTTTTGGTTCTACTCTCGATAGCATCTTGAATTTCTAGCAAATTAAATTGAATGGATCCTTGTTACTTTGGATTCACTATTTATTTGGTCAGTTTTTCTACGTTTGGTCAGTTTTTGAATCAAAGGGCAAAGCCTCAGTTCCGTTTTCACTGGGAAACATATGAACATCTCAGTCTTAGTTCAGGTTCATCATCTTCCATACAACCGATTAAAAAAGGGTCGTAGCTACTGGGCGACGAAATGGATTTGATATTTATTGACATCCTCTAGAAAGGGTGCTGTAGATGAGCCTGCTGGCACAGAATAATTTAGAAATGTTAATCGCATCACAACACATTAATTAATCACTAGAGAGGAGATTCGAGGTGGTAGTACTGGTACTAGATGATGCATGCAACAAGACAGATGGCGACGACGAGGCCAACGAGGAGCAGGACGCAGATGGGCACCGCGATGAAGATGGACAGGGACAGGGACTGGAGGTGGAAGGCGGTGAGGACGTATTTGGATGGTGCATTCTCGATCGATGATGCAATGCTCCTAGAAGCAAGTGAGTGACTGAGATGGATCCGAGGAGTACGTACCTGGAGAAACTGGATGTCAGGACGAGATGCGCCTCATTGCTGCACCAACAGCGGCAGCAGCAGCAGATGCATTCCCGGAGCTGTCCCTGGTGCCTTGGCTTGGTCTGAGGTGCACTGGAGTTGAGTTTGGTGACGTGCCTAGCCTGTGAAGTTGATGGCAGGCGACGGCCGGAAAAGCTCAGCGACGCTACCACCGCGAAGCTGCAGGCTGCACATCCATCCATCTTTGCGTGTGACCTCTGCACTGCATACTGGCATGCCCGGTCCCAAGTCGCAATGTGCAAGCTAGTAAGCTACACATGCATCTCATGGCCGGTGATAACAGAGCTTGCTCTGATCAATGTGGAATATATGCCGATGCGCGTCGCTCATGGCAGTTGCGGAGCTTTAGCAAGTTGGAGCTCCAAAAGTAACTCAAGTGATAAAGATGACACGTTTCCAGCGAGGACGGCCTCGCACCACAAACAGAAATGTATCATCGCCGAAATTGCAGGCAAAGATTTTCAGTTCTTACTATTCACTGGCCACTTTCTCTGGGGCTGGTCGAGCGGGGCTAGGTGAACACTTCTATTATTTATTTATTTTATTTTTTAGATAAACAAGGAGATGATCTCTCCCGGTCTCTATATTTGATCCATGACCACATCATCACACACAGACACCTGTGTACTTGAGGCTCACGTGATGCCCCACTTAACGTCCACACTTACGTGTACTCCGAATAAATATCCTTGGAATGGCTGTAAAAGCATGCTTCGCATTCGTGTGGGTATACATGCATGGTGACAGAGACGACGAGGAGAAGTCGAGAAGCCCACGAAGGTGCTTATGGCCAATTTAACTCATAGGATTGTAAAAACACAAAAATTAGATATCATGACATTATATGCTATAAGAAAATAAAACATAAGTATGAGTAATCGAAGTTGTTTAATTGCATCACATGAAAAATATAGAAATTTTCTTTAAAATTGGGTGTATGCATAGTTGTCATATATACAAAGAAAAAATTTCAAGAGGTTAGACTCGATGAAAAAAAAATTAAGTGTAAAGTGGACTGCAAGAAAAAAATTCTGAAGTTTCTAGTCCAACAAATCAGACAATAAAAAAAATTTAAAATACATAATTCCTTTGAATCAAAGAGATCCTTAGCCAAAGAGGCCCTTAGCCAGGACCAATCGGTGGACAAAACTGGCATGGCCTGGAGGAGGAAGTGAACATCAGTTGCACATTCCTGGCCTGTCAGTGTGCTTGCTTCGGAAGGATCAGATCAGCTTATGAGTGCGTAGCTAGCTAGATGGCACAGTAACTTCTTTTACTTTTCTTAAATAATAAATGCAACCACATGCGTGCATGCATGATCTCAGTCAAACATCAACATTAAGGGAACAATAAATACCATTTGAACAAGAGGGATTGCAACAATACAAGCACCAAGACAAAGCTACATATATATAATTTACTAATGTTCAGAGCAAAGTTGGAAAAGAAAAGTCTCTTCATGGATTCAAGCACAATGAATGAACCACACTATGCTAGAATAAAGCAAAACAAATCGAGAAACAACTGCTAGCTCCAAATCGCAACTCTATACACACCGCCGGCAACTCAAATCAGGTTTCAGCCACCAAAAAATGAGAAGAAGCCGCTTTTCTTCTTGGGCCTCTCCTGCTCCTCGACCATGACTGCTGTCATCGCATCTCTTTCCACCAGCCGCCATGTTGCCTGCTCCAGAGCAAGACCAGCCGGCGTTGGTGGGTCTGTCAGCACCAACGGCACACCTCTATTCGTGCTACGGATCACCTCTGCATCTTCTGGCACCACGCCTAGCAAAGGCAATCCAAGCATTTCTTGGACATCGAGTGCCGACATCATGTCCTCCCCCCTCACCAGGTCTGGCCGCACACGGTTCACAATGATCTTAATGTCTTTGATGCCATCACACTCCAACAGCCCTGCGACGCGGTCAGCATCACGGAGAGCCGTAATGTCGGGAGTAGTCACAAGCACCGCCTCTTCTGCGGGGGCAATGGCAGTGACAAACCCGGCATCAACACCTAAAAGGCAAACCTAAGTTAAGCAACCTTACATAACAGAATGGTGCATGTGTAGGCAACTGCAAGGGTTGAACTGCATACTGCAGCGGCTGGCAATTGATCTAGAATTCTAGATAAAAGAGGATGAATGTAATGCTCGAATTTCTTATCAAACTGTTAATGATGACGATGCAAACTATACAGAAACATGCAAAGGTTGACGGTTGCACTACAGATTTACAGCTACATGATAGTGCTATGCAGTTAGTTAGACGTCTGTATCTGACAAACACAATCAGTGAAATTGGGATGCTTGAAAACAGCAGTAAGAAATGCAACTAAGTTACGCTGATGGAAGAATAACTCGATAAATGGCTTTACATAACATCAAAGGAACAATAATATGCACAAATGGCTCAAATTTGACAAATCTGAATATCTAATCATAAGTATGCTCTAGCATCATGAGAACAACCAGAATACATCCTGGCTCTGGAATCTGTATAATCTGGGGCAATCAATCAGAGATGAACAAGCAAGAACAGCATCAGCATCCCAGTCACTGGTTGAATTCCTCAAGCAAATTAATCAGCGCATAGCACTGACAAACAAAAAAAGTGGTTCCATCATTTAATCGAAAAAAAATTCATACGAGTAGTCGATGGGAGTATAGGTGTTCTCGGTAGAAGCAATGAAGCACATAAGATTAGGTTAAGATGAGGAAATTACAATTTGGATTAGATTGGGGCAATGCGAATTTATGCGAAATGCGGTTACGCCTGACCTGCTGGGCAGTCGATGAGGATGAATGCTGGCGGGTTGGCGGAGCGGCGGAGCGCGTCGGCGACCCAGGTGAGGGTCTTGGAGCCGAAGGCGAGAGGCAGCTTGGACCGGGGCTTGGAGAGGCACAGCAGATGCAGACCCTGGAGCGAGCGGTGGCGGATGAGGGCCTGGTCGAGGCGGCAGTCACCGGCGAGCACGTCGGCGGCGGTGAGGTGGACGCGGTTCTCGAGGCCGAGGAGCAAGTCGAGGTTCCGCAGCCCCGCGTCGGCGTCCACCGCCACGACGGGCAGGTTGAGCCGCGCCAGGGAGGCGGCGAGGTTGGCGGTGGTGGTGGTCTTCCCCACGCCGCCCTTGCCCGAGGTCACCACCACCACCCGCGGGGTGGGGCCGGACAGCTCGGGCGCGGTGCGGCCCCCGTGGCGCGCGGAGGCCGGTGGGGGGCAGTGGGCGGGGGGCTTCGGGGGCAGGAGGAGGCGCGGGGCGAAGGCCATTGGAGCAGGGGTTAGGGTTTGGGAAGGTCTCAGGAGGAGGAGGAGGTGGCGGCCGAGACCATGGCTGACACCACACTAGACTAGACTACAGTGCCACTTGTGATCTAACTTGCGTTTGGTCCCAGATACTACACACCGTCCATTTTTCTTTCTTCTTTCTTGAGCTAAAAACTACTTTAGAAATTTTGCACTTGTGTTAATGCTGACTAATTTGAAGATTTCAGATTTTAAAAAGAGAGTAAATTGCAGTTTATTGTCACCTAATTTAACCCCAGTTTTGCAAAACACCTGGGTTTGGAGATTTTGCACACAGCACCATTATTTCGGACCTCGGTGTTTTGCACAAGAAGGATAAAATTAGGTGGTGGAAAGTGCAATTTACTCTTTTTGAGTATCTCGAAGAAAAACTTCAGCATTACAGAGCTTACGCTTAATACAAGCATTTTATCCCGCCAGCCAAGACTTCAGCAAGTTCATTTTCAGAAACTGAGGCAGGGGACCATATTCAAATATGTTAATCTGGTACTTTTTTAAGCAGGATAATATTTATACAAAATTGAAAACAAATAGTCAGACACAGACACACAGTACAGAGGTGACTGCTACAATAACTGCCAGCACCCAATATATTCTCCCTCCTTCCTCAATAGATCACTGCAGATCATCAACCCATTCAGCCCTTCCAGAAGTACTACATACATGCTACACCAGTACTAGTGAAACTCCCCAATAAGCTATCTTGTAGCAACCGAGCCACTGTGCTGACACAAACGCTAACACAAGTTCATGGACACAGAACATGGTGGTTTGGGTAAAGGGTACTGCCAGAAGTACAACAAGTCATTCTTCTCCAATCATCTGTATCTCAAGTTCATGTCAAGCTCAGGCCCGTACATACCACCAGGTACAGGGCCAGCCATGGCTGGATGTATCTGTTTGGATCTGGCTGTAAGCTCCATCTGCATCAACCTCTCAAAGGCCTCTGGGTGATTGCCTCGCACCTCTGGACCTGATGGACCTAAATAATGGAAGAGAAACATAACATGAGGGAATCAAACATGTGTTCAAAGTTGGATCATAAATAAATTCAGGATAAACTTGAACAATTTGGATATCGCTTATCTGACACATCTAACCTGGAAAGTGGAAAACTAATAAATTGTTTTCCTAAAATCTGGGAGCAAGGAGATATTGAACTACCTTTAACTTCAAGAATAATGGGAAAAGTTTCCATATGATAACAGCAATTGAAGTCCCAATGAAAATCATAACCACCCAAAGAAGCCGGACAGTATTACGCTTCAATCAACCAGTGTGTGCACCATCGAAATTCAGATAGGTCAAATTTTGCGCGCAACTTGAATTAGTGAATTTTGTATAATGTGATAAGGGATGTCAGATTTGGGAAAGTAAACAATTTTGCTCAAAATTCTTGTCTGGTCACTAATAGCAGGCCAACCTCTGCCATTGGAACTTTACAAACAGCCAAACAGTGACAGGTTAAATCGTAAGTAAACACAACATACAAAATTAGCTTGTAGAGGCTCTCACCTGGCAGCATCAATCCAAATTCTCCATAGCTGGGCTGGCGAGGGTGCATATGGAAATTATTTACATTGCTCATCTCAGGTCTATAACCAGCCATGTGATGCACAGGCTGAGATGGCGGAACACCTCTTGGCAAGCCTTCTGGTGGAAAACTTCCAGGCATGCGCTGCAGCATAAGATGATGGGTGGTGGGATCTAAATGAGGGACCCTTGGAGCATTAAGAGTGTGTTGCATAGGATTCATATTAGTTGGGAAAGAACGGTGGGGATCATGTCGTATTGCTTGTGGCATGTCAAATGGGGCTTGCTGACTCCTATTACCAACATGATCCATCATAGGACGAGGAGCCAGTGCAGGTGGCCTACCCTGTAGAAGATGATAAAGATTCTGAGATTCAACCTGATAACGCTGTTCGCGAGAGTGAGACCCCAGAGTGTCAGGACCAAGCATTTGAACGTGTTCTACATCACCAGGCACAAGACTTTGAAGCCTATAGTTAAGATCATCAACTGCCTTCTCCGGCAATTGAACCTCAACCCTACTAGATCTCAGTGGTGGCAAAATATCAGGCTTTCGAGCACCAAAAGAGTCGTTCATCGTAAACAAATTATCTTCTTCAGGCAGATGAATTTCCAAGCCTTTCTTGTCAAAGTTAGCACTGCCCTGACTTGGACCAGTGAATGATGAATTCCTGTACTCTATTCCAGTTCCTGGTTCTTTAGGGGCAACTCCACCTTCATTGTTGTTGAAGGATAGAGCCTCTTCACCAGGGTAATACCCTTCATGAACAGATGCAGATCCCCGAATAGAAACTGGTGCATCCTTCGAATGGAGCTCATTCATAAATGCAGCCCCGAATAATGCTTCCAATGTCACGTTCTTCCCTGAAGCAGGAACAGTTTCAGTTTTATTGATTGGAACACTTCCAGATATCCCACCATTGGTCATGACATTTACATCAGAACTCTGTGGTTCATCAGCTGATCCTATGTGGAAACCGAAAGGAGACAATCCCTTGTTATCTGTTCCCTTCTGTAATAATGAAAGAAGATGATGTGATGCATGATTGTCTACAGCTACTTTCTGTGCAGTGGTTGGCTCATCTAAAACAGCCTGATGCCTCTGTACAGCATTCTTCTGAGTGGAACTGCTATTGCTCGCAACCTGTGCCAGCATCGTCTGCTCAAGATCCTCACATGTCATCATAACTGGAGCTGGCTCTGGAATACCAGCATGTCTGTACTGTTCCAGGATTCCACCAGCAGGTACAGGAGTTGTAAATGATGGGAGCTTTGATGAAGCATCGAATTTATCAGCAGGTAATCTTGATGATAAATTCTGAATAGCGCCATCAGATAAAGACGGACCAGGAGCTATGTTTTCTGGCCCTGAATTTTCATTTTTGACAACCATGGAGAGCAGGCTCTTTGACGACAAGTCCTCTGCAGGTTTCAAATCTACAGGACATACAAGCACAAAATCATCGAAAGAATAGATCATCAAATGAATGCTGCAGAGTAAAAGAGACAGCTTAAGCATGTATTTTAACCTAACATGCATATTGCATACTGGAAAGAGGGGCATGTCCACAAAGTTTACTTCTGTTGGAAAATTTTCTTGGCATGATGATTTTAGTATAAAGAAATGTCTGATATAGAGAAACAACATTGCACCAACTAATGCCTAGAACTGACACATAGCATATGGCATTATCATGAAATAGGAGTACCTTCATCACGAAACCAGCGAGCAAATTTGGATGATTCTGGTACAGACGAAACCATCATATTGCCATCTGTATTCACCTGCTGACTCTGCAAAAGGCAGAAAAGACAAAATAAAAAGTTAAACACACAGCCAAGTAATCGATATTTGAATGCCCAACAAAGTTGGAACTTCCTTCTTACTGGAGCACCTTGCAGCAACGTGGCAAGAACCAGAAACAATTTCTCACTTCCGCACTGTGACCCAGCAAATGCTATTTTAAAGCATAAGTGCATAGCAGGTTAAGATGTGGGTACGAGGCCATCTAAAGAAGTAAGAGGCCTAGAAAGTTTACATCACCATCGGTTACCAAATGTGCAAGACTACATATAGATGACTTACATAATTTAACTAAAAGTTTCTCAACAGCTATCCATTCTCAGAAACAAAAATGTTGAACTGAGACAGGAAAAGATATATCATATTTGAGCAAGACGTATCTGCATTTTATGATGACATGCACAGCGTAATGCCATAATAGAATCAGATATAAAATTGCACAGGTGCATGTTTAATCAACAGCATATTTACACTCACAAGATCAGGTTGGTCCATCTCACAGGTCAAAAGAACACATGAAAGCCCTTAATTTAATAATATGCAAGTATTTAATGCTTGTATATGAAATCACAAAGATCCACATGATGCATCTAGACATGTAAGAAACTAAGAGTAAGCACGACCAAAAAAGGATTTATTGCCATACCTCATTATATGTCGGTAAATTGCCACTGCTTTTTGACAATGCGTTGCCAAAGAACTCTTCCAAGATTGAGATCGAATTGTCCTTCCTAACTGAACCACTATTTTTTGTCATGCCTTGTTTCTCAATAGAGTATTTATCCATTGCATCAGCTTCCCAATCTTCAGTCCCTTTCAGAATTCTAGAAGCAAATTCAGTTGAAGAGGTAATGCCCCCAGATGGAAGAGCGTGTTTTTTATCTACACTAGCAATGTTATCAGAAATGCTCTTCTCCTTATTTTTGCTTGCAGTGATCTCTGTTGCTGACTGGTTTCCCTCTACTCGGCCACCAAATTGTGCAATACTCGGCATGTTATCATCGCTAGGAGCAATGTGAGCCTACAAAGTGCAAATACAATTAAGGAACAGTATAACATTGGTGGATAGTAGATTTGCTATCCTGTTGTCACCCATGCCAAGATAAGACAAAGAAAACCAGATGAATCGATTAGAGACAAATAAAAAATGTCAGCAGTAATTCATTCCATACTTTTCTACACTGATCCTTTTGATGTTAATCTATGCAAGTTCTGTAACGAAGTTAACTATACTGTTTAGACTAACAAACTTCGATCAGAGAGAAGATGAAGATCTGAAGGTTCAATAGACTCAAAATTTTCTGAAATAGCTGGCTACCAACTACATGGTACGGAATTGGTACGTGGAAGATAACTGCATGCAATCATTGGCACTCTAATTACTGATTATTGAAACAATGTCAAGTGGCACACCTTTGGTTCAAGTGAGATGTTGGACGACTGGGACTGAACCTTTTTCTCCACAAATGCATTTGAAAAACCAGGTGGGACGAGTGGCCTGGCCGCGGGAGCTGGTAGAATTGAAGATGTTTTAGTGGTATCTTCTTGATAAATTGAGGACACTACATATCCATCTGGCTTCCCACTTTTAGTTGTGGCACCTATCTTTTCAGTAGAATTCTGTAAGAGTGAAATGATATCACCACCAGAATTCCCTTTCTCAATATCAGGACCATTCTTCTTTTCTTGCAGGGATTTATGTTGCTCTTTCCTCATCATTTCAAATGATGCTGCAAAGGAGGTCAACGTCAGACGCTGCAGATGACTACAGCGGAAACAGTGGATATTATATGTAGCGATAAGAGACACTGACCCCTTCGTTTCCTTTCTTCTTCTGCTCTATCCTCATTTGAGCACTCAAAAGACCCAAATGTTTCATCGTTCATTGAGTCAACATCTTTCCGTGAAAGAGGTCCAGCCTGTCATTAGTGTAATGTATTCACCAAATAATGTTCCATATGTTGTCAGTTTATAAGAAAAAGAAGGAAAGTGACATGGATGAAAGCTCAAACCTTGTAAGGGCGTGGGGGCTGGTAGCGTTCAGATGTCCTGTTTGGCTGAGGTGCATTCCCACGATCCTTCGGTGCCAGCTGCCCGGCATATCCTGATGGTCTAGGGAAACCACCGCTTCCCAGTAGGCCATCATGCTCTGTATTTTGCCAATTGCGTTTGTATTGGTTACCATTACGCCTATCTGCATGAGAAAATTATTAATTCCACAGCAGCAAAAATTAATGCGGTGAACATGCCTAATATGCACATAAATCGGGATACATGGGAGATTAAAGTACACCTAATAACTAATAAACAATATGATTCATGTCATTAATTGACCTTCTTCTGTTTACTATCATTGGTTAAATAGATGCACACGCATACAAGTACAGACTAGCAAGTTTCTTTTTCTGCTTTGAGACGCAAATTAGCAAGCTTCTGAGTACACCACAAAATACCATTCAACCAGCACAAAGTGGGCATATCAAAAAGGGCATAGTGAACAATTATTTACTAATCATTCACATGCTCCCAGTGCTAAAAGGAAAGTAAGGACTCACATATGATAAAACACTGCCCGAACAGAACACATGCTTACCCTGCGTTAACAACTCACGGTCAGGTAGATCCCCTTCCCGGTCACTTGATCCAGTGGAGCGAGTGTCCCACCTTCCTCCTGAGCTCCCGCCACGTGAAGAATAAGAATAACTCCCCGACCCATCTGACCTTCCCAGGGGTGTCGCGTACTGGCCCTTGTTGCTCCTCTCAAGCGCAACCAACGACGCCTCCTGCAGCTCACTGTTCCACAGACAGAGATAAAGATGATGAACACACGAAGCCCTCAGATAAAAAAGCAGTTATACAAACAAGGGAGGCAAAACGACGGTCGGACCTGAGGATCGACACGTCGAAACCAGGGGGCAGGTTCTTGCATAGCTCGGATTCGCCAATCGAGAGCAAGAACTCCCTCGAGTACACTATCCTCATGTTCCTGCTGCCACAGATAAACGCACACATACATGTACATCACACGACGGTTCGCATCGCATGAGGTAGAAGAGCAGCAACACACAACACAAGGGAAGGCATACTCACTTGGGCGGCCCTGGGGGCTCGGAGCTCATCCCCGCGCCGCGCAAGCAGCAGCACCAACACCTCTAGGCTAGGCTAAATCTAAACAACAGCTAAGGAAGAAGGCGCTGGTCGTTCAAATCGCGACCATCATCCTAGGTTGAAATCTAGCTCATCTTACAGGAGACCAGAATCAGCTCCTCCAGCATCAGGCGAGACGAATCTAGCTACAAGCCGCAGCCGGACCCGAATCAGCTCTCCTGCCACGAAATTGCAAAACCCGCATCAGAAGGCGCACGGAACAGCAACAACAAAAACAATCACAGACCGAGGCGAATCTGAGCTAGAACAGGAGGGAGCGGGAGAACCAAACCCTAGGATGGTGGGGGATCCGCGGGGTCACCTGAATGGCTGAATCCGAGGCGGGGCGGAGGATTTGGAGGCGGGATTTCGCTGCTGCGATTGGCGCAGAGTCGGGTTGAGGTCGATGCGGGGAGAGATCGAACGGGATGATGAGAGAGAGAAAACAGAAGAGAGAAATCATTTTTGGAGGAAAGAGGTTTTTCGCGTTTTGCCCCTCCACGTTTCCCGTATTCGCGGTTAGGTCCGAGATGAGGTGGGCCCGCGGCGGTCAGTGTCACGCAGAACTCGTGGACAGGAGCAGAGCCCGCGACCCCTCTTGTGCTCGTCTTCCCCACGCAGACGCCACCCACCTCACCATTCCTTCCACAACTCCAGAGACAGACAGAGACAGAGAGAGATCGTAGGTGGAGCTGCTGATGGTGTCCATGATCCCGCTCGATTCGTCTGTCGGGGGCGGAGGGGGCGAGGAGGCGGGGAAGGAGCAGGTGACGCGGCCGCGGGAGATGGAGGGGGATACGGTGGACGAAGGGGGCCGGAGGGTCAGGAAGCCCTACACCATTACCAAGTCGCGCGAGAGCTGGACCGAGCCCGAGCACGACAAGTTCCTCGAGGCGCTGCAGCTGTGAGTATCCCAGCAACTTGAACTTGTGCTTCCTGGGCTTCCAACTACAAACTGGAGGACTTCTGTTCTGATCTCTTTTGGCCGGCTCATCCTGCCTCCTGGTTTAGGGATCGAGGCTGAAATTGCGCGGTTCGCATGTAGACGGTGATCTAATTCGCGTTATGTTAGATCACCGAGTTTACGATCCATCCTCACCAGACTAGATTAGCTGCCGAATTTGGATCACAAGTTGTGAGCTTTGTAGACGGCTGGCGAATCGTCATGGAATTTGCCAAGTGTGTGAGGGTACTTCCTGCGCCTCAATGAACATGTTGCTTGGGAGTAGAATCTCTTCTCTTGGGAGTAGTAACTGCTTATCTCGTTGGTCGATACAGCACTGCCATCCTAAGTTATCAATTACTAACAACAATGGATCATTTAGTTGATACAATCTGACCAATGGCCCCTTATGGTTTCACTTTGTCAAGTTGTTCTGAATGCTATGAAATTGTCATCCTGCGGCTCAAGATTATGGTTTTGGGTAGACATTATCTAATGGGTTTAGAAAGTTTTTGACTGTCCAAGTCTAAAAGAGTGCTCTAGCACCTTAAGGATACTCCTGGAGCAGCTCATCATCTCATGTGACATCTGGAATGGCTCTATAGTATATCCTCATTCGTTATATTTATTTGTTTGTTTTTTCTATAACAGGTTTGATCGCGATTGGAGAAAGATTGAATCATTTGTTGGCTCAAAGACAGTAATACAGGTATGCTTTACTCTGACCTCAACTTTTGCTTCTCTTAGCTGTTTAGTTGGTTGGCTTGGCACCCAATATTTCACGTTATTTACATATTTCGAGTTTGTTTGGTACCGACTTAGGCTAATGGATCTTATGGGTAGTAATTGTTCCAATTACCAGTTAGCTCTTTTTCAATACCATGCCTCTTGCTTCTTTTGTGCTGCTGAAAATATGACGGGAAAAAAATTATCTTTACTGTGTCTTCCTGTTTTATTAGTTACATACAGATGCAGGTGGGGCTTTGCTGCCTCACATATTTGGAGAAATTTATTAGACATGGATATAGTAGCATGGTTTTGTTTTCTGTAGCCATGGGAAACGTTTTAGTGGTTGAATTTCGTACTAAGTTTCATTGAAGATTTGACGCTGGGAAAGAGTAATAGAGTCAGCCATTTATCACCTCTTCTTTTGCTCCAAGAGATTTATTTACCAATTTTGTTTCAGTGTAGAATCTTCATGTGTCTGTTCCTTTAACACGATCATTATAACTTGCCCACTCTCAACTTGTGCGAACAAGTAAATAGACTTGCTCCTTTTTTTAACTACATTTTCTTGCTCCTTTTTTAACTACATTGTATCTGTCGAACTGTGCATGATCTAAAAGAAAAGTTGTTTTGACAGATCAGGAGCCATGCGCAGAAGTACTTTTTGAAAGTACAAAAGAATGGAACAGGTGAACATTTGCCCCCACCTCGGCCAAAGAGGAAGGCAGCACATCCATATCCTCATAAAGCCTCAAAAAGGAGTACGTATTTTTCATCCTGCATCTAACTGGCATGAATAATTTATATTAAGAAAATAGGTCTAACAAGAAACCTTGGAACTCCTGCAGCCTCTCAAGTTGTCTTACCACAACAAGTTTCTCATATTATGGAGCAAGGCTGTGCTATACCGATGGATGTGTCTACTGTTGCTACAAACTCAAGTGCAAATGATGCATTTGGTCTTGCTCAACACTTCAGTCCAAGACATACACAAGGTTTATGACTGTTATTGTTGTAAATTCCATTTGTGATCAATATTTTTATAAGCACTACTAACTTCTCACAGATGCGACAGGTTCAGGTGTGACAAATAATTGCTCTAGTAGCATAGAGAGCCAATCTGGAACTTGGCCAACTTCTGAGGCAATTGAGCAAGAAATCGTACTTCCAGTACTGCATGGTGAGCTTCTTCTTCTTCTATAGCATACATCCATACACTTCACATCCCTATGTTGGCAACTTTTGTGGCTGCTAGGATTCCTCTGGTTATCTTCGACGCATTGTTCAATGTGAATGCATGATAAGCACAAGTTCTATTCCACTTATTAAAGTGTTGTCCAATCAGGCACATTCATTTAATTTGATGACCTATGCCAGGCAACCTGATTCATTCTTTTCCAAAACGAATGAAGTGTAGCTAAGCTTGCCTTGTTAATGTACTTCCGTGTTCTCTTATTTAAACATTGTACTGGCGACACTGTAAATAACAAACTTTGGATGGAGTTAATTCAGGTTATTATTGCTCTTGCTCTCGATGACTTAATCTGCTGTCTTGCTTTTAGCCTTTTTTGCAGTTATCTTTGTTCTCCTTCCTTAAAAGTTGAAAGAATTAGCCTACTTTTTATGTTGCTGTTTTAGTACCTCATAAATGTATCTGTTTCACTGTTGCACTGCTGCTTGATGCCAACTGTAGAGGCTGTGGCACTGGGACATGCTGTCACACTTGCTCATAGCATCAGGATACTTAACATGCTAAACACTTGATTTCTTGATAGGATTGTTCCATGTTACGTACAGACTTAAGGGTATATTGTACTTGGAATGAAAAGAGAAGCATTCGCTTCAAAGTTTCTCATATAAAATTTTAAGAAGTCCAGCATGAAGGACATATATGATTTGGGGGAAAGATCGCCGAGGATGTAAATTTGGAGTCCTTGCAAGGAACTATTTTTTTGGGGTTGTTGTTGGGGCTGAAGGCCTGTTGTTTGAGCTTAAAATTTTAAGCCCTCATGAATATAGCTCCTTCAAATTGATCAGCATTTAAGTGGCCTTTATGACATGCATAATGTCTGACTAAAAAGTCAAGTCACTTCAATGATGTTTTCTCTAAAAGGCCAGCCTTTGAGTCTTAGCGAACTTTAGTTATAATGAGCCTTTGAGTTCCTGGTGTCAGTCAGTCTGTTTGAAGATGTTTAACTTTGTTGGGGCCTTCTGCATTTGGTTTACCTTCATTCTATCCTTCAAATTCTGCAAGTTACCATCATACTCTTGATGTATGGCTGATAAGTGCTGTTATTACCTTGTTACAATAGTTAAAATGGAATGCTGTGTTCTTATTTCATATCACCCTTCGGTGGCGTTGATATTGATCACTGTATTTGCATATTTATTTTATCCATGTCCTTTTCCTTGGGTCCTATTCTGACGTTGATCACTGTATTTGCAGCTATGCCAGACTTTGCTGAAGTATACAACTTTCTTGGAAGCGTATTTGATCCAGAGACAAGCGGGCATTTGCAGAGGTTGAGAGAGATGGATCCTATTGATGCTGAAACGGTATTTGCTTCACTATTTAGATACTTTTTGTTTAAGTCGAGTTGTTTGCATGAAAATATTTTTACCTTTGTTTGCATGTTTAGTGAAATCCCAGTAGTCTCGCGAGCTGCTATCAGTGCCCTTGTTAACTCAGTGTGAATATGATTCTGGGGTGAAGTTTAATTATTCTTTCTGGACACTTGACACATACCATTACTTAGCGACTTAGCGTTATGTTACCTAACTGTTCTATTTCAGTTATAATAATTTTTTTTATGGGTTAATCTCCAGGTACTATTGCTGATGAAAAATCTGTCGTTGAACCTGTCTAGCCCAAACTTTGAGGCACATGTAAGTACTTGATTCTTTTTCTTTCATCTCATTTTCTTTTAGTTTTTACTTTTAAGCCAATGTAGTTGTCTGGCCATATTGCCTGAGTGGCTGGAATCATGCTATGCTGGGACTTGGAATGAAGACTGTGCTTATCTTTTACTCCTATAAATATTTGAGGTGGTGGTGATGGTCCGTTTGCCATCCCACCTTCCCTTCACCAAAGGTACCTCAACTCGTGGGGCCCTCTCTCAATAATTTCCACCATCAACTTATTATAGGGTTTGCAAACTATGTCATATGATTATTTTTATGGTTTTGCTATTTGTAAGTTGCCTTGTTTTCTCAACTCAAAGTTAGTTTTTGTGACCATAGATTTGTATAGAGACAAATGCGCCACACGATTCAATTTATTTTTATTATTCCATAGCAACGCGCGGGCAATTAGCTAGTGTAACCTAATTTGTCACACATCGTGTTCCTTGTAATCTGACCGAGGATATCCCTGACTTTTGCAGAGGAGGTTGCTCTCATCACATGGTCCCGGCATGGACAAGCATGAGAGCAGAGGAGATCTGGGGTCTACTCATAGTCTTCATCTCCCATTCATGTAATTTCTCGTCACTCTCTTCCTCAGTATCGCTCTTTACTCGCAATATTGCTCCTTTTGCTAAGTGCATGAATCGCTCTGTAGGGTAGCGAGCAAATGAGGAAAGAACACTGTTGTCAGCACACAGGGTGTTGGAGTTCAAGCGGCTCTGAACTTCGAGTGCGGAGTAGTAGCGACATGTTGTAGTGTCGCCTATGTTTGTACATAGCTCTTAGTAATGGTCTAACCTTAGGCTAGTTTTGCTCATCGTGTAGATGGCCAGCTAGTTTGTGCGCTCGTGATTATTTCTTTGCTATCAGCCTGTGACATATTGTGGGATTTCTTGGCTTTTACTTTTTATTTCCTCTTTGAGGATAAATGCTACTATGGTATGTATGTATGTTGACTGTGTGTATATACGTACGCGATTATAGTAGCTATATGTGCGTAGGCTAATTGGCGAACTGTATCTGCAGTAGTGCGTTGCATGCCATCAGGTCATTTAAAACCACGACAATAACATTACTTCGATATTGTTTATACGACAATTGAATAGAAATGATACTTCTTCCTCTTTGCTAATGTTCCAAATTAGTTGATACGTGACGTTCCCATAGCTTGTGAGAAATGTTTCTTAGCAGTTCGGTGTTATAGCAATTCATAGAAAAATGTTCGTCTTTCATAAAGAAATGTGCCATTAATTTGCCAAAATTATTCGATTAGTTATATTTCATAGGCATTATTCTACCAACTCGAGGAAAATGTTCCAGCAACGAGAAATAAGCATGAGGAGCTTACTTTTGTTAAACTCATATTATCACGTGGAACAACAAAAATAGAGTGAATCTTGCAAAAGTACAGGTATAATGTACAAACTGTCAATAACTGCCTTTTTACTTCAGGCATCTTTATTTCATCATATGATCGTTACATCGTCCGTTAGGATGGGAATAGCAAAACTAGGTCATCTGCTACAGAATTAGACTGCCTAGGACAGTGTTCAAAAAATGCCATCACAAACCCAGCTGATAACAGTGTGCAGTCGTCGTATGTGGCCGCTGCCGAGAAGCCTTACTCATGCATGGTGTCAATAACTGACAACAATCAGAGTGAACAAGAATTCAGTTGCACCCAATCTCCTGAGCCAGCATCAAATAACTGTTGATTTAAGGATAGAATTCAAAGGATTACATGTCTATAGAGTACCTTCATCACAAAATGGTAGGTTAAGAGTGGGCTAGATTTCTCATTCGATCTAACCACCTGGGGCCAAAAGGCAGTCTCTCACAATTGTGCACCCGATCCAATTGTAAGATAAAACCGCTGCTAAGAATATTTATTATTATGTAATGAAGTTTGAATGTTTAACGCTATGTTGGCAATATGACAACTCTGTGTCTGCAATTTAGAAATATCTAAACAATTACGGGCATTTTCTTGCAGCTTCAAAAATTGGGGTCGTGACATGCTTTCTTGGTGATTGCTGTTTATCCATTTGTTTATGTACATTAATGAGGAGCCGTTCAAACTTGGTTTAACATGTTCATGTTCTGTTCTGGACTCTTTTGCTAAATTTAATTTCATAAAAGAATAAATGGTTCGACGACCGGACTGCTCCAAATCCTTCAAGCAATGTCAAATTAAAATCTATCAACCAACTTTCTTTTAGCCGACGAAGATTCGACGTGACGTAAACAAATCGACTGTTAGTTTTTTAGAAATATATGTTATACAACTGCAGTAGGATCGAACGAGGGAAGGCTCACACGTGACAGTGCGTGGGTCGGCTCACACGTGCCCTTGCATGTTTCACAAAAATACAGGCCCACACTGCAGATTTCACACCACCCACACCTATATATATACTCGTCATCCATCAATCCATCGACGGACAAAGCTATCGTACATCCATCAATCCATCGAAGTCTTCTGCTATCTTACATCCATCAATCCATCGACGGACAAGCTATGGCTGAGGTGGTGCTCAACATCGAGGGCGTCTCACTGGCACTGCCTGTGATGAGTGCATGGTGGGTGGAGTGGCTGGTCTGCGGCGTCGGCTTCGCCACCGCCTGCATGGCCGCCGCGACTGCCTTCTACAAGCCGCCCTCCGGCATCTTCGACGCGCACAAGCGCGCCTACTACGCCTCCGTCTTCTCGACCTTCTTCATTGGCATAGCGGAGGTATGCGCTGCGGCCATCTGGCTGTCCGGCGATGGCCAGCAGGAGCGCCAGCGCTTGGTGCGACGTTGCGTTCTCTGCGCTTCCATTCTGCCGCTGGCGTTCATCGGCGGTCTCGGCGGACTTCGTATGCTTATGAAGTAGTTGGAATTGCAGATTTTCTGGTTGCTGGTTTCGGGCATCTTTCAAAAATGGGCGTCTTTCAAAAATGGTTGCTGGTTGCTGGTTGCAGATTTTCTGTAGTTTCATCGTGAGTTATGGGCCGGGCTACTATGTTTGTATCATGTGTGCATCAGAACCCCAGAGATCAATAAAAGCATTATGTGACTTGTACTTTCTTCGTGCGCGACTCGGCACTAACACACACACACGCCCACGCCCACGCCCACGCCGCCGCCTAGGGTTTTCGAGCCCCCCGCCCCCCCCCGACGATGTCCCTGCGGGCTGCGGCCCGAACGAGCGGGCGGAGGTCGGAGGAGGGCCGGCGCCGGCGCGAGGACAACATAGTGGAGATCCGCAATAGCCGACGCGAGGAGAGCCTCCTCAAGAAGCGCTGCGACGGGCTCCCGGCAGCCGCCGGCGCTCCGCAGATGGGCCACTCCTCCGCGCCTCCAGCAGAAAGTCTGCTCTTGCTTTCCCTCTCTTCTCGCTTGTCCGCGATTTCCCTCGTATTTGAGGTAGATGTGTTGTGCTGTGCGCGAGAGATTCGGTTGTGATGTATTCTAGATGTGGATTTGATCCGAATGATTATGGCGGTGAAGTGCAATGGAGCGGACACGCCTGGCGTCACGAGCAAGAAAGAGAAGGCCTGGAAGGACCCCAACAAGCCACCCCAAGAGGGACGAGTTTATGTAAGATCATTTCCTCAGGTTTTTTTCCATGCTTTTTTTGATAGTTCCACATGGAGTTCAAGGAGAAGAACCCCCAAGAATAAGTCTGTTGCTGCTGTAAGTTCTTAAATAATCACTCCTTTATAAGCAATAATTTATTACTCTGTCTCGATGGAATCATGATCCGCACATGGATTTTGTTGATACATACATGCATGGCTGTATTGTAATCTTCACAATAGCTTAGTACTCTAATTAATGTTTGTCTACCACTTGAGCAATTCACTTCTTTTTGCCAGCTTGACATTAATGTTTGTCTAACTAACATGCTTGCAGGAGCATTTCCAAAATGATTTTGGGAAATGTAGTCCAATGGATGCATGTATTTTTTTAGTTTATTCATCTGCAAACATGTTTTGCGAAATTAATATATCTCCAAATTACTTCTCACTGCCATATGCCAATCCCTGGTTGCTCTCTTGCAGGAATAGGACAATAATGCCAAGTACATATAGATCCACAATAAATTTCTATTTTATGTTTCGGCCTTTCTATTTTTCTTACGAATAGGCAGAAAAAGATCTATTTGTAAGTCTAAGATCTCTATTTGAAATTGTTGTTTAGTCATCTTTACAGTTGTTTTCGCCTGTGCATAAGTACTGAACTGAACTTTTCCTGATTATATTGCTACTTGCATAAAGAGCTATGTTTAATACTTAACATCATATCAGAATTATATGCCAAGATAGATCAAACAAGTGGTCCTAAACTTGCAGTTCTTTGGAATAAACCTGTTACCATTCTTGTGTAGTATGTTACTTTTTCCGAGATGTTCCTCTTTTTCTCTAGACTTACTTTTTCTTGTGCAATATGTTACGTTTTTCACACTTGATTTGAACTGTTACGTTTTTCCTCCGCCTGTCGCATCTGTCTGCATCTGTGAGGGTGGTGGAGGAGGTACATTGCAAGTTTTTTGCGGAACATCAACACCTTATCCTGCAATTTTAAGGCACAACATTTACCTTGTTATTGTTACTTGAATAAATGAATAGAACTGTTACTGTTACTTGAAAGGCACAGCATTTACCTTGTTATATATCTCATCTTTTTCAAATCCTTGAATGTACAATAACACATGGTAACCACAATCAAAGCTGCAACAATCATTCAGCAATATAACCACAAAATTTGAGGTATAAAAACATAAAAGAACTGATAATATTATTTTAGTAAAGATGAGGAATTACCTGTTATTTTGTTTCTGAACCTTTGGTACTTCTTCACGGAGCTTAGAGATATCAATGTTGTGCTTACTCTGCAAATATTTCTACAGTTGAGATAGCACATCCACCATCACTTCCTTATGGTCATCTGGCACGGGGTTAAGCTTATATTTGATTTTTCTCTTAAGGGAAACCACAGCCAAGGACCAATGCTTAGAATAAATGATAGGGATAAATATCTGGAAAAAAAATTCTATTGTCAAACGCTTGGACCCAGTAATATAAAAAATACAAAAATGTAATTAAAAAAATGCAGCTTATCTGCTTTAAGCTCGATGCCCACTTGACTAGTTCCATTCTCCGGATGAATCAATTCATTCTAGAATAAAATCAAAGAGATGGCGATCATGGATAAAGAAATCACAACATGAAAAATATCCATGTGCTAAGTTCTTGAATTAGTACTTACAACAGCCTTCTCACAAAGTATAATTTTATCATCCCATTCTTGTGTAAATAGATCGCCAGTCACCTCTCCAAGATTTACCGCAAAACCACGTAAGATGGGATCAAATCCAAGCTATATGTGCGTAAGCAAACATAATGTGGATTGTTTGGCAGCCAATAGATAACGTCTCAGCTTAGCCAGGTCATGCCCATTCTAGTTAGTACATACTTCCTCCGTCCGGGTTTATTAGGCCAGCGGGCGACCAGTGAGTGTCCGGGTTTATTAGGCCCGCATACGGATATGCGTGCGGACCCTTCGAGTACAACGCTGGAGTTAATTGGGAATCGTTGGAGAGCAGCAGCCCCGAACGCGCTCCACTCCTTCGTCTACCTGCGGAGAAAACATGACGAAGGCGGAGCAGGGCGTCGGGCAGGCCGGCGTGGACGGCGTCGCTGGCGCGCAGGGCGTCGGGCAGGCCGTCGTGCAGGGCGTCGCGCAGGGCGGCGCGCATGGCGTCGGGCAGGGCGTCGGGCAGGCCGGCGTGGACGGCGTCGCGCGCGCGCAGGGCGTCGGGCAGGCCGGCGTGGAGGCGCTGCTGGACCAGGTGGAGGCACTGCTGGACCAGGTGGAGGCGCTCCTCGACGGGGTAGCGGGGTTCGTGCACCAGCTGGTGGGTATGCGCGGCGCGGAGGAGGGCAATGGCTTCGAAGAAGGTTCGTCCGCGCTGCGCCCTTCATTCGCTGCCATGATGCGGTATTTGAAGAAATTGGAAGAAGATGAACAGTAAATGGATAACATGTGAAAGAGAATGAGAGGAGAAACTGTAGGAGAGTTTGCTGAAGTTTGATGTTCTTAGGCTGAAATTAGCCTGATAATCTTATTTAGCTTTGAGAAGCATTTTAATTAGCCTGGATATAGCTGAGAAATTGCTTCTTAGTATGTGGAGTTTCGATATGCTTATTGCAGAAATTAGCCTGAATATATGCTTGCTATTATAAGATGTGCTTTTTCTGAGTTGTTTTGTTAAATTTCAGATCCTTTCATTGCTAGTCCCACTTCTTGATGATAAATTTCCTCTTATACGAACTGATAGTTTGGATGTAAATCACTCATCTGATGTTCAAAATTAAATATCAAATAGTGATACAAAGGTACTGCTCTTATAGTCGAGTATTCTACTTTCAATTTTCTACCATCTCTGAGACATTATTTCCTATGATCTATATCATGCATTGCTGATTGAATGCGGCCCCTCGTTTCTGTCTTGCAAAACTTCTGCAGAAGTGCTTGAGTTTGTCCATCCCTCGCTCCTCTTGCGGCCACTTCTCCTTGATTGCCGGCAACACTTTCGTGATCAGATATTCCCGGCTCTTCTCCATGTCGACTTTATCGCATGCCTTCAGCTCCATAGTTCCCCTAGGCCTGTTCGTGCTTCTCCTTTGCGCTGCTTTCCACTCGACATAGGGCCAAATTCCAATCTTACCATCGAAAGTACAGTTGCCTTGGTTATCGAATCTCGGCCTAGCTACAGCGGCAAGAAACATGATCTTCTGGATGTGTCCCTTGTTTTTGGCGCGTCTGATGGGGTTCGGCTCTTGATTGCTCAAATAAACTCCTTGGGTTTTCCTGGTGCAGTAAAACCATTTTTCATCAATATGGACCACATTGAACGCAGTCTTGAAGACGGGGTTCTCCGGCATACTGGCAGTTTCTAGGTTTGAGATGCAATACTTGACACGAGCTACCTTGTTCTCTTCCGTTAGCGTAGGTTTGATCTCGTTGGTGTGTTTGCGAAACTCGTGCTCCTTCAACAGCTTGTGGACGGTGGTCTTCGCCATGTTCAATGCACCAGCAACATCTCGAATCGTTGTTCGATCCTTCGGAGGGACAGCCGCTAGAGCATCCGAGTCCAACAAAACACGCTTTCTACCAACTCTACCCGCCCTCTTGTTGACAACCGCATTGACACCACCACCTTGCATACCATTTTTCCATATGCGCCGGAGAACCCTAGTTGGAACTTCCGTTCGATCCGATAATTCTGTAGTGACCCCACGTTTCAACGGACCACGACCATTTCTCTCCAAAATCATCTCATACAGTGCACGCTTATCATCGTCATCATAAAATGTCCTTCTCTGTCTATTGGCCACCACATCTGGCGGAGAACATAATAATACCATTTCAGTATACATGTGCAATCTGCATCTAGGGTACGAAAGCACCGTACAGAAGCAATATTCATCTGAAATCTTTCTTTAAACTTACTGAGATCGATGCCGATGTCGTGGCCGTGGTCGTTATCGTCCGTGTCTTGTCCTTCTGCAATGCCGTTGTTCGTGTCTTGTCCATCTGCTGCGTCCTGGCCGCCGTATCCGTGATCACCGCCCGCTGCAGCATGGTCCTGGCCGTATCCGTGATCACCGTACGCGAACGCGCCGCCGGCGTGAGCCCCTAACGCGCCGCCCTCGTGCGCCCCGAACGCGCCGCCCTCGTGCGCCCCGGACGCGCTGCTCTCCTGCGCCCCGAACGCGCCGCCGGCGTGAGCCCCGAACGGGCCGCACTCGTGAGCCCTGACCGCGCCGCCGGCGTGAGCCCCGACCCGACCGCGCCGCCGTCGTGCGCCCCGACCGCGCTGCCGTCGTGCGCCCCGAACGCCCCGCCGTCGTGCGCCCCGACCGCGCCGCCGTCGTGCGCCCCGACCGCGCCGCCGTCGTGCGCCCCGAACGCCCCGCCGTCGTGCGCCCCGACCGCGCCGCCGTCGTGAGCCCCGACCGCGCCGCCGAGCCTGCGATCTGCACTGCCACCGGAGGAGATCGCCACGGACGGCACGCGACCAGTGAGTCCAGCGCCGAGTGCACGACCGGCAAGACCGAGCCGGCCGTGGTTGCCTCTCCCGCTTGAGCTCGACGGCAGCGATCCACGGTTCGGGTCGAACGATCCTCGCACGTGGCCGGCTAAACCTAGCCGAGGTAGGCCGGTGATGGCACCGCATCCACCATGCCCATGGTTCAGCTCGCCGGCCGGACCTCGCAGTCCTCCCTCTCCGAGCTCGTCTACGTCGACAGGGGGTACGTTTAGATCAAAAAATGCCATGGAGTTCTTGAGGTGAGGAAGAAGACGAGGTCGTATGAACAAGCAGCTGCCATCTCTCTCGTTATAACAGCAGAGATCGGAGCTCAAAACTTCGTCGTGCCATTTCTTTGCTACGCAGAGTTTTGATCGATCTCCGGCACCGCGAATTGGCCAGTGCATGCAACGGGGGGACCTCGTTGATTGGGTGACAGCGTCCATGCCGGATCGTGGCCGTCGGAGAGAAAGGAAGATAATGCGTTGCTCACGCTGGAAAAGAGAGGGACTAATTACTAGGCAAACACTAATCATTTCTCCTTGGTCGCAGCGTTTTGGGCTGCTGGCCTAATAAACCCGGACGGAGGAAGTAGCTCTTAGTAATGGTCTAACCTTAGGCTAGTTTTGCTCATCGTGTAGATGGCCAGCTAGTTTGTGCGCTCGTGATTATTTCTTTGCTATCAGCCTGTTACATATTGTGGGATTTCTTGGCTTTTACTTTTTATTTTCTCTTTGAGGATAAATGCTCTTATGGTATGTATGTATGTTGGCTGTCTGTATATACGTACGCGATTATAGTAGCTATGTGCGTAGGCTAATTGGCGAAGTGTTTCTGCAGTAGTGCGTTGCATGCCATCAGATCATTTAAAACCAGGACAATAACATTACTTCAATATTGTTTATACGACAATTGAATAGAAATGATACTTCTTCCTTTGTGCTAATGTTCCAAATTAGTTGATACGTGACGTTCCCATAGCTTGTGAGAAATGTTTCTTAGCAGTTCGGTGTTATAGCAATTCATAGAAAAATGTTCGTCCTTCATAAAGAAATGTGACATTAATTTGCCAAAATTATTCGATTAGTTATATTTCATAGGCATTATTCTACCAACTCGAGGAAAATGTTCCAGCAACGAGAAATAAGAATGAGGAGCTTACTTTTGTTAAACTCATATTAACAAACCCAACTGATAACAGTGTGCAGTCGTCGTATGTGGCCGCTGCCGAGAAGCCTTACTCATGCATGGTGTCAATAACTGACAACAATCAGAGTGAACAAGAATTCGGTTGCACCCAATCTCCTGAGCCAGCATCAAATAACTGTTGATTTAAGGATAGAATTCAAAGGATTACATATCTATAGAGTACCTTCATCACAAAATGGTAGGTTAAGGGTGGGCTAGATTTCTCATTCGATCTAACCACCTGGGGCCAAAAGGCAGTCTCTCACAATTGTGCACCCAATCCAGTTGTAAGATAAAACCGCTGCTAAGAATATTTTACTATTATGTAATGAAGTTTGAATGTTTAACGTTATGTTAGCAATGTGATAATTTTGTGTCTGTAATTTAGAAATTTCTAAACAATTACGGGCATTTTCTCGTAGCTTCAAAAATTGGGGTCATGACATGCTTTCTTGGTGATTGCTGCTTATACATTTGTTTATGTACATTAATGAGGAGCCGTCCAAACTTGGTTTAACATGTTCATGTTCTGTTCTGGACTCTTTTGCTAAATTTAATTTCATAAAAGAATAAATGGTTCGACGACCGGGCTGCTCCAAATCCTTCAAGCAATGTCAAATTAAAATCTATCAACCAACTTTCTTTTAGCCGACGAAGATTCAACGTCAGACGTAAACAAATCGACTGTTAGTTTTTTAGAAATATATGTTACAATCCCAAGCCATCAACTGCTCGATCCAAATAGGGGTGCACACATGACAGTGGGTGGGTCGGGCTCACACGTTGCGATGGGGACGGGCTCACACGTCCAAGTCAGCATTGCGCAACTATTCCACGTCCCGCTGTCCAAACTCGTCGTCCCGCTTCCGTAAACTACAACCTCACTGACAAACAGATCCCACCAACTGTCCAGTGTCCACAGAGAGAGTCCACCGAGGACTTCGCGTCGCTAGCGCTGTGAAAACGTGGAAGGGAACAAGCCAGCATTGTGGGTCCGGGACTACTGTCGCACAGAGAGAGTACTACTCGCCGGCAACCGCACCCTCCCTCAGAATGGGCCCCACCAGCGCCCGCACATGAAAGTGGAGGACCTGTCCACGCTCTGGGTTCGCTACATATACTCATCTTCTGCTATCGTACATCCATCAATCCATGGACGGACAAGCCATGGCTGAGGTGGTGCTCAACATCGACGACGTCCCGCTACCTGTGATCCTGTGGGTGGAGTGGCTGGTCTGCGTCATCGGCTTCGCCACGGCGTGCATGGCCGCCGCGACTGCATTCTACAAGCCACCCTCCGGCATCTTCGACGACCACAAGCGCGCCTACTACGCCTCCGTCGTCTCGACCTTCGTCGTTGGCATAGCGGAGGTGTGCGCTGCCGCCATCTGGGTGTCCAGCGACGGCCAGCAGGGGCGCCACCGCTTCGCACGACGTTGCGTGCTCTGCGCTTCCATTCTGCCGCTGGCCTTCATCGCCGGCCTCGGGGGAGTTCGTATGCTTATGAAGTAGTTGGAATTGGAGATTTTCTGGTTGCTGGTCCCAAAAATGGGCTGTAGACGGTAGTTTCACCGTGAGTTATGGGCCGGGCTACCAGGTTTGTACTTGGGGTTTTCTTACGGGCTGCGTTTCGCCGTCAGTTATGTTTGTATCATGTGTGCATCAGAACCCCAGAGATCAATAAAAGCATTATGTGACTTGTACTTTCTTCGTGCGCGACTCGGCACTAACACACACACACGCCCACGCCCACGCCGCCGCCTAGGGTTTTCGAGCCCCCCCGCCCCCCCCGACGATGTCCCTGCGGGCTGCGGCCCGAACGAGCGGGCGGAGGTCGGAGGAGGGCCGGCGCCGGCGCGAGGACAACATAGTGGAGATCCGCAATAGCCGACGCGAGGAGAGCCTCCTCAAGAAGCGCTGCGACGGGCTCCCGGCAGCCGCCGCCGGCGCTCCGCAGATGGGCCACTCCTCCGCGCCTCCAGCAGAAAGTCTACTCTTGCTTTCCCTCTCTTCTCGCTAGCTTGTCCGCGATTTCCCTCGTGTTTGAGGTAGATCTGTTGTGCTGTGCGCGAGAGATTCGGTTGTGATGTATTCTAGATGTGGATTTGATCCGAATGATTATGGCGGTGAAGTGCAATGGAGCTGACACGCCTGGCGTCACGAGCAAGAAGGAGAAGGCCTGGAAGGACCCCAACAAGCCACCCCAAGAGGGACGAGTTTATGTAAGATCATTTCCTCAGGTTTTTTTCCATGCTTTTCTTGGGTATCTTTTGATCTTGTTTCTGTTAGGCGAGTTCGACATGGAGTTCAAGGAGAAGAACCCCAAGAATAAGTCTGTTGCTGCTGTAAGTTCTTAAATAATCACTCCTTTATAAGCAATAATTTATTACTCTGTCTCGATGGAATCATGATCCGCATATGGATTTTGTTGATACATACATGCATGGCTGTATTGTAATCTTCATGTTTTTACCCTATATAAATGGTGCACAAGCTTGCAGCTTGAATGGTGATAGTCATGTGAAACACGAAATTCATTTGGGACCTGAAAGCTGATAGTTTTGTGCAAGTTTGGTTTTTATTATGGACACGAGTTTGCTTAAATTTGAGAACTATCTGGATCCGCATATGGATTTTGTTGATACATACATGCATGGCTATATTGTAATCTTCACAATAGTTTAGTACTCTAATTAATGTTTGTCTACCACTTGAGCAATTCACTTCTTTTTGCCAGCTTGACATTAATGTTTGTCTAACTAACATGCTTGCAGGAGCATTTCCAAATGATTTTGGGAAATGTAGTCCAATGGATACATGTATTTTTTTAGTTTATTCATCTGCAAACATGTTTTGGGAAATTAATATATCTCCAAATTACTTGTTGCTCACTGCCATATGCCAATCCCTGGTTGTTCTCTTGCATGAATAGGACAATAATGCCAAGTACATATAGATCCACAATAAATTTCTATTTTATGTCCTTGCCTTTCTATTTTTCTTACAACTAGGCAGAAAAAGATCTATTTGTAAGTCTAAGATCTCTCTTCGGAATTGTTGTTTAGTCATCTTTACAGTTGTTTTGGCGTGTGCATAAGTATTGAACTGAACTTTTCCTGATTATGCTGCTACTTGCATACAGAGCTATGTTTAATACTTAACATCATATCAGAATTATATGCCAAGATAGATCAAACAAGTGGTCCTAAACTTGCAGTTCTTTGGAATAATTTTATTGGGTTAAAACTCTTTACAATATTACCCATATCTTAGTCTATTCTAAGTACAATACCTATGTTTTGGTATTTCTTGTAGCTTTTATCTTCTGCCTTTCTGCTGTACATTGAAATCTGATTATCAGGAGCTATGGATTCATATTCCTCCTCACACAAAAGGTCTTCAAACTGGTACTTGTCCTCGAAAGCATGCATAGTGAGGTAGTTTCTGACTTCCTAATGACTGGATGCATCAACCTTGTTGTTTTATTCTTTTGCATTTGAACATAACATATATGTGGAGATCTCACTTCTTAATTTTTCAGTTGTTCTTCGGTGTTTATCCAAAGAATTAGACTGGAAGTACCATAGTAGTAGCATAAACCGAAGGTACATGGATCATTCACTTAGAACCTGTCTAGCTGACTTTTCTGAACAGAACTATCTCATTCACATGGAACTTGGTTTTCTCTTTCCTGGACAGAGCTAGCTTGTTGGAAAAGCCATAATGTTCGATCTTGGAAATAGTCCTATGGAGCCAGGGATGCTTCTTGATGCTTAGGAGAAGACATTCAAGAGAAAATATATAATTTGAACACAAGGTATATCTCTCTGAAAAAGAAGCTCCTACGATATTAGGTTTCTTTGGCATATTGGGACATCATTTAGCTTATAGCAATCATGTTTTTACCCTATATAAATGGTGCACAAGCTTGCAGCTTGAATGGTGATAGTCATGTGAAACACGAAATTCATTTGGGACCTGAAAGCTGATAGTTTTGTGCAAGTTTGGTTTTTATTATGAGACACGAGTTTGCTTAAATTTGAGTACTATCTGGATCAATTGTTGCATGTTTCTCGTAGGCTCAACAATCAGTAAGAATGATAGAAAATTATGATTTTTTTATTAGCACAATAGTTTTACATTCCTGTTTTACTTATCCATTGCAGGAACTGCCAGGAAGTTGCACACTTGCAGCTTGAAGGTTTGATCTTCGATGGAGCCATGGAGTCTTCTTGTTTGATCTTTTGTAAATTTTTACACAATATGTGTCCCTTAAGTTTGGTGTATGTAATCTATCAGTGCTCAAAGCTATACTATTGCTTGATATAAGTAGTTGGTTTGAGCATTAAAATCACTGTGATTTGGGATTGTATATTCAAGGTGCAATCTTTTTTCTTTTTTGCGTTTGCGTCAACATAAAATTATTTGTGTCTATGGACCTCCGTGCCTTCATTTTCCTCTGCATTTGTTCTTTCTTTCTAAGTTTTTGTTGTTTCTCCAGGACAAAAAAACGCACGATGCACTGTCATATTCGTCGTTCTTGCCCTTAAAACTCGGTCATAGCAAATTCATGTCCTCATGGTACTACCTTCTTTACTGTATATGTCTAGTTACCGACAAGGCTAATTAGATCGATAGTTTAATAAGTAATTTGGACAATTTTACATGTGCCTTTTGTTGCCTTCAGATATTAAATTTTGCGGAGCTGCTAAGGCGGGCTTGTGGACACCTCCATCCACTTGGATCATGTTAGTTTGTATGTTAAATGATATACTGGGGATCCGTTGCAACGCAATTAGACACGATCATTTGTTATGTGGTAAAGTGTGATTTTAACTTCAGAAGTGCTTCCATCCTTTCGTAAAACTTTTTTACACGGCGAGTAAAGGAAGAAGATGATGAGGTAGGTGCCCTCGATGACGAGCCCGATTTCATTGATGGTGACGACTCACAGCGTTCCACGTAGTTTGGTTTGGTGTTGACTGGATATTCTTTGATGTACTCAATCCAGCAAAATTTGATAAATCCAGTTTAACCTATCACAAGCTAGTGATTTCTACCGGTATGCAACTGGAATGCTATCTTGCCTATCTATAGTATTGAGAGCAGAATAGTGGGCATTAGCGAAAGGAATGTGGCAACTTGAATGCCATCTTGCCGATCCACTCCTTTTCATTGACATGGGTTTACTGAAGGAGCCTGTGTGGCTGCTATGTGGGTCACCCTCATTTCCTTAACTTAATGACCAGAGAGAAAATTATTACTGCTTGAGATCCTATTAAATCATGCAACTGGCCAAAGCGCCATTTCCTTTCCTTGTGACGTGCATGTATATGGGGAAAGCTCATCCTGCCGGATCTTGTTCTGGTGGTTGATATCAAAGATAATTATTTCAAGATTTTGTTGTTGTATTTTTATTATGACAGCTTTTTAGCCGGCGAATTAATTTATTATTTTATATGTAGTTATTGCACCATATTTTATTCCAGTCAAAATAAGTGCCAACAATCATCAAATCCATAGTCGAACTGTTAAATTGCAATGGTAGGACATACATGTTCAGGTTCAGGGAATATGACATGAGCTTATTATATCTGAGAAACACGTGCGCATGTTTGAACGAGGGATATTAAACCTTTGCTAAATATGTCAGTGGCAGCCGTAGCATACTTGAACATTGACAGCAATATGTACACTTGTACCGTACAAGGCAATTCTTGTTGAGACATCAAGGAAACAAACTAACCCCTAAAAAGGTTATCAGGCTTTCCCTGCAATGCTGGTGACTGAAATCTTGCAAACCACCAATTGTCTTGATTCTATCTGTTGTTGAGGTTACAAGGTTCCATCCGATGTAAATTACTCATACAGTTCCTTCTCCTCTCCTCGCAAATGATTAAGAAAACAATAATCTCCCTAAGGCAGCATGTTGATTGATGAATGATCTTCTCCAATGTTACAAGATGGTGAGGATGTCATCCAACCCCCGTCCCTCTGCCGGCCCCAAGCGATTGTGCCCTCTGCCGGTTCTCACGATTGTTGGATCGTCGACAAATTTATACTCAAAGGGGCACCAAATCTCACGATTGTTCTCTCTCATGGTCAGAGTTATACCTTGCATAAGGGGTTTGTTAATCATCAACCTCACTTTGACCCGTAGAAATTGATCTACAGCCGAGTCATCATCCTTCACATCCACCTCAGTCAGTTCCCCCATCTGTTCACCAATAGCTTCTCTTGTCTGACCGTTCATGGTATCCAAGAAAACCTTGAATATACGGACCCAAATTGGCACAAATATGAACTCATACTCCTCTAGGGTTTTACTCGGGATAAAATCCTCCACTACCAACAAATCCTTCCCAAACATCCACGGGCCATGCTCGAGGCCCTGTCGTTTCCCCAAATCTAAGTGGACACCAGATCTTACCGAGGGACTACGCCAGCATGTCAGCATGCAGCAGCTTGTCAGCCAGCAACTTCCCGATTGCGTATGGATCAACGAATCCCATCTTTCCAGATCCAACCCACCCGATCTTTAGGCCCTGCCGCTTCGCCTCTGACAACCTGGGGTTCCGCATTAAGCCTTCCACCTTCTCCATTCTCTGCCATGCTGAAGAGCAGGCACAAATGAAAACTAGGGTTGGTTGTTTTATGATCATGTGCCCTAGTACACGTGTAAGTCTTATGTGGATGGGTAGGATTGGGATCTAACCTTAACGCCGGATGCAACATCAAGGACAGGAGGCTATGGAGCAAACGGCAGCGAGCATGAGATCCACGCGCTGGAGGCTGAGGCGAGGCAAGGAGGGCAAACCCTAAATAGATCCCCAACCGAGTTTGCGAAGGAGGAACCGAAGTTAGGAAAGAGTAGATCATACATATGCTGGGGGATGGGCCAACCTAATCATGGTGTGATTGGCTGCTAATGCTGCACCTGATATTTTAATTATCATAGGCCAAGTTTTTAGATACATGCTATATTGCTATGTTCGTGATTGCTGCTTATTCGTTCGTTTATGTTCATTAATGAGGACAAGTTCATGCTCTGTCCTGGACTCATTTGTGCTATTTCGAGGTGCACGTGATTGAACACTTCTAAGAAAAATAGTGTTACTTATACTCCGAATATATTTTTTGAAGATTTTTCTTTGTTAAATTTAATTTGATAAAAGAATAAGTGCGTCGACGACCGGGCTGCTCAAGCAATGCATAGAAGCTCCTCTTTGCAAGCGAGCCGTGCAAGTACAAACTTGGGCCGTTTGGTAGCCTGCAGTCTTGCTCGTTCCACCAGGCCGAGCGTAGAGCCGGGACTCGGGCCGGGCTTTTCCGTGCCAGCCCGAGACCCGGCCGGCACGGCCCGAGGCCCGCACGGCACGGGCACGACAACTGTGCGGGCCGGGCTGGCACGGCACGAAGGCCCGGGCCGTGCCGTGCCGACGATTTGCGCTCGATGGGCTGCACGGCCCGGCACGATGCTCGGGGCCGTGCTTGGGCCGGCACGGCACGGCGGACCGCCACCCATCACAAATCTCCCGCAGCCCAGCCCGCCTCCTCTGAAATTCCCCCGCTGTCTCCCCAAATCCCTAATCCCCCGCGCGGCGCCTCCCTCCTCCCCTAAATTCCCCCGCGCGGCGCCCTTGCCTCCCGCCTCCCGCACCTCCCGCCTCCCGCCTCGGATGCGCCACCGCTTCTCGCCTCCCGCCTCCCCCCTCCCGCCTCCCTCCTCCCCCAAATTCCCCCACGCGGCCACGCCCCCGCCTTCCTCCTGGATGCGCCACCGCCCGGCCCGGTCCGCCTCCACCTCCCCACGCTGCCTCCGCTCGGCGGCCCCGGCTCCACCGCCTCCCTGCGCTCCCTCCACCCAGCGGCCCCGGCTCCACCGCCTCCCCACACTCCCTCCGCCTGGCGGCGCTCCTCCTCCACCTCTGCCGTGGCGTGCCCGTGCCGGCACGGCCCGGAGGCGGCACGGCGGGCCACCGTGCCGTGTTTGGGCCGCCGCCGCGACTGGGCGTGCCGGCACGGCACGGCACGGTGGGGACGGCGGGCCGTGCCGGCATGGTCAAGCTCCGGCCCGAGGCACGCCGGGCTCGTGTCGTGCCCGGCACGGCCCGAGTCCCACCACTAGCCAAGCGTAGCCAATAGAAAACGTCTCATGGGACGAAGATCTCATGGGACTGTGGGTGGCGTCCACAAGCCGGATCCAGTAGTGACTAGCGACTAGTCAATCTCCCGTCGCTATCAGGGCATCGGAAAAAAATCATTCGATTGCCAACTTCTCTTTCAGCCGACGAAGATTCAACGATAGACACAAACAAATCCACTATTTCTTTTTGAGTAATAGAGAGCTTTCTTGATTATTCAAAAATATGTTTACAATCCCAGACAATCAACTGCTCAACACAACTAGAGAAGATATGGTGCCAGACATCATTAGTAGCAGTAAGCTTAGCGCGTTGTGCACGCACATATGCAACTTCATTTCGCTCTCTCTTTACTGCGTTCAAATCCACTATTGGTTTTACATCAGACAATAGAGTGACTCCTTATAAATATGTGATATCAACTCACTCTTCATCATATTATAATTACTTATGTGAAGGAGAGAGGAGAACGAAAAAGAATAAAACTGACTGTTTTTGAAGAGTCAGACTCGTCGAAGAATACTACTACAAACAATGTCATCCAGGATCGGTATCACTGACGGGTAAACCGTGCCCGTCAGTGGTGAAATCACTTCACTGACGGGTAGGAAAACAACCTGTCAGTGATGAATATGCGAAGAGCCTCAAGGCTATTATCAAAGATATCATCACTGACGGGTGGGAAAATAATCCGTCAGTGATAACTTTCAGTGAGGGGTAGATTTTGCGCCCGTCAGTGATGACATCATTTATCACAGACGGGTAGGAAAACTACACGTCAGTGCTGACCTGCAGTGTTAGCACGGATGGGTAGAAAACTAGCACTAACGGGCATAATTTTGGCCCGTCCGTGATGACTTCTTCTATCTATAAATGCGGGACGACCTAGTCATTTTCACCGCGTTGAAACCCTAACTTTCTTTCACACCGCGTTGTGGCCACCGCCTCCTCCCCGAGCCCCCCGAGCCCGGATGTGGTCGCCGCCTCTTCCTCGAGCCCGGATCGGACCGCTGCCTCCTCCCCGAGCCCCTCCGAGCCCGGATCCGGTCGCCGCCTCTTCCCGGATGCGGTCGCCGCCTCTTCCTCGAGCCCGGATCCGACCGCTGCCTCCTCCCCGAGCCCTCCCGAGCCCGGATCCGGTCGTCGCCTCTTCCTCGAGGCCGGCGACCGCTCCTCCGCCTTGCAGCGGCGCCGGCGCCGGCGGAGGCCGCCGTTCTCTCCTCTTCGTCGCGTTTGTGACACTGCGTTGCACTGCACAAGACACTTTTCTTGGAAAGAGTGTCTTGTGCAGTGTAGCCGCAATGTCACAATATTGCGGTTACACTGCACAAGAAAACTACATACTGATATCGCAGTCCAATGCGTCTATCGCATTCTAATGCGTCCATTTGTAGTCAGTGTGTAAACACTCTAGCTAGCACTCTAGATTGTTCGTTTCCATATGAAAGTGAGATGTGCAAAATTCTTTAGCAACTTGTGCGATGTCGAATGTATTGTACATATATATATATATATATATATATATATATATATATATATATAGAATCCCTAATCTACAGCTGAGAGCAGAATAACTATTCTGCGCGCCGGCCAACCGACCGAGCCAGCCAGCCAGCCCCCACCATGCCCCACCTTTTCACCACTGACCGTAAAACTATTTAATAAATATAGTAAATCCATCAAACTATATTACTGTCGAACAGATCCCTCACAATCACGTAACTTCACATGTAAAATACGGTAATTTTATGTCTTTCGAGTAGTAAAACAACATGTGTCAGCGTAAAACTCAGGACTGTAGTAATTTTTGTATAAAGCGTGTCGCAAAATTATGATTATATGTACACGATATTACGATCTCGCGGCCATCATTTTACTGCATGTCTGATCGTTCTATACTAGAAAGGAAATATTTCTTCCATTTGTTCACAATCACCTGTGTAGCCCAGTTGGTTAGTAGAGAAGAGCAACGTGCGTGAGGTCCAGGGTTCAAATCCCGCCTCGTCCTTATTTTTTCATCTAAAACGGATTAGGGGAATATTTCTTCTATAATGGAAATATTTCTTCTGTTAATTCACAGTCATTTGCATAGTCTAGTTGGTTAGAAGAGAAGAATAACGTGTATCAGGTCCACGGTTCGAATCTCCCCACCTCATTATTTATTATTCAATTATAAAACGGACTGCGCGTGACTTAGAATTTTTTTACTGTCGAGATGTGCGTGAGATAGTAAAGTTCTGTATAGGATGTCGTAAAATCTATCACAAAAGGTAGTAGAAAGATGCTAAACTCAGAAGGTTTTCACAGTCGAGATGCACACGAGGCAGTAAAGTTGTGTATAAGATATCGTAAAATCTATCGCAAAATGTAGTAATTCTGAGTCACACTAAAATCTCAGCAGTAAAATCCCGTCCGAAAATTACTACTCGATAGACATAAAATTACTGTCCCGCGTGGCTGGCTCGGTCTGGCGCATTTCGGCCGGAGCGCAGAATAAGCTATTCTGCGCTCACGAGCAGATTAGCGCTGCTATATATATATATATATATATATATATATATATATAGATTCCCTAATCTACAGCTGAGAGTAGAATAACTATTCTACGCGCTGGCCAACCGACCGAGCCAGCCAGCTCAAACCCACCACGTCCCACCTTTTCACCACTGACCGTAAAAACTATTCAGTAGATATAGTAAATCCATCTAACTATATTACTGTCGAACAGATCTCTCACAGTCATGTAACTTCACATGTAAAATACGGTAATTTTATGTCTTTCGAGTAGTAAAACAACATGTGTCAGCGTAAAACTCAGAACTGTAGTAATTTTTGTATAAAGCGTATCGCAAAATTATGATTATATGTACACAATATTACGATCTTGCGGCCATCATTTTACTGCATGTCTGATCGTTCTATAATAGAAAGGAAATATTTCTTCCATTTGTTCACAATCACTTGTGTAGCCCAGTTGGTTAGTAGAGAAGAGCAACATGCGTGAGGTCCAGGGTTCAAATCCCGCCTCGTCCTTATTTTTTCAACTAAAACGAATTAGGGGAATATTTCTTCTATAATGGAAATATTTTTTCTGTTTATTTACAGTCATTTGCATAGTCTAGTTGGTTAGAAGAGAAGAGTAACATGTATCAGGTCCACGGTTCGAATCTCACCACCTCATTATTTATTATTCAATTATAAAACGGACTGCGCGTGACTTAGAATTTTTTTACTGTCAAGATGTGCGTGAGATAGTAAAGTTGTGTATAGGATGTCGTAAAATCTATCACAAAAGGTAGTAGAAAGTTGCTAAACTCAGAAGGTTTTCACAGTCGAGATGCACGCGAGGCAGTAAAGTTGTGTATAAGATATCGTAAAATCTATCGCAAAATGTAGTAATTCTGAGTCACGCTAAAATCTCAGCAGTAAAATCCCGTCCGAAAATTACTACTCGATACACATAAAATTACTGTCCCGCGTGGCTGGCTCGGTCTGGCGCGTTTCGGCCGGAGCGCAGAATAAGCTATTCTGCGCTCACGCTCACATTAGCGCTGCCGTATATATATATATATATATATATTTGAGATGTGGACTTGTCAAATTTGCAATGTGGAATTGAGATGTAGAAAATAGATTGATTTGTATATATTGTCCTGCGCATGCTGGGGCTGTGCAGAGGCTGTACATGCAACTGGGATGTTATTCTGTTTTTCAGAGGTGGCAAGCAAAATGAACTGATGAGGCCAGGAAATTCATGCACAGAAAACATCTCATCACTGACGGGTAGAAATGTGACCCGTCTGTGATGACCGGCTCATCACAGACGGGTCGGTATTCGACCCGTCAGTGATGATGACCTCTAGATCACAGACTGGTCGTTTCTATACCCGTCAGTGATGAGTTATCACAGACGGGTGTAAATACAACCCGTCTGTGATGATCCTGCTCTAGGCGAACGACTAAGACTGTCATCACAGACGGGTCGTATTTCTATCCGTCAGTGATAAAAAGTGTGATGGGCAAATCGAACGAACAACTCACGACTTTCAGGACAACTACACACATAATAGCATACAGACCATCGAAAACGATTAAGATATATATAGACCATCGGAAACGATTAAGATATATATAGACTATTGTCTTACATACATAAATTATAAAATAAAAATAGATAACTAAAAGTTCTCGAGCAGCAGATCTTCATCGATGGGCTCCGGCACCAGAGCGAGCACCTTATGGACCATGAAGAAGCTCACTCGGTCGACACCCCACTTGATGTACTTCGCGTGGAGGCGGCGGCCGATGGTGCGGCAAGTGGTGCGCTCCGACCCACTGGAAGTACAGGAGATGAGGAATCGCCCCGGCTCGTGGTGTGCTTCCACAATGAACTTTGCTCGTGGGTACTTCTTGGCCAACACACAGCGGACGACGAAGGCGCCGGAGTAGCGTACTCCTTCAATGTACGCACAGAGGAGGGTGCCCTCTGTGTTTCCATAGCCGCACCCGATGGCTTGAACCGTCTCGCGGGAGAGGTGCATCGTGAACTCGGTGCTTGTCTGGTTGATCGGGGATGGACGAGGGGACGGAGGCGGGGACGGAGGAGGGGATGGAGGAGGGGACGGAGAAGGGGACGGAGAAGGGGACACCCTCTTGCACTTCCCGGCCATGTGGGAGGAGGTACCCGCAGACTCCATTGCAAAGCAGGCGGTGATGAATATTTGGACGACGAAGAAGAGAAGGACGTTATATAGAGGTCCTCGTCTCCCGCCGGACAGGTGCGACCCCTCGTCTTCCGTCTGCCTCGTGTACCAGCGCGACCCCTTGTCTCCCGTCGCTACGTGTACCGGCGTGACCCCTCGTCTCCCGCCGCTACATGTATCGGCGCAAAACAGAGAACAACTTTGGGCGCGAACACGGATCAGCACTGACGGGTTAATTTCCGGTCTGTCAGTGATGATATACCACGACACGGGTGAAAATACAACCCTCTCGATCACAGACGGGTTGTTTGTGTACCCGTCAGTGATGACTTATCACAGACGGGTTAAAATATAACCCGTCTGTTGTCATAGGTACGAGCCCAGACAGTGTATTTGTGGCACCCCCGGTCGGCTACAGCGACCGCCGGGCGTGCGGGGGACAAACGAGCGAGAGCCAACACACACGAGACAGTCGATAACGGAAATTACTATTCGAATTAGGGCACAGAATACAGAGCTCGCAATGGGGGGAAATGAAAGTGGGATCCCTTTTCTCTACCCCCTGGGGGGGTATTTATAGGGTTTGAAAATGAAAAATGAAAGATTACAATTTTGCCCTCACAAGAGAGGGAATCTACAAGGGCATTATGGTCATTTGACCATCCTTGGAGGATATCGAGAGAATATTCTCGGGCATATTTCGGGAATATTCTTTAGCATCTCTGGAGGCATCTTTAAGAGCGTCGCGGTGGCCTCTGACGACGTCGACGCGGACCTTGACGATGTCGACGTAACCCTCGGCGACGTCGGATATTGGGGTGGTCCTTGACGACGTGTTACCCTTGGCGATGGGGCGAAGCGTAGCCTCGACGCTTGCCGGGACAAGACGTGGCCTGGACGCTCGTCGGGACAGGACGTGCCCTGGACGTTCGTCGGGACAGGACGTGACCTGGACGCTTGCCGGGACAGGACGTGACCTGGACGCTTGCCGGGACAGGACGTGACCTGGACGCTCGTCGGGACAGGACGTGACCTAGACGCTCGCCGGGACAGGACGTGGCCTTGATGCCAATGGTGATGCCAACGGGGTTAGCGGACGCCGGGTAGAACGTGTTGACTCAGGGAGGGGGGTCTTGACATTGCGGGGGGAAGCCCGTCAGTTCGGGTAGCGCGGGGACCCTTCCCCCAACATCTGTGATGATTATTATCATCACTGACGGCTTTGTATAACTTACCCGTCAGTGATGAAGTCCTTGAAATGACGGGAAAAGCATCACTGACGGGTTTTGATTTGGCCCGTCCGTGATGAATTGTTCTATATAGGTTTCTAACCGTGCGACTTGATTTGGAGCCTTCTGCATTTGGTTTACCTTCATTCTGTCCTTCAAATTCTGCAAGTTGCCATCATACTCTTGATGTCTGGCTGATAAGTGCTGTTATTACCTTGTTACAATGGTGAAAATGGAATGCCATGTTCTTAGTACATATCACCCTTTGGTGGCGTTGATGTTGATAACTGTCTTTGCATATTTATTTTATCCATGTCCTTTTCCTCCGGTCGTATTCTGACATTGATCACTGTATTTGCAGCTATGCCAGACTTTGCTCATGTATACAACTTTCTTGGAAGCGTATTTGATCCAGAGACAAGCGGGCATTTGCAGAGGTTGAGAGAGATGGATCCTATTGATGCTGAAACGGTATTTGCTTCACTATTTAGATGCTTTTTTGTGCAAGTCAAGTTGTTTGCATGAAAACATTTTTACCTTTGTTTGCATGTTTAGTGAAATTCCAGTAGTCTCGCGAGCTGCTATCAGTGCCCTCATTAACTCACTGTGAATATGATTCTGGGGTGAAGTTTAATTATTCTTTTTTGCTCATTGCCCCGTAATACGTGGAATATTTAGCTGTTGCCGTTCTTATACATGCTATTATGATTACCTCTTTGGCTTGCATGGACTTGTCTCAAACATGATCTTTTTTGTTTTTCTCTCTGTGGACTGCATTTGCAGATGCTTAATTTGTTCATTGTGTTGACACTTGACGTGTACCGTTACTTAGCGAGTTAGCGTTATGTTACCTAACTGTTTTATTTCAGTTATAATAATCTTTTTTATGGGTTAATCTCCAGGTACTATTGCTGATGAAAAATCTGTCGTTGAACCTGTCTAGCCCAAATTTTGAGGCACATGTAAGTACTTGATTCTTTTTCTTTCATCTCATTTGCTTTTAGTTTTTACTTTGTAAGCCAATGTAGTTGTCTGGCCATATTGGCTGAGTGGCTGGAATCATGCTATGCTGGGACTTGGAATGAAGCATATGTAGACTGTGCTTATGTAACCTAATTTGTCGCACATCGTGTTCCTTGTAATCTGACTGAGGATGTCCCTGACTTTTTCCTTGTAATCTGACTGAGGATGTCCCTGACTTTTGCAGAGGAGGTTGCTCTCGTCACATACTCACATGGTCCTGGCATGGACCAAGTCAAGCATGAGAGCAGAGGAGATCTGGGTTCTACTCATAATCTTCATCTCCCATTCATGTAATTTCTCGTCACTCTCTTCCTCAGTATCGCTCTTTACTCGCAATATTGCTCCTTTTGCTAAGTGCATGAATCGCTCTGTAGGGTAACGAGCAAATGAGGAAAGAACACTGTTGTCAGCATGCAGGGTGTTGGAGTTCAAGCGGCTCTGAACTCCGAGTGCGGTGTAGTAGCGACATGTTGTAGTGTCGCCTATGTTTGTACATAGCTCTTAGTAATGGTCTAACCTTAGGCTAGTTTTGCTCATCTGTGTAGATGGCCAGCTAGTTTGTGCGCTCGTGGTTATTTCTTTGCTACCAGCCTGTGACACTTATTGGGGGGGGCATGGTAGCATATTGTGGTATTTCTTGGCTTTTACTCTCTTTTTCTCTCTTTGAGGATAAATGCTACTATGGTATGTATCTATGTATGTTGGCTGTGTATATATACGTACGCGACTATAGTAGCTATGTGCGTAGGCTAATTAGCGAACTGTTTCTGCAGTAGTGCGTTGCAGCCATCCGGTCATTTAAAACCAGGACAATAACATTTCTTCGATATTGTTTTATACGAAGATTGCATAGAAATGGATACTTCTTCTTTTTTGGTAATGTTCCAAATTAGTTGATATATACGTGACGTTTCCATAGCTTGTGAGAAAATGTTCTTAGCAGTTGGGTGTTATAGCAATTTATAGAAAAATGTTCGTCTTTCATAAAAAAAATGTCCCACTAATTTGCCAAAATTATTCGATTAGTTATATTTCATAGGCATTATTCTACCAACTCGAGGAAATGTTCCAGCAATGACTATTTAGGTCATCTGCTACACAATTAGCCGCTGCCGAAGGTGCCGAGAAGCTTCTCACTCCTTCGGCTCCGTGCGCGTAAGGAAAAATAATCGGCCTTTCCTCCTGGGTCCGTGCTGAGGCTGATGGACGGACCATGCATCTACCACCCTGAGTACTGCAGTTTCCTTCTCCTCTCCTTGCAAATGATTAAGAAATCAAAAATCTCCCGAAGGCAGCATGATGATTGGATCTTCTCAACTTTTACAAGACGGCGAGGAGTAACGACAAGGGCATGCATGGCATCATCATCATGGGAAAAGTTCGTAGGACAAAATCTGATCGATCTTGGTCGTGACAAGATCAATCACAATCAGATTTTGAGCTTGGGGTCCAAATAAGTCCCTTTCAACTTTCGATATTGAGCGCCACCTCAGCCATCACCAGCGATCGACTGATGAAACCAGTTATATTTTTGAAACTCAATATTGACGCGAGCCAGTGATGAGTAGCCGGTCGGTGGGGTACGTACGTGGCTGGTCCGCGCGTCGGCTTCGATCGCCATCGTCCTGGGAGCCCCACATGCAATGACTATTTGTCCCTGCCGGCCGGTTTAAAAATAGGAAAATTATTCAAATGAATGGAGCAAAGGAAAAATAGAGAAAAATTTCTTAAATCTCATGAAATTATAGGAATTTTGAAGGATTCTACACATCCACTCCAACCTCATTTTTAGAATCCTGCGAATCAAATAAGCACAAAATCCTGCGTTTTGTAATCCTCTATTTTGCGCCCGCATTTCTATTCTATTCCTATGTTTTTTCTATTCCTACGTTTTTAAAATCCTGCAAATCAAAGGAGTCCTAAAACCCTATATATACTTGGTCATCTTCTGCTATAATGTACATCCATCAATCCATGGACGGAGCAGCTATGCCTCAGATGGCGGTCAACATGGAGGGCGTCTCCGTGTCACTGCCCGTGACGAGTGGCCGGTGGGTGGAATCGCTGGTCTGCTTCGTGGGCTTCGCCACCGCGTGCATGGCCGTCGCGACTGCGTTCTACAAGCCGCCCTCCGGCATCTTCGACGACCACAAGCGCGCATACTACGCTTCCGCCCTCACGACCGTCGTCGTTGGCATAGCGGAGGTGTGCGCTGCGGCCATCTGGCTGTCCGGCGACGGCCAGCAGGGGAGCCAGCGCTTCGTACGACGTTGCGTGCTCTACGCTTCGATTCTGCCGCTGGTGTTCATCGCCGGCCTCGGCGGAGTTCGTACGCTTATGAAGTACTCGTAGTTGGAATTGCAGATTTTCTGGTTGCTGGTTTCGGGCGTCTTTCAAAAATGGGCTGTAGACTCATGGGACGGGCTACCATGTTTGTACTTGGGGTGAACCCTACTTGGGGTTTTCTTATGTGTGCATCATCAGAACTCTAAAGATCTAATATAAAAGCATTTTGTGACTTGTACTTTCTTCGTCCTCGTTTCTTACTCGAGCACCCCCGACACTAACACACACACACTCGCCCTAACTCGCCAAGCCCACGCCGCCGCCTAGGGTTTTCGAGCCCCCCCGCCCCCCCGACGATGTCCCTGCGCCCGAGCGAGCGGGCGGTGGTCGGAGGAGGGCCGGCGCCGGCGCGAGGACAACATAGTGGAGATCCGCAAGAGCCGACGCGAGGAGAGCCTCCTCAAGAAGCGCTGCGACGGGCTCCCGGCAGCCGCCGCCGGCGCGCCGCAGATGGGCCACTCCTCCGCGCCTCTAGCAGAAAGTTTGCTGGAGAGTTTGCCAGCGAGAATTCGGTTTTGATGCTTGATGCATTCTAGATGTTGATTTGATCCGAATGATTTTCTTTGCATGTTGGCGGTCAAGTGAAATGGAGCGGACACGCCTGGCGTCACGAGCAAGAAGGAGAAGGCCTGGAAGGACCCCAACAAGCCACCCCAAGAGGGACGAGTTCATGTAAGATCATTTCCTCAGGTTTTTTCCATGCTTATTTTGGGCATCTTTTGATCTTGTTTCTGTTAGGGCGAGTTCCACATGCATGGAGTTCAACGAGAAGAACACCAAGAATAAATCTGTTGCTGCTGTAAGTTCTTAAATAATCACTCCTTTATAAGCAATAATTTATTACTCTGTCTCGATGGAATCATGATCCGCATATGGATTTTGTTGATACATAGTACATGCATGGCTGAACTGTAATTTTCACAATAGCTTCGTAGTCTAATTAATGTTTGTCTACCACTTGAGCAATTCACTCCTTTTTGCTCATCATGGTTATTTCTTTGCTATCAGCCTGTGACACGGAGTATGGTAGCATATCGTGGTATTTCTTGGCTTTTACTTTTTTTCCTCTTTGAGGATAAATGCTACTATGATATGTATGTTGGCTGTGTGCAGTGTATATACCTACGCGATTATAGTAGCTATGTGTGTAGGCTAATCAGCGAACTGTTTCTGCAGTAGTGCGTTGCATGCCATCAGGTCATCTAAAACTAGGACAATTACATTTTTTCGATATTGTTTTATACGACAAGTGAATAGAAATGATACTTCTTTTTCTTTTCTGCTAATGTTCCAAGTTAGTTGATACGTGACGTTCCCGTAGCCTGTGAGAAATGTTCTTAGCAGTTCGGAGTAGCAATTCATAGAAAATTGTTTGTCTTTCATAAAAAAAACGTTCCACTAATTTGCCAAAATTATTCGATTAGTTATATTTCATAGGCATTATTCTGCCAACTCAAGGAAAATGTTCCAGTAACAAGAAATAAGCATGAGGAGCTAGCTTACTTTTGTTAAACTATATTATCACGTGGAACAAGAAAAATAGGGTAGATCTTGCAAAAGTACAGGTACGTACAATGTACAAGCTTCACTCATGCTGCATGCATTACTCCATGAGGATCCACAAGACAAATTCTCCCGGAGGTTATGCATGCCCCGGACCACAAAAGTCATGGTCAGAGACTCCTGGAAATGGACAGATCTATAAAGGGATTATGTGACTTGTACTTATCTGTAAAGATGTATAAAAGCATATGCCAACCCAATCGTGCGCGACTCCACGGACTACTAGTATCATTCTTCGATACTAATTGAGAAGTTGGTGGCGTGGAAAGCGAGGTTACGGTGCGGGGAGGAACGGAAAACGGAAACGGAACGGATCGTACAGCCGGACGAGTACGATGCCCCCTCGCTAAACGTACGCCTCCGGCGGAGTGTGGGACCCAGAAGAGGGGATCGGGGTGTATGTCGTACCACCCAGGGACGGCTCCACTGGGGGGTGACTGCGTGGAAACTTCGAAACTTCAGAATTTTCATTTGTTCCAACATTACAAAAACAATCAGAAAAAACATATTTTTTCATCCGTCAAACTTCTATTCAAGTTTAACTAGTCAACTTATGTTGAAATAAACGAGCACAAGAAAAACTTTTGCACATGGTTGTTTTATTTAAACTTCAGAATTTTCATTTGTTCCAACATCATCTCCTCAAAGTCACTCTCCCTGTCATCGGGAAAAAGTCATGGGCCGCCCCGGACGCATGGAAAAGGGCATCAAAAGATGCCAGAATAGTGGTACTATTAGCGAAAGGAATGTGGCAAAATTATTACTGCTTGCGATCCTATTAAATCATGCAACTGGCCGAAGCGCCACTTCCTTTCCTTGTGGCAGGATCTTGTTCTGGTGGTTCATACCCAGGATAATTATTTCAAGATTTTGTTGTTTTATTTTTATTATGAAGGGTTTTTAGCCGCCGAATTGATTTGTTATTTCCTAATATAGTTATTGCACCATATTTTATTATTCTAGTCAAAATCAGTCGAATCCACAGTCGAACTGTTAAATTGCAATTAATGGTAGGACATGCATTGTTAAATTGAGGTCTGGATTTAATTACAATGGTAGGACATGTATGTTCAGGTTCAGGCAATGTGACATGAGCTTATTATTTCCGAGAAACACGTGCTCATATTTGAACGAGGGCAACAAGTTCTACAAAGGTATGTAGAAATAAAGATGTTTTGCAAGTAATTTTATTAAAATATTTTGTTTTTAAAGATGTCCAAGGACCATGTGACTAGGCTAAAAGCAACTTCTTAGCAGAGATCTTATATTTCCTGAAAGCTAGTGATGCCTCACTAAAAATAATTAGTGAGGTCTACCATGTAGTTTAAACACGCAAGCTAACTGGTCCTACTTCATGCTAGGATTTGTAAGATCAACAGTTTACTCCAAATAGCGTGGAGCAATAGATTCAATTCTAGAAGAGGAAAAGTATAAAAGAAACGGAATTCTGAATGGGACTTGATCAGCAGCCGACCATAGGACGGTCGGGTGGGCCGGTTAAGGGAGGCCGGCCGGGCCCAAATGGCCTCGGTCCAAGATTGGGCCAAGTGGGCCAATCTGTTGGCAGGTCCGCCGGGCCTGCCAAAGGCTTAACAGATCAGCCCAATTCAATTAGTTTTTCTTTTTCTTTAAATAAGAAATGAAGCCCAACTAAATTTCTTTGACTGTTTTTCCTTTCTTCAGAAAGGAAGATCAAGACGAATACACGAGTTAAAGATTTGAATTTAAATCTTTATATTAATTACTTAAGTCAACCCAAATATGTTAAATAATCATATTAACCTTTAAGTAAAGAAAAACAAAAGGTAATTAACTAATATTCTTATGCGATGCTTTATTTGAGCTTTAAATATGTGTGTGTGTATACATATATTGCCCAAGCTATATTAATATCTTTCAATTACTGTGAACCATCCATAAAACATCTGAAGAACATATATCTAAATACTTAGGAAATTTTAATATACATTCTCTCGTGCATGTACTGTCATGCCATATGCATCCATATTAGAATTTTTTTCTGGAACAAGTTCTTATCGGACTTCACTTTCTTTCTGTCTTGATTATATCTGTTGTTGAGGTTACAAAGTTCCATCCGATGTAAATTACCCATACAATTTCCTTCTCCTCTCCTCGCAATGGATTAAAAAACAAAAATCTCCCTAAGGCAGCATGATGATTTGGGACAAATCTGGTGAGTTACCTGACTAAGGTACAACACCAAAGCAATGTCAGCGCGGCGAGCAACATTGCTTCTTGGCAGGGCACCTGCTACCTCGCTTCCTCTCTCGGAGCATTCTTGGCAGATTCATATTGGGGAAGGCACCGGACAATCGTCGTCTCCCTGACTATCTTTAGCATTGTAAGTGCTGCTTCGGAAGTGATCCTTGATCACAAGTCTTAGTTCTATCAGAATTGGCATTTGTCTGAACATGCACAAATTTTCAGGGAATGGTTCTACTGACACTTTCAGCGGTGGCTCCAGAAACTATCCATTCAGGGGTGATCTATCCTCAGAATGTCCTGTCCTCTCTAGGACTTTACATGACTGCTCTGGGCTTGGGTGGTATCTGGCCTTGTGTTCCCACGTTCGGAGCTGACCAATTCGACGACACCGACGTTGAAGAAAAGGCGCAGAAGGAGCTCTACTACAACTGGTACTACTTTGCGGATATAAATTCTCAGTTTTTGTTGTAACGGATATGAACTTTAGAACGAATGATAGTATCATAAAAATGAACTATGACGACCATTTTGCTTCTCAAGTTATATGGTAGCTCATTAGTGTGATTTCTTCCTTTTAAAATTTATATCCGTTGCAACGCACGGGCACTCTACTAGTAACAATAATAAACAGGCATTTTCGAAATAATGAAAATAATACAGAAATTCACGTAGGGCCTTTAAAAAATTAGAAGAACACTCTCAAAAATTTCTAGAAAAATCTAGTAAATTATTTTAAGCATAAGGAACCCAATAAAAATACTTCCATGAGTAAAATCCAAAAAATTATTTTATAGAAATTAATTTACTCTCTCTTTAAGCCCAAAATGAATTCAAATCTACTTGAATTAATTTGGAATAAGAACCAAAAGAACATACACTCTTATACTAAGGACGAGGCATACATCTCTAACTGGAGCAAAATATCTTGGACATAATCGACCTTTTTGCCATGCCGTATCCAGATTGTCGATCTGTTTAACCGTGCGTGTCTGCGCGTGCACATCAGCTAGCTGTGGAGGTTGCAGGGTCGACTACTTTGAGTTCACCAGGGAACTCAGCAGATTTGACTTTCTAGATATCCCATTGTACCATTGATTGATACTAGATTCTCAGGTATGTGTTCTCTTACGGCATATTAAGTTTATGCATGTTGCACTGCCACAATTACAAAACGTCCTATACTCTTTTTGAATGAATTGCGCCACATGTCCTTCAAATCACACGAATGGTTCAATTAGGTTCATGAGTTTGAGAAATCAACAATCAAGGCTATCATGCATATGGTTCTTAAAGCTTCTTTGTCCATCCACCTTTATGCTTTCAAGAATCACTGTGATTTGGGATTGTATATGAGATAACAAGAATTTGATGGTACAAAGGTTAATATGGCGTTCACTGCAACGTACTGTTGACCAATGTCCGTTGCGGGCTCTCAGACCGCAGAGGAATTCACACCAGCCACCTCTCCACCTCTCCAAGGAAGATATATGGCAAAAACCAAGTAAGAAGGGATTAAGCAAACATCAGGGCATCAGGGCAAAAATGACCTTCCTGTCGCCAACTCGCCATCACCATCGCGCCGGACGCACACCAACACCATCTCGCCAGACGCACGCCATCGCCCCGGTCGACGCACCTCTCCAAGGAAGATACAGTATACGGCAAAAACCACGTAAGAAAGATGGGATCAAATCCAACTACGCAGGAAAGTAGTCGTTTATATTAAGACGTCAGCGGTCAACAAGACAGCGATCGCGAGATGAGTACACGACTGTTTTCTTTTTCGCACGAACGCAGCTAGACAGCGATCGCGAGATGAGTACACGACTAACTGAATAATAATAATTTAACACGGTAGTAAGTTCGTGCACGCAATTACGAATTGGTTGCACGGTTCACCAGCAGTAAGTAGATGAGGGCTAGCTAGGTTACTATGTTGGTTACTAAGTTGGTAATTTTACTACATGTGAATGATTATTTATCAATATTTTATTTTATTCACGAAGATGTAACCTATCAATAATTATACATTTATTTACAATATAAATAAAATTTTAATTAATCATGACATTAATACATGAATTTTTACTATATCGAAATATTCTTAAAATTTCATTTCATACAACCTTTCGACAATTACAACATCTTTTTACGAGAAAGATAAATCAATTCTAAAATAATAAACTACTATATGCTATATATACAATATCTCTCTTTCATAAATCTAAACCACTCAAATATATCATTTTGCCACTCTAAATTAGCTAGCCACATCCTCAATATACTAATTGAAACCAATTTATGCCTCAAATTTAAGAAAGCCAAATAAAATTTTTCATAACATAGCAAGATCTACATTCTCTCTCTTTACCACATTACATTTAGTGAATTAATCAAACTTTTAAACCAATCACTAATCTTAGATCACCAATATGAAAGAGATATGCAATATCCTCTCTGATCCAGAGCTTTTGGACTGAATTAGTAGGAAAACATAATCTGGCTATTTGCAGGTAAGCAAGATGGTGTCAAATGCATCAACCCAGGAGACATCGCCATCGTGAACGGGGCGCAAGTTGTCCCGGACCCTCACCTGACACTCACCTTCGTGCGTAGCGAGATTCGGGCTCGCGGACCACATCACCTCCAGTCCTCCACACACAATCTACTAATCTATTCTTTGATCTAAATTTCGCCTCGTCCTATCTATCTACACCTCTCCAAACTAAATATCTTTAGTACCCGGAACCATGTTCAGTGCTGTAAAAGCGTAGTCCACGGTCGCGAGAAGGATGTGCACGCGCAGACACGCACGGTTAAACTGACTGTATATATACTACTCATGGACATCCACTGGTCCATCCATCAATTAATCCATCGACGGACAAGCTATGGCTGAGGTTGCGTCGTTCAACATCGAGGGCGTCCCACTGCCCGTGATGAGTGGCCGGTGGGTGGAATGGATGCTCTGCGGCGTCGGCTTCGCCACCGCGTGCATGGCAGCCGCGACTGCGCTCTACAAGCCGCCCTCCGGCATCTTCGACGACCACAAGCGCGCCTACTACGCCTCCGTCATCTCGACCGTCGTTGTTGGCATAGCGGAGGTGTGCACTGCGGCCATCTGGCTGTCCGCGACGGCCAGCAGGGGCGCCAGCGCTTGGTGCGACGTTGCGTTCTCTGCGCTTCCATTCTGCCGCTGGCGTTCATCGGCGGTCTCGGCGGAGTTCGTATGCTTATGAAGTAGTAGGAATTGGGCTGCGTTTCGCCGTCAGTTATGGGCCGGGCTACTATGTTTGTATCATGTGTGCATCAGAACCCCAACGATCAATAAAATCATTATGCGACTTGTAGGCCACATGCCATATGCCAATCCCTGGTTGTTCTCTTGCATGAATAGGACAATAATTTCTATTTTATGTTCCTGCCTTTCTATTTTTCTTACAAGTAGGCAGAAAAAGATCTATTTGTAAGTCTTAAGATCTCTCTTCGGAATTGTTGTTTAGTCATCTTTACAGTTGTTTTGGCGTGTGCATAAGTATCGAACTGAACTTTTCCTGATTATGTTGCTACTTGCATACAGAGCTATGTTTAATACTTAACATCATATCAGAATTATATGCCAAGATAGATCAAACAAGTGGTCCTAAACTTGCAGTTATTTGGAATAATTTTTGGGTTAAAACTCTTACAATATTACCCATATCTTAGTCTATTCTTAAGTACAATACCTATGTTTTGGTATTTCTTGTAGCTTTTATCTTCTGCCTTTCTGCTGTACATTGAAATCTGATTATCAGGAGCTATGGATTCATATTCCTCCTCACACAAAAGGTCTTCAAACTGGTACTTGTCCTCGAAAGCATGCATAGTGAGGTAGTTTCTGACTTCCTAATGACTGGATGCATCAACCTTGTTGTTTTATTCTTTTGCATTTGAAGATAACATATATGTGTAGATCTCACTTCTTAATTTTTCAGTTGTTCTTTGGTGTTTATCCAAAGAATTAGACTGGAAGTACCATAGTAGTAGCATAAATCAAAGGTACATGGATCATTCACTTAGAACCTCTCAAGCTGACTTTTCTGAACAGAACTATCTCATTCACATGGAACTTGGTTTTCTCTTTCCTGGACAGAGCTAGCTTGTTGTAAAAGCTTGAATGTTCGATCTTGGATATGGTCCTATGGAGCCATGGATGCTTCTTAATGCTTGGAGAAGACATTCAGGAGATAATATATAATTTGAACACAAGGTATATATATCTCTCTGAAAAAGAAGTTCCTAGGATATTAGGTTTCTTTGGCATATTGGGACATAATTTAGCTTATAGCAATCATGTTGTTACCATATATAAATGGTGCACAAGCTTGCAGCTTGAATGGTGATAGTCATGTGAAACACGAAATTCATTTGGGACCTGAGAGCTGATAGTTCTTTGCAAGTTTGGTTTTTATTATGAGACACGAGTTTGCTTAAATTTGAGTACTATCTGGATCAATTGTTGCATGTTTGTCGTAGGCTCAACAATCAGTAAGAATGATAGAAAATTATGGATTTTTTTATTAGCACAATAGTTTTACATTTCATGTTTTACTTATTTGATCCATTGCAGGAAGTTGCACACTTGCAGCTTGAAGGTTTGATCTTCGATGGAGCCATGGAGTCTTCTTGTTTGATCTTTTGTAAATGTTTACATAATATGTGTCGTAGATACAAGTCTAGACAGTGAATTTGTGGCACCCCCGGTCGGCTACAACGACCTCCGGGCGTGCGAGGGGCAAACGAGCGAGAGCGCGAACGCACGAGACGGTCGACGAAGTACTTCAGTCTTTGTATTAGGGCAAGAAGAGAGAGCTTACAAATGGGGGAAACTGAAAAAGGATCCCCCTCTCTCCACCCCCTGGGGGGTATTTATAGGGTTTGAGAATGAAAAATGGAAGATTACAATTTTGCCCTCACATGAGAGGGAATTTACAAGGGCATTATGGTCATTTGCCCACTCCTAAGGAATCCTAGGAGAATATTTCCGAGCATCTTCGGGAGAATCTTCTTGGAGAACGTGATGGCCTCGCGTATGGGCTCGTCGGAGACAGCGCTGACGACGGAGCGCGGACTCGTCGGAGACAGCCGTGACGCGGAGCGCGGGCTCGTTGGAGACAACCCTGACGCGGAGTCCCGACACGGAGAGCAGGCTCGTCGGAGACAGCCCTGACGCGGCGACCGGGCTCGTTGGAGATAGCCCTGACGCGGGGAACGCACGGACGCGTCGAGGACGGCTTCGTCGCGGGGAGCGGGGACGGGAACTCCCATAGCGTTACAGTGATCCTGAACGGCATCGATCTAGGGTAGCACAAAAACCCTCCTCCAACAATATGTATCCCTTAAGTTTGGTGTATGTACGTAATCTATCAGTGCTCAAAGCTATACTGTTTGATGGATATAAAGCTTGTATTTATGCAACTGCTTGATATAAGTTGTTGGTTTGAGCATTAAAATCACTGTGATTTGGGATTGTATATTCAAGGTGCAATCTCTTTTCTGTGTGTTTGCGTCAACATAAAATTATTTGTGTCTATGGACCTCCGTGCCTTCATTTTCCTCTGCATTTCTTCTTACTTTCTAAGTTTTTGTTGTTTCTCCTGGACCAAAAAACGTACGACGCATTGTCATATTCGTCGTTCTTGCCCTTATAACTCGGTCATAGCAAATTCATGTCCTCATTGTACTACCTTCTTTACTGTAAATGTCAAGTTACCGACAAGGCTAATTAGATCGATAGTTTAATAAGTAATTTGGACAATTTTACACGTATCTTTTGTTGCCTTGAGATATGAAATTTTGCGGACACCTCCATCCACTTGCATCTTGTTAGTTTGTATGTTAAATGATATACTGGGGTTCCGTTGCAACGCAATTTGACAGGATCATTTGTTTTGTGGTAAAGTTTGGTTGGGTGTTGACTGCAACGCAACCAGTCCAGCTGTCCAGGCTCCCCGGCCGTCGCCCCGCACACCGCACGACAAACTGCAGTCACCATCCCCGCGCCTACTACGCCTCTGCTGGTATTTCTTGGCTTTTACTTCTTTTTTCTCTTTGAGGATAAATGCTACTATGGTATGCATGTATATGTTGGCTGTGTGTATATACGTACGCGATTATAGTAGCTATGTGCGTAGGGCTAATTAGCGAACTGTTTCTGCAGTAATGCGTTGCATGCCATCAGGTCATTTAAAACCAGGACAATAACATTTCTTCGATATTGTTTTATACGTCCCTCACTCCTCTTGCTCCTATCACCATCCCCACTTCCTCGACGCGTTGGTATCACATGCATCCACTTCCCATCTGTTCACCAATAGCTTCTCCTGTCTGACCGTTCATCATACCCAACGGAAGCTTGAATATATATGTTCGCACACGAACACGTCACCGTGTACCCCCGAGGCCGAGCGCGATGTGCGAGACACGGAATCGGGGGAGACCCGCCGGGAGCGCGATACGCAAGACACGCCGGCGGGTGCTTTTGGAACCCGAAACCCCACACCCCCGGGAGGGACCCCGTCAGGAGGTGCGGCGGCTATGGGCTGCCCTAGGTCGACCTGATCGCCCCCAGGGCCTCGAGTCTCATTGCCGTGAAACACGAAGAACAACGAAGAACGAGAAGCATAAAACAAAGGGAGAAAATAGTAGATGAAAAGATAATGTATTGAGTGCGTCGATTGGGATAGATCCCCCTCAATCGGCCATATACCCTTCATATTTATAGGGTATGCCCGGTCTTTGAGCTACAATAGGACTCTGTCTCGTACAAAGATATGTTTCCATACAAACTCGAGATAACTTCCTAATCTGATTGAATTAACCGCCGTGATCGGGACTCCGCCTTGTATATGAGATATCCTTCCATATTATCCGGGAGTCTTTCCAAATCTCGGACTTTCCTTTAATCGCCACGATCCGTTTACTGTTCCTTGAGCCCCAAGTCAAAGCCTCCAACGCAGAAAGTCTTCGTCTTGAAACCCAATGCCTCGGCCCACCTGTAGGATAGTACAGGGGCGTCACGACTTGGCAGCCGACCTGGCACTGCTGGGACTCGGATGCATCCCTCGGAGCCTGGCTCGGACCCATTCGGGACGGCGAGCACTCGGGCGCTCGGAAACTTAAGAAAGGAGTGCTCGGGAACACGAGTACTCGGTACCACGAGTGCTCGGGGACGAGTACTCGGGGACATAGGGTGCTCGGGGTCACTCGGACCTCGTCCATGCTCGGAAACATGAACGCTCGGGGACGTGAACGCTCGGGGACGAGTGCTCGGGGACGAGTGCTCGGGGACGAGCGCTCGGGGACGCGAGTGCTCGAGGGCGAGTGCTCGGGGGCGCGAGTGCTCGGGGGCGCTAGTACTTGGGACCACGGGTACTCGGGAACGAGTACTCGGGACTCGGGGACGCCGCACCACTCGGCCTGGTCCCACGATTCGGTAGCATTGTAAATCTTGCCCGACGCACTCAGCCCATCTGGGGGTACTGCCCAATTTGGTCGTCAACACATGCCCCCTGTTTTCGGTATAAAGATGTATTTTACCGAAAATAATAAGTCCTGTCCTTAGGGCGATGCGAATCATCTCATCGGCCATTTCTTTTCTTAGGGCGATATGGTATATCGGCCATAACACTCGTTATACTTCTTGCCACACGCTCGGGTGGAACTTCTTCAAGTACTTGCCATTGAGAGCTCGCGGCAGCAAAGTGCCCTGCACAGATTCCACTAAGTATGAGTTCCCAGGAACCACTCTTGCAATTCTGAAAGGACCTTCCCAACTCGGCGACCATTTACCAAACTTGTTATCCTTCAAGCCGATTGGTAGGATTACCTTCCATACTAAATCGCCGACTTGAAAGCTCCTCGACTTGACCTTTTTGTTGTATGCTCTGGCTACCCTTAGCTTGTCCCTTTCTATGGCCTCTAAAGCAACCAAACGCTTATCGGTGACTTCATCAAGACCATCCATCATCAGATTATAAAAGTCGACCGCCGATAAGTCATTCTGTTTGGCTAATCTTAAAGCGCTCAGATTTACCTCCACGGGTAAAACGGCCTCTTGTCCATACACGAGTTCATAGGGAGTCACCTTGGTAGCACTGTGCCTTAAAATTCTATGTGCCCACAACGCCTCAGACAACACCTCATGCCATCTCCTTGGGTTGTTTTCGATCTTCTTCTTGATAAGCTTGATTAGCACTTTATTGCTGGACTCGGCTTGTCCATTGGCTTGGGCATAATATGGAGAAGAGTTGAGCAACTTTATCTTATAGGACTCGGCAAACTCCTTTACTTGTCCCGCCATAAAAGAGGTACCTTGATCCGTCGTCAGAGTTTGAGGGATGCCGAATCTATGTATATGTGCTCGGTTATAAATCGAATCACCTCCACATGTGTCATATTCTTAAGAGGTACTGCTTCAGACCACTTGGTGAAATAATCAGTTGCTACCAGAACGAACCGATGCCCCTTCGAGGAAGAAGGATAGATTTGTCCAATGAAATCTAGTCCCCAACCTCTAAATGGCCACGGCTTGATAATAGGATGTAGCATGGCAGCAGGAGCGAGTTGAATGTCACCAAACTTCTGGCAGGCTTCACACCCCTTGTAATACCTGAAGCAATCATTGATCATAGTCGGCCAATAGAACCCGGCACGCCGTAATAACCACTTCATCTTGTGAGCCGACTGATGAGTGCCACAGATGCCTTCATGTACCTCTCCCATTGCAACTCTTGCTTGGTCCTCGTCCAAGCACTTCAAAAGAACTCCGTCGACCGTTCGGCGATAAAGATCATCGTCGATCAAAGTGTATTTGAAAGCCATCCGCCGAACAACTCGGTCTACCCTCTTAGTCGGATCTTGCAAGTAATCAAAGATCGACTTCCTCCAGTCTTCTCTGTTATTCATATTCGGTTTTCCACTGGCGACCGAGTCGGTGATTTCTGACTCGGCCTTTCCTACGAGTTGGGCCCAAGCATCAGCTCTTGAGAAATATGAAAGACACCATGACTGACATGGTAGCCGGATGCTTGCTGCGCCAATTCGTTTGCAACCTGGTTTTTCTTGTCTAGGTATATGAGCAATACTAAAATAATCCAAGGTAGAGATTATATCTAGACACTTATCAAGATAAACATTAAGTGATTCGTCAAGACATTGATAAACCTTGGATACTTGTTGGACTACTAATAACGAATCACCGAAAGCCTCAATATGTGTGGCACTTATTGCAATCAGAAGCTCTAAACCGAGTAGCAAAGCTTCATACTCGGCTTGATTATTTGTGCAAAAGTATTCTAAGCGGCATGAGGCTTCGTGAGTAGTACCATATGGAGATATGTAAACAACACCGACACCTTGGCCATTGCTACAGACTGAACCATCAAAGTATAATCTCCATGGTACTAGCGAGACAAGATCGACATCAATGCTACGCTTATCAACCCGATGTTCAACAATAAAGTCGGCAATGATTTGGCCCTTCATAGATTTCAAGGGTTCATAAGCCAAACCGTACTCGGTCAGCGCGTAAGCCCACTTGCCAACTCGGCCACTAAGAATTGCCTAGCAAATATACCTGATGACATCGGTTTGACAGGCTACGTGCAAGTACTAGATAGCAAATAATGTCTCGACTTCGTTGCAAGCGTAATATAGGCATAAGCATAATTTCTCAACGAAAGAGACTTGTCTCGGCGTACGAGTAGCCGCCGACTCAAATAGGTGACAGCATATTCCTTCCTTCGGCTTCTGGGTTAACACAGCTCGATGACGCCCTCCTTGCTGCGATGTAAAGTCAGAAGGGTTCCCATGTCTAGGCGCCTTCAATACCGGAGGGTGGATAAATAGCCCTGATCAACTCGAACGCCTCTTGCTGTCTTGCCCCCAAGTGAAATCGACGTCGTTCTTCAACCGAAGGATGGGAGTGAACACGCTGACCTTCCCGACAAGTTGGCTATGAAATCTCCTGAGATAATTGACTTGCCAAGATCGTGCATGTCTCTTTGCATGTCGGGCTTGCACCTTTGAATCGCTTCTATCTTCTTAGGGTCGATTTCTATCGCCATGCTGATGTATGATGAAGCCTAAGAACTTCCCAGCCGATACGCCAAAAGCACACTTCAAAGGGTTCATCTCAGGCCATACCTCTTCATCCTCTCAAAAGCTAAGCGCAAGTCGGCCAGATGAGATTCAAAGGCGTCCGACTTGACAACAACGTCATCGATATAGACTTCTAGTATGACGCCGAGTAGATCATGGAAGATTAGATTCATAGCTCTCTGATACGTTGCCCGGCGTTCTTTAATCCGAAGGTCATTACTGTCACTCGAACAAGCCAAGGAACCCGGGGCAGCGGAGGCCGTTTTGGACATGTCCTCTTCGGCCATGAAGATTTGATTATATCCCGCGTTGCCATCGAGGAAGCTGATGACCTCATGTCCAGAGGCATTGTCAATAAGCATATCGACTATAGGCATAGGGTACTCGTCTTTGGGTGAGGCTCTGTTCAAATCTCTAAAGTCGATGCACACCCTCAACTTGCCGGACCCTTTCTTTTCCACGGGAACGATGTTAGAGATCCAGTCGGCATACCTGCAAGGTCTAATAAAGTTAGCCTTAAGCAACCGACCGATCTCTTCTTTGATCCGGTCATACATCTCGGGATTGAATCTCCTGGCCGGTTGTTTAAAAGGTCTGAAACCGGCCCTTGATAGGCAAACGATGCTCCACTAGCTCTCGGCTTAACCGGGCATCTCATGATATTCCCATGCAAAGCAGCAAACATATTCTTTTAGCAAGCCGGACTAGCTTAAATTTACAGTCGGCTTTCAAATCTCGTTTACAAACGTCGGCCCTAGGACTCGAACCATCCCCTATGTCTACTTCCTCTAAAGGATCGGCCGACGTGAAACCTTGTCCTAACTTATCCATGTTATCCAACTCTTCTACGGACTCGTGCATATCGTTCCTACCGGACCGATACTCCGCGAGTCGCTTCTGCAACCACTCCGCGTTGTGATCCATCTGATTATTTCTTATCTTGGAGCCGATTGCCATCAACCGGCTCTGACGATGTGGGTACTCGGCTGCTTCCTTCGGCCCTGGGGAAGTCGGCTCCTGAGGATTTGCCGGGTTGTAGCCGACTCGCCACCACATCGACCAAGGCGATAAGAACCGAGTTGGCCTGAAGTCGGTCGGCGCCGACTGGCTTTAAAGATACGGGTACGAACCCGTTTTTCGTGGCACTAAGGAAAGTCGAACCGGAAAGGTCTCGCCAGACAGACACGTCGCATTGGGGTGCTGCCAGTCCACCAACGCATCGGCTAAGGCGACACAAGCCGAGTTGTCTCGCTGTGAATGACTTCGACTTCTTCATCAATCCACTGCATAAGGCATTGGTGCATCGTGGATGGCACGCATTGGTTGGCGTGAACCCAATCGCGGCCCAGTATGACGTTGTAATTTCCTTGCACCTCAGCGACGAAGAATGCAGTGGCCAAAGTCTTGCTTCCAATGGTAAGCTCTACGTACATCACACCTTTGGCCTCTGTGCTCTCTTTGTCTTCAAACCCGTTGAGTACCCATATTGGTCTTCATCAACTCGTTATCATGTAGACCCAACCTCTTGAAGACCGAGTATGGCATGAGATTCACCACGGCACCGCCATCCACAAGCATCCTTGCCACTGGCGTTCCATTAATGTGGCCCTTGACGTATAGCGGTTTTTAAGTGCCTCACCGGCTCTGTCGGCTTCTCGAAGATGGCGTTCTTGGGGCCGAAGTCGAATTGGGCTACCTCCCATCTTCATCTACAGCACGGAACTCGGCAGGTAAGTAATATACCATGTTTATGTCCATACCTGCGTGAACCGGTGTAGACTCGTAGTCCACCATTTCCACTTCGCTATCTCCGTGGTAGCTACCGACTTCGGAGACTTGCCGAGTAGGGGAGACATGTCTTCGGGAGTCGCCGTGTCCTCTGCTCGCTTAGGCTTCCAGACCTGCTTCGCGGGTATCATGGGCCGAATCTCGTTAAAAGATTCGTCCCTCAGCGTCTCAGCCTCTCGCTCAACCTTCTCCTGGTTCCTCATGCGCTGCAGCCTTCTTTTCTGGGTTTTGGTCAACCCGGAGGACACCAGGTGGGCTGAGTGTACTTGGGGTCTCTGGGCCTGCTCTTGCTTGTACCGGCTTCGTGGTCATTGGCCATAGACCCCTGCTGAACAGTGATCACATTATCGTTAGAGTTGACCAGATTACCGATAGTAATCGGCCCTTTGCCGAGTTGATTGATCTCCATTCTTGGTCCGTTGTTCGTTGGAGCATCAGCACTCGGTGACTTGGCACGCCATATCTTCTTGGCTGGTTGACCCGGAGAAGTTGGTGAGGACCGACTGGTATCACCAACGAGTCGGTCTTGAGTAGGATGGTTGACCTTCTGTGTTGGCCGACTGGCATCCCCGCCTAGTCGGCCCCGAGTAGGACGAGTGAGCCTCTCACGGACGGGTCTTCTCAATGTTGACCATCCTGGATGGAACGCGTAGGGAACCATTGGGTGCTGCCCCCATCTTCCGTTGAAGTGTCCATGTACGGCGCGTAAGGAGGTGGCACCATCCATGGAGTCGGCATCCATGGCCCCTGCGGCACGGCCCGATGCTGAAACTCTGGCCTTGGAGGTGATCTCGGGCGTTTTAAGCGCGATGGCCGGTTAGGGATGATACCGGCCGCTTGGTTGGTATACTTGGAAAGCAACATATCGAAAGTCGGCTTTACTCTTTTATGCTGAGCTCTGGCTTTATTGATCTTCCACTTGCCGACTTCCGGACTCTTGGGTTTGATGAACTTGGCCCGAGTACTTTCTGGAGTCAGTGGTTGCCCCCCGAGTGCACTGGTGTGGTCTTCTTGTACTCGAGACTGCCCCCCGAGTGCGTGATTTCTGATAGTGATTTTCAATGTTTCCTTACCGCCGGGTTGTTTCTCGAGCACGACTTCCCTTCCCAGGCTTGGCCGACTTCTTTCTTCCGAGGTTCCCCGAGGACCACATTGTCTTTGTTAGCTGATTCGGCTATGTCGGGCCGAATCAAAACTTTCTTCCCTTCCAAGTCCATAGCATTCATTGGGAAGGGTTTGTTTATCGATTTGCATATCGGCGAAATTCAATCGTCCCTCATTAATGGCCGATTGTATCTGTCGCCGAAAACATTGCAGTCATTAGTCGCATAAGAAAAAGAATTATGATACTTGCAATAAGCTCGCCGTTTCAGCTCTTCAAACGGCGGTAAAGAATGAGATATTCTAATGATCCTATCTTGCAACAAAGAATCAAATATTTTATCACACTTAGCTACATCAAAGGTGAATTTCATTTGTTCTTCATGATTCTTGCGAGTCGGCTTGAGAGCATCACAAGTATACGGTTTGGTCTTGGAGGACCAAACGAACTCGGCAGCATATATGTTACCCTCATCGCCCGAGCTGTCGTACTCGACCATGTGCATCCTAGGGCGATCGGGTTTGGACCTATGAATCTCTTTGACTTCTATGCTTCGGCTTTCTTGAGCCAAAGCTTTTTGCAAGACTTGGTTGACACTTAAGAGCTCATAATTTTCTATCCTTTCTCGGATGTGGGTCTTCAACCCGGCCAGTACCAAGTCGGCCAAGTCTCTCTCGGTTATCACCAAGCTGTAGCATCGGTTCTTTGTGTCCCTAAATCTTTTGACGTAGTCGGTGACCGACTCGTCGTGCTTCTGCTTGATCGATGTAAGATGTGTCAACTTGAGTTCATTGTCGCCGCTATAAAAGTGATCATGGAATTTCTGCTCTAATTGCGACCACAAGAGTATAGTGCCAGGCTGCAAAGCGGAGAACCATGAAAAGGCGGTGCCGGTCAGTGACAAAGGAAATAGGCGCACTTTTAGCTCATTTATGGAACTGGCTTCACCTAACTGCGCCAGATACTGACTGACATGTTCCCATGTAGTTTTCGTTCCTTCACCGCTAAATTTAGCGAAGTCGGGAACCTTGTAACCCGGAGGATATAGGATAGCATCATAGTAGTCGGGATATGGCTTCCGGTACATCCGACTTCTAAACTTCGGCTCGAGTCCGAAGGACTCAGTAAACATCTTTTTCATGTCTTCCTGGAGCTTGGCTAGAATTTTGTCCGGAGTAGACGAAGTCGCCGTGGGATGACTGGCCATGGGTGCGGCCTGTAATCCATACGCCAAGTCGTGACTCGGCATTGGCCTAACCACGCTTGTGTTCACGGAAGGTGCAATCAGGCTCTGGTTCGGCGCTACCGCCGAACCGGGTATACTCATGATCGGACTAGGGCTGGTGGGTACGGCTATGAGTTGGTTGGTCTGACTGGGGTGTAAATTCAATGGCACGGGAAGCGCCGATGAACCTACTACCGAGGTCGGATCAAGGTTTAACACACCTACAGCCGTACCGGCAATACCACTAGATGTTGGGCGCGTGCTCCCCTTGGCACTTGTATTTTCCATGAACGTGTTGTAAACAAGAGTATTGCCTTCCGAAATATAACTCTGTATTTCGGCTATCTGCTCTGGGGAAAACGTGCTACTTACCGGGGTCTGAGCCGTCTTGCCGCGTAGGGGAGGTAGCTTGATTTCTCCAACCGGAGTGATGTTTCCCTGACGATCCTTCTTGAAGTTTGCGAGGAACGCCTGCAGATCCTCCTCCTCCCGCTTCTTCTTGTATGCTTCAAAAGCTTGGCGATGTTCCTCCGATAGCTCATCGTAGCCTGGCTTGATGATGTTATCGGTGCTGATCTTGCCGAGTTGTGGAAGCTGATTGTTGGACATGATGATTTCTTCCCCAGCGGAGTCGCCAAAAAGTGTGTTCGCACACGAACACGTCACCGTGTACCCCCGGAGCCGAGCGCGATGCGCGGGACACGGAGCCGGGGGAGACTCGCCGGGAGCGCGATACGCAAGACACGCCGGCGAGTGCTTTTGGGAACCCGAAACCCCACACCCCCGGGAGGGACCCCGTCAGGGAGTGCGGCGGCTATGGGCTGCCCTAGGTCGACCTGATCGCCCCTAGGGCCTCAAGTTTCGTTGCCGTGAAACACGAAGAACAACGAAGAACGAGAAGCACAAAACAAAGGGAGAGAAAATAGTAGATGAAAAGATAATAGATTGATTGCGTCGATTGGGAGAGTTCCGCCTCAATCGGCCATATACCCTTCATATTTATAGGGTATGCCCGGTCTTTGAGCTACAATAGGACTCTATCTCGTACAAAGATATATTTCCATACAATCTTGAGATAACTTCCTAATCTGATCGATTTAACCGCCGTGATCCGGACTCCGCCTTGTATACGGGATATCCTTCCATATTATCCGGGAGTCCTTCCAAATCTCAGACTTTCCTTTAAATGCCACGATCAACTATTGTTCCTTGAGCCCCAAGTCAAGGCCTCCAACGCAGAAAGTCTTCGTCTTGAAATCCAATGCCTCGGCCCACCTGTAGGAAAGTACGGGAACGTTACGGCTTGGCAACCGACCTGACGTGGCTGGGACTCGGATGCATCGTTCGGAGCCTGGCTTGGACCCATTCGGGAAGGTGAGTACTCGGGCGCACGAGAACTTAAGAAACGAGCGCTCGGGAACACGAGTACTCGGTAACACGAGTGCTCGGGGACGAGTACTCGGGGACATAGAGTGCTCGGGGTCCGGCACTCGGATCTCGTTAATGCTCGGAAACGAGTGCTCGGGGACATGAGTACTCGGGGTCCGGCACTCGGATCTCGTTAATGCTCGGAAACGAGTGCTCGGGGACATGAGTACTCGGGGGCACGAGTGCTCGGGGACGAGTGCTCGGGGGCGCGAGTGCTCGGGGGCGCCAGAACTCGGGACCGCGGGTACTCGGAAACGGGTACTCGGGATTCGGAGACGTCGCACCACTCGGCCTGGGCCACGATTCGGTAGCATTGCAGATCTTGCCCGACGCACTCGGCCCATCCGGGGGTACTGCCCAATTTGGTCGTCAACAAATATATTTTGGCAATCTTTACAGCGATGCATGATACTGTTTTTCCCCTTCTGCAGCATCATGCAATTTCAGTAATCTTGATGCTTAGAAGGTATCTGTTGCTTGGCGCACGGGTGACCAGATTTGCCAACTATGTTAGCAGTTGGAATGCGACAGAAATTTCTGTGCTGCTGTTGTGGACCTTTCAAAGGTACAGTCTTTCAAATACTAATCTGGATAGTAGAACTAATAAACAATCTAACGAATTAAACACCGTATTAATGACACGATTTCGGAAGACATGTACTACTGTAACTTATACTGGACTTGATAGCTATTGTGAATGGAATGACACTTGGATCAATGTGCTGATGTCAAGATGGTAATTTTGTTTCACAACTGTCGATTTTAGTTACTCATCGTTTGCGTATGGCTGTCACCCAATATCTCTGCATTCATCTATCAATTCTCTGAAGTTCACTTCATGTGCATTCGTCTCAATTTTGTTGCATATTTTTCTGCTCTATGTCTGTGTTAACATGACCCTTTTTCTTTAGAATATCCTTAGCCTATACTCGCCTTCCACATTAAGATCTATTATAACAGGGCAGGTTCCGAGCTCCCTCGTTCGCCCGTGAATCCATTACGTCCGATCGCCGCTGGACGGCCAGGATTGAGGCGGGCAAGCACGCGTGGGCCGCTACCGGGTCGGATGCGTGGACAGCTATTTTCTGCTAGCAAAATCGTTGGTCTGTGTTTGATCCGGACGGTGGGTTGGCGCCTGAGGACCCGTTAGACCTTGGTGGGCGATGCCTCCTCCACCCTGGTACGCTTCGCTCGGCCCTCGCCTTCCACACTCTTCTCTTGGACCAACGCCAGGCGAAACCATAGCCACGCTCTGCGGTGGCAGCGGAGTGATGGCGGCGGAGCAGACGCGAGAAGGAAGAAGGCACAGAGGAAGGGAGAGGGAGGGCGGTGAGTCGTCTCTCTGCTCCGTACCGCGCCAGCGAGTACGACATGCTTGCCTCTGAAGGAGAGATAGGAGATGATGGGGGTCGGGACGGAGCCGAGGAAGGAGCGGCGAGCGGCGGGAAGGAGTACTCGATCTGCCTCGACACGATGGCTGCCGGCGGGGAGAGGTCCACGATGAGGCTGCAGTGTGGCCGTGAGCTCCACCTCGGTAAGGGGCGACGGGTTCACTGATCTACTGGTGTTCTTCCCCCAAGTCCCTCTTCCTTTTCTGATAGCCTGGATGATCTCCTTCTTCCATGGTGCATGGCAGGCCAGCCAGAAGCACGCGACGCACTCCCCCGCGTCGATCGCGGCCGGCATCGTCGCTGCCGTCGATGCCAAATCGGACGTAAAGCCACACCTGATGGGATCGCTCGGCATCAATGGGTCATGGAGCTACCGAGGCCTACCTTTCTTACTTTGCATAAATGTTCATTTTACAAGAATCTTAGTGCTCAAAGTGTTATACAAGTATTAATTTGACTGATTTGAGTAATGTGCAAGAGGGATTGATTACCAGCTGTCTATTTCACTATTTAGACTATTTGTGCTAGCCTTACGGGAGAACTAATTCAAGCATTGTCCACAGACTAATTACCGTTCACTTCATTTTTGATGGCATGCATTCTTTTCAGATTGGAAGAAACAATTATCATGGAAAAAAGGTCTATTCAATGTGAGATGTGAAGCTAGATTTCACTCTGATCCTACAACAAATTGCAGGTATGTTTGGTACTTTTTGTTGGTATGGTTGCTGACTCTATGTTGTTAGCTAATTTTGATTTTTTTTGGTTAATCATGTACAAGCATTTCTTGCTCATCTCTTTACTTATTTACTTATTTATTTCTAGGGTGCATCACTTCAGCATTTCTTTGAACGGCTACCAAGGTGCATTTTACTCTTCAGTTATGTAGAAGTTGAGTTTTCATAGAAAAAATTTATATCCGAGAAAGTACTTAATTTCTACCTATATGTGGATTATTAAGAAGTTAAATGTTTCACCAATTCTTCAATAAGTTAACCAATAGAATCTTTGTTGTGAAGTCCGAAATGGTGCACATTAATTCAGCTTTCAGCTAGTAGCAGTAGCACTAAACATAGATAGTTAATGTCGGGATTGTTCAACAGGTTATGTTCTTTCCTTTAGCCAACTCATAATTTCTGATGAAATATTTTGAGATAATCGCTGAATATGTTAGTGGACACTACTCTCTTATGCAAGAAGAAAGATAATTGTACACTTGTAGGCTGAGGCTATCGTGATATTGTAATAAGGTGAAGTGCTCGGTGCTCCTTCCATGTTCCCTTCTCTCCCTTTCTCTTCCTATTAGTGTTCTTTTCTTTGATTACCAATTTTTTGTTGATTCGGTGATGTCCAAATTGTACAGCATCGAAGTGGAAGGAATCATCAGGTCAACCTGTTGATTATGATTGAAGGCCTGGTATCTTTAGATTGGTTATGTTCTCTCTGCACTTGTTTCTTCTTGTCCTATGGCAACTCTTTACTTATCTGCTTCTTTCTTCTTTCCAGGGGAACAATTAGATATGCCAGTGTTCATGCCTATTTAGTCATACAGGTAGTAGGAGGCATGATTTGGAGTCAGTGGCATACACCCTTATATTTCTATTAAGAGAAGATTGCCTTAGCAAGGCTACCAGGTAGATTTTAATATGCCCATTGAGTTAACTTCATGATATTCTCCAGGTTCTCACTTCAGCTTTATGCCAATGTTACTTGCTTAACAACACAGGGAGATACCAAGAATTTTCTTGTTTGCAAGAAGAAAATGGCTACTTCTCCGGAGATGCTATGTTGTTTCTGTCCAGCTCCATTCAAATAGTTTCTTGAGGCTGTCACAAATATGAAATTTGATGAAGAGCCAAATTATGCCCGACTTATTTCTCTCTTTGATGGTTTGATTGAAGCACCTGCGTCATGACCCATCAGAATTGATGGGGCTCTTAAGGTGTCTGCTACTGTCTTTCCCACTTTTATGTATCATTTAGTTTGCTTCTTTTGTATCTCAATCATGGAGCCTTTTCCCCTCAAATTATATAGGTTGGGCAGAAACGTGGGAGGTTGCTTGTAAATCATGAAGAAAATGAGCAGCCTAAGAAGAAAGTAGAACCGGTAAAAACAAGATACATGTACCTTTTTTGATTCTTCAGTGTCTTGCTATACCAGCATGGTTCCTTGCCTATTTATGATTTGATTTCTAGCGATGCTATGCTCCCCTGCAGAGAATGGAGCGAAATAGTTGCCTCGATCTAGTTTTTGTTTTGGTCATATCTTAATCACTCAACTACGTACGTATGTAAGTTATCATTTCTATCATTTTTTAAGTTCCGAGTCTATCAATCATGGACCATGCTATTAATATATTGAATACATTTAGGTTCAGTTACAACGGCTACATCATTATGCTTGTTTTGTACGTTTAAATCCAATATCATCTATTAGCTTTTTTCAATGTTGATCTACAGACTGTCTATATTAAATGCTGGTTGTTTAGGGACGGCCTGGCAACGCGTGCCTTCACGGTCTGTACATCTTGTTTGACAGACGGACTACCATAACAACTAACTGAACTGAATTTGTGCAGGCCGCCAATCTAAAAGTAAGTAATATTTGTGTCTTCACATATGCCAGTAAGAAAGGTTGTCTAGCACTGACTCTACATCTTGTTTGTGAAGGTCAGACATGCCATATTATTTCTCTTTCATACTATGGTCCCTAAATTAAATCACACTTCTCAACAAAATGACATATAATATGACCTACGTGCAAGTGTTTCACTGCTACTGATTTAGTAATGCCTTCTGTGGGACATGCCATGGATTCAATTCTTCCTTCACTATCATCTTATAAAATGCTTCCATATTGGATCACCTAATCCACCTCTACGGACATCCATGTTACACATACATATGTACATATACCGCCATACTATTGCTCTATGGTATCCTAAATTATTAACAATATATGAAGCTATTAAATATGTTTCTAAATTCTGCCTTAGATGTACATGTTTTATACCCTTAATCTGTTATTCAAGCTGTAGAAAATTTGTCTCGTATCTCTAAAGTTCCTTCCTCAAAATGGACAGGTGTAGTTAGTAAATTATGTTTAATAGCATGATATGTTGTTAATAAAATTAATATAGCTGGTTCTGCTATCAGATTTCTTGTCATGTTATGATAGATTTGGAAGAATGATTCCGTTAGGGAAAACAAAGGCCTATAATTTTTTCTTTTATTGAGCATGCATGTTTCTGTGTTCCAACAGCTAACAACTTAATAGCAAACTAGCCAGCAATTTTTTTTCCTGGTCTTTCCTCACTGTAGGCAAGATAGTCTATAGTTTGCTTCTTAAAATGCAAACCTGATCTAGAACAAATAACATGTTAACCTACGGCTTTAGCTGATACCAATATCTACCATGCATGTTTTGCGCATATATGACCAATATGGTGTTTTCCCACTGATCGAGTGATCATCTCTACTAAGTATACCCCTTCAAGAACCACATGTGGACTGTTTAGGGACGGGCGCCGCAACGCACGCCTCTATGATCATTGCTCGAAATAGTAGGATGGTGAATTTAATCCTTTTTATCTTGCATTGTAAAGAAATATATTGTATAGGACATTCTTACTGTGGTATTATATTACAAATCAAGTCATCAATTACTGATTCATTTAAAGTATAACCCATGGCTCGATCACAGTGCCGTTATGAAGACATTGACGCCTTCTTCCGTGCATTTACATGTTGATATACCTGCTTCAGACTGTTAACACAATAGCCTGTCGTGTAAAATGAAATTTCTCTAATTTGTTTCGACATTAAAGACTTAGATTTTACATGCCTCAAATGACCTCTATCAAAATCTTGAAAATACCATTGTTGTTCTATTTATAGATAAAACATTCAATATGTAGTACAGTATTCCAAATATTTTATGATTCAATAAAAATCTACCTTTTAATTATCGATCGTTTGAGGATGGACGTGGCAATGCACGCCTTTCCGTTCTAGTGAACCATATAGCGCCACGGCGCAGCGAAGCGTGCTATCCATTCTAGTAGAAAAATAGAAGGCCATGTAACAACTCATGATGCTGAAATCATATTTTTCACGGTAGTACAACGTGGCTTATGTGCCAAAAGTTTTCTCAGAACCCAGGCGCTACAGATCATGATAAAGAATATGTAGTATGAATTTCAAGGTTTTAGCTCGCATGTGTCACATGTTAACATACATATGTCTCTGTCCAACAGGTGAAAGATCACGGATTATTAACTGAGTAAACACTTTTGCATCATGTTGGATGTAGATACGAAACACGGGAAAGAACAGTTTCCAACCAAATCGCTTGTGTTCAACATATAACTAGGAAGTTTGCTGGGTGGCAATATGCCATTTTCGGTTCAAACTTTTCTGTACTACAAAACACCACATAATGTGGACTGCATCGGTGTTAGGCAACACAATCAACCTCGAGATGGCATCTCTTAGACTAACCACCCCATTCTTTTCTCATGATACATGCTCCATCCTCTCCGTTAATATACGAATATACATCAAGGTTTACAGATTTTGTACATTAATTAAACTATATATGAAAAATAATTTTAGTAGGAATGTTTTCAAGAACTATATTTGATGAAGTAATTAAAAAAAACCGAAAAATTGCGATAGAAATTACGGGTCGAAATAAGCTAAGCCGATCACTGTGGCAGAAGCTCCAATGAATCTAGCAACAAACGACGATCGGCCTCGAACAGCGGAGGGCACGAGGGCCACGCCAGCGCAGGCGCATCACGCCACGTCCTTTTCGGTCTACAGCACCATCATGTGGGCCCGCCACCGCAAGGACCCCACCGTGCAGTCCCTGGGGTCAGCACACCTGCGCAGTGCGCACGCTCCTCGACCTGGCGGAGCTGCACGCGAAGCAGCGAGCGACGGCCGTGGCAGGCATCGCATCTCCACCACACGACGAATCTACCGGCCCCACGAAACCGCCAACGCTCTCGTGAACCAGGCATGCGCCGGACCTGTCGCGGCCGTCCGATTCCAAGCAATCGCCCCCGGTTTCCGTAGACCGGGTGCACCATCGGTTGCGCGCTCACAGCCTCACATGTTCCAACGCGCTTACCCGCACAGCCCGTAGGCTTACCGCAGCGAATCTGCGTTCGTGTAGGCAATGGAGGTCCACGCGGATTGATTGCAAGTGAGTGGCATTTAACGTCAGATTCACCCGTAATCTATACTCCCTTCGTCCACCTTTACAAGGCGTAAGTTGACAAAGTACACAAACTAAGAAAATATCGTTTGAGATGAATCATGGCCACGCCACGATTAATCGCTCATTAAATTGTGCTAATCTGACCGTCGGTGGCGGACCTAGAATAAAATTAACCCGGTGTCCTATTATATATCATATGTGTCTAGATATCAAATAATATTGTACATAACAACAATAGGTCTAACAATTCAACATGATTGGATAAATAATAGCAAAGAAAGTGCTTACCAAAATAATGAGTTTCACTAGTAGAGCATAGAAAATTGAACAATATATATTTAATGACACCAAATAATGCGAAAGAACAACTGACATAGGCAAAACATCCGCTCTTGGTGGCTTGGTTCCCTACAAAAATGAAGAAAACATTAAGTAATTTTTTAACTAACATAATCATGCGGTGATAGAAAAAGGTTGAGAACATTACACTTTAAAATGGCTTTCTACGCTATTTCGTTGAGTCGAAGCGCTGAATTACTGCATCATTAGTAACCCTCCTCATTTCACCTTTCTCGACATAGCAAATAAGGTTATATTTCAAGGAGTCATCACTAATGTAATTACGCAAATATATTTTCACAATTTTCATGGCTAAAAAATATCTCTCAACTGTAGCAGTGGCAACAGGCAAAACTAGTTCAAGCTTCAAAAGTCGATAAACCAAAGGATAGCAAATGTGTTTCCTTGTCTCCACCATTTTTTGAGAGAGCTTACATATAGTCTTTATGGCAGAGAATCGATCATCTGCTTGCATGTCGGCAATGTAGAGACTAAGATGATGTCTAAGGTTTCTCAATTTTCCATTATCAAAATCATTAGGATAAAGACTAGCCAACCTCATCAAATGCTCTAAATTGAAATCACGAAATGATTCTCTTGGGCTCAAAGCAGCTGAGCAGACAAGCACTTCAGAGTTTCTCTCGTTGAAGCGGTTACCGAGTTCTTGAAGAAGCCAATCTATAACATCATTAAAACAGTCCACTTCATAACGATGCTTGTTGCTAATTCCGGTCTTTCGCCATAGCTTTTTTGGATCCACGTATTTTTCTCTCATTTCCAATTTGGAGATGTCATGCTTCTCACAAAAGGCATACACTTCACCTATGAGAGATTTCGATCCATTTCTCCTAAGATCATCCAGGCATTTTTTGGTTGATTTCACAGAATCAATGGCATTAACAATGTCTTGATCCTTCCTTTGTAGAGCCAATGACAAGGTGTTTGTGATTATCAAGATAGTCAACATGAGCTGCAAATAGAACATAAACTCAAATGACTGGAAATAAACAAGAAGGCCACATGCTTGCCTTCTCACTACTGCAGAACAGGTCACTACTGACGGTCGCCAAACCCCCTCTACTGACGGACAGGGGGCCCGTCACCCTGGAAATGTCAGTAGAGGGGGTAACTCCACTGACGGTCATATGGTCCGTCAGTACTGTTAATTTCTACTGACGGTCACACAGGGACCGTCAGAGGAGATATGTATTCCTGCTAACCGAAGGGCACCTGGTTGTATCAGTACTGACGGGCGAGTAATAAATGCCCGTCAGTATAGGTATATCTTCACTGACGGGCTGTCCGTAAGTGACCGTCAGTAGAGATATGTCGACGGGCTCCTAGTTGTATCAGTACTGACGGGCGCTTAATAAAAGCGCGTCAGTAGAGGTACAACTCCACTGACGGGCTGTCCGTAAGTGCCCGTCAGTAGAGGTATGCATTCCTGCTAACCGAAATGGATCTGTGTTAGCTCATAATCACACTTAGATTATTCATAATAATAGACTATAGTATTACATTATTCCTAATCACAGGCTATACGAACTATTCATTCACAGAGTCAAATCTCTTAATCGCATAACATTTATAATCACATATATAGTATGTACACTCCAACGACGGTCACAAGTATGAAACAATTGTTTATTCAATTACAGAAACAACGATTCTATTGATTCCCGCTTAAGTTTGGTTTCAGAAATTGGGGGCCGGCGTAGAATTCACCCATCGGATTGATGACTTCAAGGTTGATGAGTCTGGCGAAGACTTTTTGGATCCGAGCAAAGTCCTGTCGCCAGTCGTACATATGACTTCCCAGCTCGCTCCAAGCCTTCAGTTCTTTCATATCTTTCCAATGCTTGTTCTTGTACCGGACAAATAGGTCCATATGGGCACAGGTGTAGTACCCACATGTCACGGAACCTTCCGGCTGAACTCTGCAAGGGAACTTGTAATGGTGTACCAATTTTTTCGCTTTCACAGGTATTTTTTGATGGCCCGAGAACTTGGCTCTGAAAAAGGCTGCATCCAGAATCTTAGTTATATTTGTGAAGTCCGCTGTCTTGTTCGACGAGGAGTCAAAGTAAAAAGCCTTGGCCCAGCTTGGAACGATCGCAATTAGGACCCAGTGGTCGCTGCGTAAATGTGAACAACTGAACGTAAGCAGGCGAAGATACGTACGTAAAAAACAAAAATAAACTCCACGGTGCTAAGTTTAGTACTTACGGAGGGTTATAGGGGGCTAGTATGTAGTCCTTGTCATCTCTGTCTTCTTTTTTCACATACTATAGCACTTTCACAATTGTGGGGAACAAATCAACCAAACTCTTGAGTGTCTTATAGTGAGAACTCCAACGAGTGTCTTCGTGTCTTTGAAGGGATAGCTCTTAATTTAGTCATATCCCAGTTTTAAGAAGCCCGCAACCTAAGGCTTCACGCACATGTTCTTCATTGATGTCTCGAATCATGTCCTTTCTCTTAGAAGATCCACCAACCACATTCAACAAGACATAAATCATATCAAAAAAATTGACAATCCCTTTATGCTTCTTTACAACGGCCACAACAACCAACTGGAGTTGATGCGCGAAACAATGAACATAATATACTAAGCTATTTTCTCTCATTATTAAAGATTACAATCCATTGAACTCACCTCGCAATTGCTAGCCCCATCATATCCTTGACCTCTGACTTGCTTTAGGCTTAACTTATATTCTGCGCATAAAGAATGAATAGCAGACTTGAGGTATGCAGAAGTTGTCTCTTTCACATGAACAAGGCCAACAAATCTCTTTTTAATAGTTCCACATTTACCAACATATCACAAGACCACTACCATTTGTTCCTTGCCAGACACATCCCTTGACTCATCAACTAGCAAATAGAATACATCATGTCCAATTTCTTCTAGAATAAAATGAAGAATCTCCTTTGCAAAACATTCTACAATATCCTTTTGAATCTTTGCCAATGTCAATTGATTATTACCTGGAGCATTATTGCCAACAACCCTGCCTACAGCTGAATTCTGCTCTGCTGTATAAGCATAAAATTCCTTGAAATTTCCTTTATTGAAGGACTCCTTAGACTCATCATGTCCTCAGAAAGGTAATCCTTGCTTCAATAGCACCCTAGCAACATCAATTGATGCATTCAATCGAGTATAATAAGCATTCTTCTCTGCATTACTTTGGTTATTCAGAGCAACATAAATGTGATGGTCTTGTTTCAATAAAGCTTCACAATCCCTTTTTGCTTGGTTATGAACACTATTGACATCTCCTACATGATCTCTTAATCTATCTTTTTTGTTCCAACTTGACCAACCGGTTGCAACAAATGCATCATACCCAGCTTCCTTTTTGATGCGCCTTCTAAATAAGAAACAACAAAGACAATATGCTTTATCTTTAGACTCTGAAAGGACCGAGATGCCGACTAGAGGGGGGGTGAATAGTTGGCTTATAAAAAATCCCCTTTTTAGTCTTTTGTTTGAGTTGTCAGATTAACCTCACAAGTTAATAGTGGACAGCTGTGACACAGGTGAGTGACACAGGTAGAAACTATGTGTAAAATAACACACAGCTGTCACACAGGTGACAGGCACAGGTGAAGAGATAACCTGACACAGGTGCTCTACTTAGACTAACTGTGACACAGGTGCTAGAACAGGTGAATACAAGTGAATGAAACAGCCGAGTGACAGATGATCACACACAGGTATAAAGATAAACTAGCACAGGTGAAAAGGTAAGCACAGCAGAACAAGTCTAAGAGACACAAGCAAGCAAGAGTAAACAGATAAGCATGCAATACAGGAAGTAAAGGAGACTCAGAGGTTTTTCACCGAAGTTCCCAACTCTTTGCAGAGAAGGTACGTCTCCGTTGGAGAGACCACTCCTAAGAGCTGGCCAGCACTGAATCGTGCTTCTTCTCCGAGTACCTGATCTTTCAGGACTCTTCCTTCTTGCTTGTGGAGATCCTTTTGCCTTGCAGCAGGTAGACCTCAGAACACCTTCACAAACTACTGGTTCAACCCACACAAGCTCGGGTGATACCAGCAACTCCTACACCCGTCTAGGAGCAGACAAACTCCAAGAGTAACAGATGATCCAGCAGCAATCTCTTGGAGGAACCTTTGCTCGTGCTCTAGCTCACAAACCCACTCGAACTAACCCTTAGACTCTCGGCTCTTGTGGAGTGGTTGGAGGCTTTGCAACGGTCGTATGTGAATCACTGATTTGAGCAAGGTTGAGGACAGAGTCCTCCCCTGGTCCCCTATATATAGGGTCCACAGGCACCTGACCGTTACCCTGTTGCCACGTAGGATTAAGTGAGCCACCGGTGTCAACCACCGGTGACACAGCTACACCCTACGCCCAACTGTACCTGGCTCAGGCAGACCGACACCTGTGTCACCGGCGGCGCACACAAGTGAACCCTTAGCTGATAGCAGCACTACTCAGCCCGGTCCTGGCACATGACATGCCCTCAGCATACTTCAAACTCTAGTACCTATAAGGAGAGAACCTCCGACAGACTCTTGACTCAGCAGACCGCCTATCGCAGTGCAAGTACCTTAGCATTTACAAGCTCTCCCCTGGTACAGAGATGTACCTGAGTCATAAAGCGGAAGACCACCTGTGACACAGCTGTGTCACACAGGTGCCTAAGGCTCTAGGGTTTTCACACAGCTACATACTTTTGTTGCAAAGCTATTGACACAGGGCAATTGGCCTCAAAGCACCAATCCCCTTGACCAACACTCTGAGCAATGAGCAAGGTTTCCTTAGACAACTGCTACTGTTTCATCCCTCTTGATAGTACGGGTAGTTCCTATGGACTCAAAGAAACTAGCAAATCTAGGCTTCACCTACCACCAACTGAAGTCACGGCCCTTGACGCATCAAGCCACCATCACCCTGCTTGCAGCTCCCTGCACAGCACCGGCTTCTTCTCAGCTGTGGCACAGCTCCCTAGCATAGCCATCTCTTTGTCCTTGAAACCACCTTGTACCATTTTTGGTGGCCATCCTTCTCTGGATAACCCTTCTTCATGGAACCTGTAAGATCTGCTTACACTCAAATGTAAACATTAGATTCCAGTTTAGGTTGCCATTAACCATCAAAACCATGTTGGGGCCTAGATGACCTTTCAATCTCCCCCTTTTTGGTGGTTAGTGGCAACCCAAGCTTCACACATTCAAATATATAGAATTGAAATATTGAAACATGTGAAAGTTGGTAGAATATACTCCCCCTGAATCTATGCATAAAAGATTTGTTTGACAAAAGATGCACAGTTAACAAGTTTTAAGCATGGGAAGTATTTCTGATGACTTGCATTCTTATCAGTTTAAGTATGTTGATGAATGATCAGAGCATTATATTCCTCATCAGAGCATACATGTACATCAGATCAAGTCATATTAAACATATGTATACCAGAGCACAAAATACACAAAGTATCAGAGCATATGTGTTAAGCATTTGATATGTGTATCAGAGTATGATAAACATGTACATCAGATCATACATATGTATATCAGAGCAAATTATGAATCTGAGCATTCACACATGTTTGATAGAGCAAAAATTGCATCAGACCATAGTATACCGAACATGTGTATATCAGAGCATTCCAACATATAAAAATGAGCATAAGAATGCATGAGACATGTATCAGATCAAAAGATTTACATAAAAAAGATACAATGTTATCAAGACATAAGATACAACAGAAGAACCAAGTCTTGATACATCATTTTGAAAATAATTTCCCAATATGCTCTCCCCCTTGCCCCTTGCACTACAACTTTTCCCTCTCTCTCTACTCTACACTCTCTCCCCCTTTGACACTAAAACACCCAAAAAGGAAGACAGGAGGAAGAGATGCTTCAAGAAGACTTGCTCTGCAGCAGCTGAAGGACCTCTGAGAGCTGATTGGACATAGCTGAGAGCTGGTTGGACATATCTGAGAGCTGAGATTGCACTTGATCCACGTTGGCTTTCAGATGAGAGACTTCTTCTCGAAGCTGGCGATTTTCTTTGCGCAGAGTAGCAAGGTGAGCTGGTATGACCTTGGTTACAAAGGCTGTGGCAGGGTTGCAAGAGGTGTCATCATCATCATCAGCATCAGCTGTGTCTTGCACGGGTGCAACAGCTGTGGCACCGGTGGGGACTTGGCTTTGAACAGGTGATGGCCTTGGAGGAGCAGGTGGGGCAGCTGTGTGACTGGGAGATAACACTGCTGGTCCAGGAGAGTCTCCAAACAATGCAGGGACTGCAACCTCATCTGGATGATCATCTGCCTGAGGTCTAAGCTGGGTTTTGATAGTCTTCACAGAAAGATCAAGTGTAGAATCCAGAAGACCTGTTCTTTGAAGGATCATGTACATGATGTACGATCCATACCTCAGCTTAGCCTTTTTATCCTTGGTAACAGTATCTATCTCATGAAAAATGTATCTTGCTACATCAAAGTGCTAATTTTTGGCTATATGCACCAATATCTGCCAGGTTGTATTATAGACAGCATCTGTGTTTCCCCCTTTGGGTTGAAGAGTGACATTCAGAATCTTGATCAGATGCTTGACAGTGATGGTTATACCCTTGAAATAGACATGATCTGAAGGGGCCTTGGCAGGGAATCTGAAATTCCTTGGGTAGAATTTTCTTCTTAATTCATTAGGAACTGGTGCAAGCTTGAAAAGATTTGGCATGCCTGGTTCCAGAGGAGCATGCATTAGGCTATTGAACTCTGGAGCTGTAATTGAAAGGAGTTGACCTCTTGTCTTCCAGAGCATAACGTCTTGATTCTCCTGTTCTATCCAAACTGTGGCATATAACTCTTTGATGATCTCAGGATCATAGGCTTGCTGGAGATTGCATAAGAATTCAAGACCTGAGGCTTGGATCAGCGAAGGAACTGCTCTCAGTCTTGAATCTGTCATAGCTGGCCAATCAATTGTCTTGCAATCTACAAAGCCTTTGGAGGCAAGAATCTCATGGTATATACCCCTTTGATGATCATTGTGGAATCTGGGGTCTGAGCAAGTTGGAGCTATAAACTCCTGATCTTCAGAGAAGTATGGGTTTGTTGACCTCATTTTGATGAATAAACTTGGTCTCATTGAGGCAACCTTGCTCTTGGATCTCTTGGGATCACTCTTTGGCAGTTTCTTGGCAGCAGCTCTGGAAATGAATTCCATCTGATTGGCCTCAGTCCTCAGAGCATGAGAAAAGATATAATGATACTTTTCTTCCATGTCTTCTTCTCTAACTGAGTGACTGGGAGAGCTGTCCTCATATTCTACCACTTCTTCTTCTGCTTCTTCTTCTTCTTCAGCTTCTTCTGCTGATTTGTCACTTGGAGATGGGCTCTCTCCCTGATAATCTTCATCAGAATCAGCTCTGGCTGCTCTTGGCCTTGGAGGAGTCACAGACACACCTCTTCCATCATCAGATGAACTCTCAGAGCTTTCTTCACTTTCTTCTTGCTCAGCTGACTTACTGACCTGTGCCACAGGGGATGGCACAGGTGCTTGAACTAACTGAGCTGGGTCAGCTGGTGGTGGCACAGGTGATGGGGACCGGTGAAAGTCTTGGGTCTGAGCTTTTTCTCCTGCCTGAGACACAGCTGGTTGAGACAGCTGTGGACTTGATGGTTTTGCAGCCACTAGGGACTCTGCTGAAGCTAGTCTTGTAGATGGGGACACTTGAGCCTTTGGTGCAGCTTGATCTTCAGCTTCAGAGATTAAAAACTGAGAAGGAGACAATGGTTTCTGAACATCCAGGGTTGAAATAGAGTCAATGCTTGTTGAACTCTGAGATTTTCTTCCTTTCCTCTGGTATGTCTGTTTTTCAAACTTGCCTGAGCTAGCCACCTGTGTCACAGGTGATAGCTTCTCCTTCTTGAGTTCTTGCATAGCGTGCTTCTGTTGATCCAACTGATCCTTGAGGGATGGCTTAGAGCTCTGGGATGTTTCAGAGATTATTTCTACCTCAGGTTCTTGTTTAGGCTTCTTTACAGTAGGCTCCTCAGAGATTTCCTCTGTATTTGATCTCTTTCTCTTTGGGGCTGATGGAGCTGGAATAACAACTTGAGGTGGAAAACCAGCTAGGGGAGCAGCAGTTCTAGGAATAGGAATGGTTCCAGAAAGCATCCCCTGCTTAGTCTTGAACTCAGCATGCAGAGCTTGTTTCTCAGCACCAGACGACGTCCTTATGATCTTTCCAAGTAGAGTTTGAATCTCTGCAGCAAGAATTGTTTCAACATCATGCCTGCTGAGGCCTGGTTTGAGGATAGTTCGAGCTGGAGGAGGTTTTCTGAAGTCTTCAGATAGCTGACCTCTCTTGAGTCTGATTTCAGCCAATAGATATTGTTTATCAAGACCTCTGGGCAGAGAATTTGCTTTCTTCTACAGCTCTTCTATCTGTTGAAGAAGATGACTATCTCTGGCATCAGTTTTAGATAAGCCTCTCTGATCCTTAGACCCTAGCAACAGGCATTTTGTTGAGAGCTTATCCTGCTTTTCAAGAATTTTTTTTCTGATTTCAACTGCAGCATCATGAGAAGATGTTGATTGCAACTGCTTGTGTAAATCTACAATTTCTCTTAAGAGTTCCTTATCTTGTTCTGTTGGAACAGGAATGCCCATAGAAACAGGCCTTGCAGCCTCTGACAGCTCAAAGCTTTTGGCAGTATAGATAGTGGTCAGCTTTTTCTTGGTTTCTTCATCTGTTTCTTCTCTTATCTGAGCATCTAACTTTTCCATCTCTTCAAGGATTATCTGATCATGCTCAAGATCTTCTTGAGACACTTTAGGCTGTGGAGAAGGTTCTCTGATTGTTAGTGTGCCACTTGGCACCACTACATCTTCAATAGATGGCTTTGGAGTTTTCTTTGCTATCTTCTTGCCCTTTTTGGCAGCCTCTTTTCCCAAAGAAGTGTGCTCAACTGCAGTTGAGGATCTTGTCCTTTTGGATGGACCACCCTGAGAACCAGTTTTAGAAGCAGCTGCCTTCTTTCCAGCAGCTACTCTCTGCCTATAAGCCCTTTGCTTTGCTCTTCTTTTCTCTGCAGCCTCTTCTTTTTGTCTCAGCCTCTCTCTTTCTTGGTCTGAATCTGAGATGATAAGATCTTTTGGAGAATCCTCTGGATCAGACCAGTTCACAGCACTGTCAGCTCTCTCCGAATCTGAAGACATCTGTAGAAACAAGATAGATAAGAGAGAAGCAGGTAAGAGGTGTTCATTTGATGCAGAGTAATAGCTGTGTTAGACACCTGTGTTAGGATGGAAGACACAGGTGAGGACTTGAGGTTTTACCGAGGTCTCAGCCAGTTGAATAGGCGCACCTGTGTAACAGGTGAGACCCTAACGGTGACACAGTTGTGTGCGGGGGCGGATAGCAAATTCATGGAATTTTGAGTTTGACAACGATTTGCTGACTGATTTTAGGTTGGATGTGTTCAAAAGATTGCACAGGAGTAAGACCAACCCTAATCAGGACCAATGCGCTACTGGATTAGTCTATCAAGACCTAGAACATGAACTGAGCGCAAAGGAGGGTTTTGTAGAGGCTTACTTTGATCGAGATTGAACTTTGCTACGGATGAATCGACGTTAGAATTCAACAGAGTGCTTCCTCCAACTTGTTGAAGAAGTTTCGAGGGCGAAACCGGCGAAAAAGATGAGAACTCGAAAAATTGGCGCACGGCCGAAGTTTTGGGTATGGGAGTTCGAAGCGGTTTCTGTGTGGACGCAGCAACTCTTTATATAGGCCCAGAGGTTATAAGGTGGTTGTGTCACAGCTGACATAAGAGCCTGTGACACAGGTGAAAGAGATGTATACTCTGGCCTATGGGATTTTCAAAGCATTCACCTGAGACACAGCTGGGAGACTCAGGTGACAAGTATTTCATCTAGTGAACACCAAGATGGATTGGTTTAGATGAGAAAGAAAGCATTAGCACTATCAGAGTGTCCTTAAGTGATCTTCTCAGTGTCAGCTTGCCAGAAAATCAATCAGACAAAGCTCAAGCTGACATGAGTTGATCTAGGTAAAACTTGTACACAAAAGAGTGCACTTTACAGACTATAAGATATGATTTCAGCATGATGCAAAGCACACACCTGTGAGACAGGTGGGTAGCACAGGTACAAAAGATGCAAATGACTTAGATGAAATCATATCAGCTAGACACCAAACCAAATCTTTTATTGCAGGTTAGAGACATCAATGATATTCAATTCACTCCTCAGGGCACATAACCTAGTCTCATCTAAGAGCTTGGTGAATATATCAGCTAATTATTTTTCAGTCCTTACATGGCACAGCTGTATATCTCCTTTTTCTACATGGTCTCTAAGGAAGTGGTGCCTCACTTCTATATGTTTGGATCTTTGGTGATGAACTGGGTTGTTGGCTAACTTGATTGCACTTTCATTATCACAGAAGAGGGGTACTTGATTAAAAGATATGTTGAAATCTTTCAAGGTCTGCCTCATCCATAATAATTGAGCACAACAACTACCAGCAGCAATATATTCGGCTTCTGCAGTGGAAAGGGCCACTGAATTTTGTTTCTTGGATGACCAGGACACTAATAAGTGTTCTAAGAATTGACAGGTACCTGAGGTGCTTTTTCGGTCAACCTTACACCCTGCATAGTCGCTATCAGAATAGCCAACTAGCTCAAAATTTGCACCTTTAGGATACCACAAGCCAAACCCTGGAGTATGAATCAAATATCTCAGAATCCTGCGGACTGCCACTCTGTGACAATCCTTAGGGTCAGCTTGGAATCTAGCACACATGCAAACACTAAGCACAATATCAGGCCTAGATGCACACAAATACAGCAAAGAACCTATCATGGATCTAAATTCCTTTTGATCAGCAGACTTACCTTCAGTGTTCAGATCCAGATGGCCATTAGTTTGCATGGGAGTGTGTATACCTTTTGCATCCTTCATGCCAAACTTGGAGATGATGTCTTTGGTGAACTTTTCTTGTGAGATGAAAGTCCCTTCCTTCAGTTGATGGATCTGAAGTCCTAGGAAGTACTTGAGTTCTCCATCCAAAGACATCTCAAATCTCTTGGTCATCAGCTTGCTAAACTCTTCACTCATGGAACGGTTAGTACTACCAAATATTATGTCATCGACATAAATTTGGCACACAAATAATTCTTTTCCATTTCTTTTAGTGAATAGAGTTGTATCAACTAAGCCCATTTTAAATCCATTGCTGATTAGAAATTCTTTCAATGTGTCATACCATGCCCTAGGTGCTTGTTTTAGACCATAGAGAGCTTTGTGCAATTTGTAAACATGGTATGGCTTCTTATCATTTTCAAAACCTGGTGGCTGCTCTACATATACAAGCTCAGAAAGCTTACCATTCAGAAATGCTGACTTGACATCCATTTGGTACAGCTTGATATTGTGATGAGCAGCATAGGCTAACAGGATTCTGATGGCTTCAAGTCTTGCCACTGGGGCAAAAGTTTCTCCAAAGTCCAGACCTTCTACTTGTGTGAATTCTTGTGCCACAAGTCTGGCTTTGTTCCTTACCACCAGTCCATTAGTGTCTTGCTTGTTCCTAAAGACCCATTTGGTTCCAATCACATTATGGTCTTTAGGTCTTTCCACCAGTGACCATACTTGATTTCTCTCGAACTGGTTGAGCTCCTCATGCATAGCATTGATCTAGTCAGCATCCTTTAGACCTTCACCTATGGTCCTGGGTTCAACATTTGAGACAAAGGAGTAATGTTCACAAAAATTAGCAATTCGAGATCGAGTGGTCACTCTCCTATTAATGGCACCGATGATATTGTCCACAAGGTGATCCTTCTGCAGCCGGCTGATCACAAGGGGATCGGGGTCAACTGCCTGTGTCACAGCTGATGGAGATGCCTGTGACACCGGTAGCTCTTCCTGTGACACAGCTGGGTGCATGAAGGCTTCTGCGTCAAGTTGATCATTGGCTGGGTTGCACTCAAACTCTATATCATGATCTCCAGTGTCTTCAAGGATTGATGCAGTAGAGGGTTCTTGATCACTTGGTGAGGCAGGCTCCTCCTTGATGGTGGGTCTGATCTCACCGGTGGACTTCTTCAGAATATCCTCATTTCCTACATCAATAGCAACTTGCTCTCCTTGGGAGCCATAAGACTCATCAAAATCCACATCTATAGATTCTTCAACAACCTGAGAGGAAGTGTTAAAGACTCTATAGGCATGGGAGTTAGTGGAATAACCAAGGAATATACCAACATCAGATTTAGCTTCAAACTTAGTTAGGCGTTTGCCTTTCCTAAGAATGTAGCACTTACAACCAAATACTCTGAAGTATGAAATGTTTGGCTTGCTGTTGGTGAGCAGTTCATAGGGAGTCTTTTTGAGTAGTGGATGAAGGTATACCCTGTTGACAGAGTGACAGGCAGTATTGACAGCTTCAGCCCAAAATCTTGGTGAAGTCTTGTATTCATCTAATAAAGTCCTTGCCATCTCTATCAGAGTTCTGTTCTTCCTTTCCACCACCCATTTTGTTGTGGAGCATATGGACCTGAAAATTCATGCTTGATTCCATGCTTGTCCAGAAATGCTTCCACCTTGGAGTTCTTGAACTCACTCCCATTGTCACTCCTGACCTTTACAAGATTCACTTTCCACTCATTTTGTACTCTGACAATGAGATGCTTGAATTTCTTGTACACCTGTGTCTTCTCCTTCAAAAAGAAAACCCAAGTATATCTAGAAAAATCATTTACAATGACAAAGTCATATTTGTTACCTCCTAAGCTCTCATATGTTGTTGGACCAAAAAGGTCAATGTGAACGAGCTCGAAGGGAGTGGAGGTGGTCATGATGTTCTTAGGTCGATGAGCAGCTCCAACTTGTTTGCCGGCTTGACATGCGCTGCAGGGTTTGTCCTTTTCGAACTTCACCTTCTCCAAGCCTATGACATAGTCATGTTTGCTCAGCTTGTTCAGAAGCTTCATCCCAACATGTCCTAGCCGCCTGTGCCACAGCCATCCAAGACTGGTCTTGGCCATTAGGCACCATGGAGCTGCTACAGGCTGTTCATAGAAGTTCACAATGTATAGCTTGCCAGACCTGCATCCTTCAAATACTTGTGAATCATCAGATAGTTTAGAAGTTACAATCTTTTCAGGATAGAAAGTGACTTTCATGCCTGTGTCACACAGCTGTGACACAGACATTAGACTATAGCCTATCTGATCAACAAGCATTACATTGGATAAGGAGTGATTTTCAGATAGGGCAATCTTACCAATGCCATTTACCTTCCCTTTAGAATTGTCTGCATAGATCACATGTTTGCTTGGAAGATTTTCACTAGTGATCTCTACAAACTCCTCTCTGCCTCCAGTCATATGTTGTGTACATCCACTGTCCACAATCCAATCAGTTCCACTGGAGACAGTTTCCTGCAAGATTAGTGATGACACTTAGGGACCCAAACATGTTTGGTTCCCTTTGCAGTTTTATCATATGCAGAAGTATATATAGCATATTTGTGTTTAAGGTTAACAGCATCAGCAACAGATGATATGACTTTAATCCTCTTTGGCTGGCAGTCACCTGCAACCTTAGATACATGAGTTAGTGGCCTGTTAGATCTGCCTGTGTCACAGGTGGGTACACGGCTGTGTAAGCCACCGGTGACACCGGCAAGAGTAAACTTAGGCACCCAGATGGCAGACAACCACTTCGTCAGGCGTCTGCGACCTATATACTTGGCCACTATCTTTCCCTTCAGATCCTTCTGTAAAACATAGCCTGGGTTAGAAGGAATGCTTGCTTCATTCCTCTTTTTCTACTCATGACCAACACTCTTGTTGTCATTAGTTCCTGCCTGTTTCACGAATTTTGCTGCAAAACAAGTGTTAGTGGCAGCAGGCAGTTTATCTTTAGCAGTAGAGGTATAATAACCCAAGCCTCTTCGGCCTTCATTTTTTCTCAGCATTTCAGCTCTTATAAGCTGATAGTTTTGCATGCCAATGTTGGCACTGCAGAGACCTTTTCTCATGAGCCTCTTAAGCTCTTCTAGCTCTTCCTTGAGCTTGTTGTGCTCAGCTGCATCCACAGAGTTAGTAGCAATAAAGGTTGAGGCCTCTTTAGAGTTGTCTACCACTCCACCTGTAGATGTTAGAATATTGATTCTGCTGGCACAGTTTAAACATGATTCAATGACAGTAGGAGCAGGTAAAGGCATAGCTTCAGCAATATTATCAGAAATATCAATGCATAAGGCATGCTTTGCCTTTAACTCTTCATGCTCCTTGAGGAGAAGCTCATGTGCTGATCTGAGCTTCTCATGAGCTATCTCCAGGTTCTCATGATTTAACCTGAGATCCTCCCTGTCATCTGTGATTTCATCACAGGTCTCTTTCAACTCCCTCAGCTTATCCCTAAGGGATATGTTCTCCTTCCTTTCCCTGCAGAATCCCTTCTCTGTTCTCTACAAGATATCCATTAGTTCAGCATAGTCAGAGAAATCATCTTCAGTTAATACCTTGGAGTCCTTAGCCATGAGGCATAAGGGAGCAGGAGTGGATAAAGCTTGATCATCCTTGGAGTTCAGCTTGGAGCTGTCTGACTTGGCTGTGACACAGCTGGGTGTGTCAGCCACAGAGATTGCTATCCCAGCGACCTGGACTTCTTCTTCTTCTGATTCTCCATCAGAACCAGAGTCATCTGAAACCCAGGCTTGCCCTACATAGGCTCTTGCAGTAGCCTTGTTCTTGGAATGAGAAGGATACTTGCCGAAAGTCTTCTTCTTGTTATAAAAATCCTTCTTCTTCCCTTTGTCCTTGTTTTTGCTGGGGCAATCAGCTGCGAAATGGCCTTCCTTGCCACATTCAAAACACTTGTTGTCCTTGGAGGGCTTCTTGCCTCTGAATCTATCTGTTGATCCAAACTGCTTCTTCTTCCTATAGAATTTCCTGAAGTTTCTGGTAAGAAGGAGCAGCTCATTCTCTTCTCCGCTTGACATGTCATCAGATAGATCATCACTGTTATCACTGTCTGGCAGTGGGGCTTGAGCAGTGGTCTTCAGAACAATGTTCTTCTTGGGTCCTGAGGAGGAGCTGTGCTTGCCCTCTTGCTTGAGCTCCATCTCATGAGTGAGGATTCTTCCCAGCACTTCTGTAGGCTTCATCCTACTGAAACCCTCTTTCTCCTTGAGCATCAAGACTAGGGTTCTGTAAGGCTTAGGCAGCACAGATAGGAATATCTTGATAACATCTTCATCCTCAACACGGTTGGAACCCAATGCCTTCAGTTGATTGGTGATGAGAGTTAGTCTTGAGTACAGAGAATTTATGTCTTCTCTATGTTCATGCTCAAATCTCTCTAGAGTTGATTCTAGCAGTCCTCTCTTGGACTTCTTCAGAGTGTCACCACCCTCATATATCTGCTGTAAGGTATCCCAGATCTCCTTAGCAGACTCCAGTGTGCTGACTCTGTTAAAGTCATGCTCTTGCAAGCCCATGAAGATGGCAGTGGCAGCTCTCGCATTATTCTGGATATTCCTTTTGTCGTTGATGGTGAGAGCATCAGTTTTCTCCACTTTATAACCTGCATCAACAATATCCCACACATCTAGATCGATCGCGGTAAGATGCATCTACATCTTCCTCTTCCAGAAAGCATAGTTAGATCCAGTAAAGACAGGTATTTTACCCTCGTAGCCCGACATCCTTTACTCTGGCGGTTAAGCCAATTCAAAGAGTAACCTGCTCTGATACCAATTGAAAGGACCGAGATGCCGACTAGAGGGGGTGAATAGTTGGCTTATAAAAAATCCCATTTTTAGTCTTTTGTTTGAGTTGTCAGATTAACCTCACAAGTTAATAGTGGACAGCTGTGACACAGGTGAGTGACACAGGTAGAAACTATGTGTAAAATAACACACAGCTGTCACACAGGTGACAGGCATAGGTGAAGAAATAACCTGACACAAGTGCTCTACTTAGACTAACTGTGACACAGGTGCTAGAACAGGTGAATACAAGTGAATGAAACAGCCGAGTGACAGATGATCACACACAGGTATAAAGATAAACTAGCACAGGTGAAAAGGTAAGCACAGCAGAACAAGTCTAAGAGACACAAGCAAGCAAGAGTAAACAGATAAGCATGCAATACAGGAAGTAAAGAAGACTCAGAGGTTTTTCACCGAAGTTCCCAACTCTTTGCAGAGAAGGTACATCTCCGTTGGAGAGACCACTCCTAAGAGCTGGCCAGCACTGAATCGTGCTTCTTCTCCGAGTACCTGATCTTTCAGGACTCTTCCTTCTTGCTTGTGGAGATCCTTTTGCCTTGCAGCAGGTAGACCTCAGAACACCTTCACAAACTACTGGTTCAACCCACACAAGCTCGGGTGATACCAGCAACTCCTACACCCGTCTAGGAGCAGACAAACTCCAAGAGTAACAGATGATCCAGCAGCAATCTCTTGGAGAAACCTTTGCTCGTGCTCTAGCTCACAAACCCACTCGAACTAACCCTTAGACTCTCGGCTCTTGTGGAGTGGTTGGAGGCTTTGCAACGGTCGTATGTGAATCACTGATTTGAGCAAGGTTGAGGACAGAGTCCTCCCCTGGTCCCCTATATATAGGGTCCACAGGCACCTGACCGTTACCCTGTTGCCACGTAGGATTAAGTGAACCACCGGTGTCAACCACCGGTGACACAGCTACACCCTACGCCCAACTGTACCCGGCTCAGGCAGACCGACACCTGTGTCACCGGCGGCGCACACAGGTGAACCCTTAGCTGATAGCAGCACTACTCAGCCCGGTCCTGACACATGACATGCCCTCAGCATACTTCAAACTCTAGTACCTATAAGGAGAGAACCTCCGACAGACTCCTGACTCAGCAGACCGTCTATCGCAGTGCAGGAACCTTAGCATTTACAAGCTCTCCCCTGGTACAGAGATGTACCTGAGTCATAGAGTGGAAGACCACCTGTGACACAGCTGTGTCACATAGGTGCCTAAGGCTCTAGGGTTTTCACACAGCTACATACTTTTGTTGCAAAGCTATTGACACAGGGCAATTGGCCTCAAAGCACCAATCCCCTTGACCAACACTCTGAGCAATGAGCAAGGTTCCCTTAGACAACTGCTACTGTTTCATCCCTCTTGATAGTACGGGTGGTTCCTATGGACTCAAAGAAACTAGCAAATCTAGGCTTCACCTACCACCAACTGAAGTCACGGCCCTTGACGCATCAAGCCACCATCACCCTGCTTGCAGCTCCCTGCACAGCACCGGCTTCTTCTCAGCTGTGGCACAGCTCCCTAGCACAGCCTTCTCTTTGTCCTTGAAACCACCTTGTACCCTTTTTGGTGGCCATCCTTCTCTGGATAACCCTTCTTCATGGAACCTGTAAGATCTGCTTACACTCAAATGTAAACATTAGATTCCAGTTTAGGTTGCCATTAACCATCAAAACCATGTTGGGGCCTAGATGACCTTTCAGACTCGCTATACTCAAGCCAACTCCCAAACTCATCAAACCATTCTGGATTAAACCTTCTGTTTCTACCACAAATATTTGTAGTTGGAAAATCAAGAGTGCGAGGTTGACAAAGCCCATTAGCCAAGTACTTTCTTCTTACCGTATCTTTTTGATTAGGAGGATATTCATCTATTTTTCTCCTTTTACCGAGATCAAATTGAATCTCCTCTTCCCAGTTCATCTCTTGTGGTTGTGGAACTAGAGGCGGATTCTCTGCATTATTGGTAGCATTCTATTCACGTGACGGGGCATCATTGTGTTCATGTGATGGGGCAACATTCTCTTCATGTGATGGTGCTTTCCGCTTTTTACTCAGAAAGTTTTCCATAAATTTTCCTGCCAAAATTGCAGACTATTTAAACACTACATTATGCACTAATACTCCAAAACAATAAAAGTGTACATGTGGAAAACAATAAAATTTGCACAAAGAAGAAAAAACTATGAAACATAATACTTGAACTGCATGGTATATAATTAAACTTACTTGACATTGTGCTTGTGCCGTTGTGCGTCCAGCCGGCAGGCGCCCAAGAGTATTGCAGTCTCATTCTCCACTCAGTGCATAATAATTCCAGATAATCCAATACCCAATACAATTAAAATCTCTAGCCCTATCCAGTAGCCCTAATGCCCTACAGTTAGAGAAGCAATCAAGAATTAGATTTTGGTTATAATAGAGCAGGAGCATACATACCAATTTTTGTTCTCCACTGATCCGACGACTTGGCAAGATCTGGGGTCGCTGGCGACCTGCGGCGAGTACAGCGAACTGACGACTTGACGAGGGCACGAAGCAGACGAAGAGGCGGATGCAGCAGATGAAGAGGCGGACGCGCACGTATCGATCAAGTAGAGCCGAGTTCGTGTACCGGTGTCCCTCAAATTTTTTTTACCGGTGTCCCTCTCTATATGGCCTCTACAGGTATAAGGTAAGGGGAATTTTTACCCGGTGTCCTGTGCTCCCTGCTGGGCCAAGTGGGCCTGCCCCTGCTGACCGCCTCGCTCGCCGCGCACTTATAAAGCTGGACGCGCGCGGCGCGCGCTCCTACCACGCATTCCCGCCAGTCTGGAGCAGCAACACTCCACAATTGGAATTAGGAGCAACAACAATCCAAAACTTAATTAATCTGCTATGGTGCCCAAATTGCTACTGTTAGGCAAAATTTTCAGATTTTAAAATTGCAAATCAGCTCAATGAAATCTAAAAATTGGCACCTAATTGCACTGTCCAGTGAAATCTTCTTCTCATGTTCTCTTCCTATAAATTGGTCATCCACCCAAATCGAATCCTGTGTGCCACAATCTATTTTCCTCCCTTCTCTTCCATGTACATGAGCTGATAGTAATGGCCGAGCCAAGGGGTGGTCTTGTGATAGACCTAAACGAACCATTTGATATGAATAATCCTTTGATTTAGGATGAGATGGAAGAAGATGTCTTTGATTTGAATAATCCTCTATTTTGGGAAGTGATGGATGAAGGTGCTTTGCAAATTTGTTTCTGTTTTTCACCTTTACTGTTTCATCCTTTGATTGCTGATTTCGATTCTTCCATTACTTGCAGATGAACCAGGTGAAGATGGAGAGGAAGAACAAGACATTATAGACCTGACTGATCTATAATATTACGAGTTGATGGATGAAATAGCTGAAGGAGAAAATGGAGAAGAAGCTACCGAGGAAGATCATGTTGACATGGAGCCTGGTAAGTTGATTAATTCCTCTGTTTTGTACTGATAGATTATAATAGATTAATGGTGGATCATATTAGTCGCATACGCTACAGTTAGGATAGATGAAAAGATCATATTACACTCTGCCAAGTAGGCAACGTTATGAAACTGTGGATAAACTTTAATTTTGGCGTACCTGCTACAGTTAGGGTAGATGAAGAGTATATTTATGCTGTTTTGCCGGATATGCATAAGTAACAACACTAGTAGAAAGTTTAATTATATAGAACATTGCTAGTTGCCGGATCCAAGTTATATTTTAGGAGTACTTCAAGTTTTGGCTCTCTTTCATTTAGATCATTTTAGGAGTATTGCGGGATGCACAACTCTTGATTGATTAAAATCATTTTTGCTTGCCGGATATGGAACGGTAACAAGATAGGACTAGTATTGGCTACAGTTATGATCTTTTCCTCTTGCTTGCTCTAAAATGGCTTTTGTTTTGACTCAAACAGATACACAAGGAGATGACAACGGTGAAGGCCATGAGGATGGGGATGATGACGTACATGTGGGAAATATAAATGTCAACAACACAAGTAATTTTCAGCTCATTTATTTTAGATCAAAATACGTACAAGATTTGTAGTTCTAATAATGCTGAACAATTGTAATTTGATTTCATAACAGATAGAGAAGGGCAACGTAAAAGAAGGTTTTATAGTGATGACACACGTCGAGCCTTATACATGAAGATTGTAGAGATCAATGGTTATGACCATCTCCGACATGGCATGAGAAACCGAATTGTGGCAGAAACAGGTGTACCAAGAAGAGTTTTGCAGCGGATATGGAGGAAAGAACAACTAGGGGGTGGAGTCAATGTTGTTTGTAATGAGAAGGCAAAGAATTGTGGCTGTAAAAGAGTTATCGTCATGCCACAAGCCATTCGTGAAGTGCCACTAAGGAATCACACAACTCTTCGAGATCTTGCTAATGCGTTGAACATATCAAAGATCACATTGTTTATTAGGTTGAAGGAAGGGAATAAGACGCCATACGAATGACATAAAATTTGCTTGGACGGAAGAAAACAAAAAAGCTTGCGTGCGATTTTGCCTTTCCATGCTAGACAGTCAAAGCATCCCTCATGATCCTATTTTCAATTGCATGTATAACATCGTGCACATAGATGAAAAATGGTTTTATAGGACTAGGAAGTGCCAAAAAATTTATCTGGCGCCGAATGAGGAAAAACCGGAGTGTACTGTCAAGAGTAAGAATTTTATTGAAAATGTTATGTCTCTTGCAGCAGTTGCTCGACTTATGATGAGGAAGGAATGTGACGTTCTCGGGGAAAATAGGAATCTTTCCTTTCACTTTTGTGGAGCCAGCCAAGAGGAGTAGTACTAATCGGCCTGCAAGTACGATTATCGCAAAGCCTATGACATCGGTAACGAAGGACATAAGCCGTCAGTTTCTTGTTATCAAAGTCCTACCTACCATTAAATGGAAATGGCCACTTGAGGATTTTGGAAGGACTATATTCATCCAACAAGACAACGCAATCGATGATGAAGAATTCTGCCAAGTGGCACAAGAAGACGGTTTTGACATAAGGTTGATGTGCCAACCTCCAAAGTCACCTGATCTAAATGTCTTGGATTTGGGTTTTTTCTGCAATTCAAGCGTTGTTTCAGAAGGGCACGCCGAACAATATTGGAGATATTGTTACGAAGGTATCCTAGGCGTATGAAGATGATCCTATTGATAGATCAAATTGGGTGTTCCTCGCGCATCAATCTTGTATGAAGGAGATCATGAGAATTCAAGGTGGACAACACTATGCTATTCCTCGTATGAAGAAGCAACATTTGGAGCGGATTGGAGAGCTACTGAGATGCTTGAAATGCGATGTTGGCATTGTTGAAGATGCCATGCAGTTTGTAAATTAGATTATTGAATATTTTTTATCCTAAATGTTGAGTACTTTGTTTAACATTCCAATTAAGTGTTGAAAATTAAGATGCTTTCACTAGAACTACTGCCTTGCGTATTGATTTCTTCCACATGCCTTGCAGGATTTCTAAAGGTAATCAGGCATGGACAATTTTAATATTTCCATATGGATTTCTTCCGCATGTTTGTCTGATTCTTCAATAAACACACGAACCTTAGTGTCAGCTCTTGCCTTGCACGCCTCCATGTCTTCATTGAACTCCAGTTTAGCCATCTCATTGATGTCATTCACGCACACGGCGACAGACCCCACGGCCTACTCGATGCTGTCGGAGTTAGTGAACATGCCATCGCCCTGCAAGCTCCCAGCAACATGTGTGACGTTGTCCATGTGTACGGCGATGGACTCTGCGTCCTGCTTGACACCGTCGTCATCGAAGGTGTTGGGCACCAGCAGGACTTCAGGCAAGGAGTCTTGTACAAAGGTGTCGCCAATGAGAGAGTCAAGCACGAGGTTCACGCCGTCAGAGCCAGTGAACATGTCATTGCTCTGCAAGCTCCCGGCGACATGCGCGACATCGTCCACGCGCACGATGACGGACTTCGTGTCCTGCTCGACACCATCCTCGATGACGGCCATCTCCAAGTCGCCGCAGCTTCCATCCTCACTATCCGGCACCATCAGGAGGTGGTCGTCGTCGCTGGCGGCATGCAACATGCCGGAGTCGCTACCATCGGTGGAGTCTGTGGCCTCCACGTCTCCAGCGGTGCATCAGTTCACCCTCTCAAACGTGTTTCCCTACCCTCTATTTATTCCTCTAATAACAGATTGCATTCAAGTATTTCATTAACTAGCGCAGTGTTTTTCAAAGATTGCATGCACTATAGTTAAGGTGCAACATTTCTCACGAAGCGCGCCTGGTATAGATGGACAAATAGAATTCTGAGAGACGCCTTGTAAAGATGGACGGAGGGAGTAATTTTCGTTCTTTTGCGAGGAACTCTGATGGAACAGTCACTATGCTCAACTTGTTTAGTGTTTAGCCCCTCTCGTCTTCTCGTCTCTCCAAGATGAGACAAAGGATAGTGGTTGAGAAGTTGCAAATTTTAAAACTCTATTCAAATTATAATCCTAAGAAAATTGTTACAAGTATTCACTTGTATATGGCTATGTGCATTCCTAGACCCAAAAAAATTCCATTATTTTTTTAAAAAATCACTTATATGCAAGCTGTCTAAAGGTACTAGCAACCATGCACATATAATACATGTTTGTCGCAATATATTGCATCAGATATATACAAATATATGTGGAAAACTATATTTAAAATATAATTTTATTCATTATTAAATTTATTTCTTCTCCCATAACCATTCTAAGGAAAAAAGACTAAAAATTAAGTATATGTTAAGGCTACAATTAAGAGGTAAATTACAAGGACTCAATTTAAATTATGAGCGTTAGTGAGAGATGTATGTACGATTCGGATTGAAAGTATCCCACACCAAACTCATACTTTTATAAGTAATATAGATTGAAGGATCAAGGATGTTGCATAGAGAGAAAGAGAGTGACTAGGCAATTTAAAAATTCATCAAATAAAACTAAGATACCATAAGCATACTAGTTTCAATAGAGATGAGTAAGTAACAAAAGAAGACAACTAAGAAATCACACAACAATCTTATAAAGAGAGTAGGAAAGATTAGCAAACAAGACGACACAGTGATTTGTTGTTGAAGTTTGAGCATTTGGAGAGGCTCTATGTCTCTCTTGAGAAAGCTTGATCCTATGATTGAAGCGACACCAAAATGTGCTCTTCCCTCAAAGGGCTTGCTGATGCGAAGCCCCCTTCTTCACTTGGTAACTCTCCACCTTGTGCTAGGAGAGCTCCAACAATTACAAACGCTTGGGCCGATTTACACCTTCTTAAATACTCTCCAAGAACTCATAACTGTATATGAGGCACCAACCTCCAAGAATGACAAGAAAAACCAGAGCTTTGAAAAGATCTTCCTGTTAGCTGCTTAACTAGATCACACTCTTTCCTCTCTTTTCTTCCTCTAAAGGATCTCTCAAAGAAGTGGAGGAGAAGAACTCAAATGGCAGGAGCACTGGAATGGGCGAGCAAGAGACAAACCTAGCCGAAGTGGATGGGGATATTTATACAAAGCCCTCAAAAATCTATACATTATGCCACGTTTTGCATTGCTCGGAGGCTCGGGGCGAGCATCACTCGGAGGCTCTGGGATTCGAAATACTACTAAACTGGACATGTTGGAGCACACTCCACACCACTCGGAGGTTCTGTATGATTTAAAAAACAAGGAAATTCCTAATTGTCTAGGAGGCTTGGGGTGACTGACACCTTCTTGAATGCTCTCTAAGAACTTCTAACTGTCTAGGAGGCTCCAACCTCCAAGAGTAATAATTGAAACCGGAGCTTGGAGAAGATCTTCTTGCTAGATGCTCAATTGATCACACCCTTTCCTCTCTTTTATTCCCTCTAAAAGGATCTGTCAAAGAAGTGAGGAGGAGAAGAGCTCAAATGGTAGGAGCACTTGAATGGGCAAGCAAGAGACAAACCCAGCCAAAGTGGGTGGGATATTTATAGAGAGCCTCAAATCTAGCCGCTATGCCACTTTTTTCACTACCCAGAGGCTCACCATGCTACCTGGAGATTCCAAACGATTCATACAACAAGGGAATTCTAGTACTCGGATGGTCCAGGCAAGGTACATTTGGAGGGTCCAAACGGAAGATCACTTTCTGTCCAGAGATTGAAATGGTTTGAATGCTCCGGACAGCATCAACTCGGAGTGTCCGGAGGCTCAACACTTAGCGACAACTCAAAACCAACTAGCTTCCTCAGAGGCGCTGGACAAAGCTCACTCAAAGTGTCTGGACACAATTAGTACAAGAAACAGAAGCTAGGTTTTCATTCGGACGATCTGGATAGAACATGCTTGGAGGCATCGGATCAAAGAAAAGTTCTCTGGATAGAGACTTTGCAAACTCCCAAAGAATCCAGACAAGCCAAACTCAGAGGCACTGGACAAAGGAAATGCCCTTTGTACATAGACATTCTAAACTGTCAGTGTCTGAATGAAACAAACTCAAAGGCTCCGATCAAGAAAAATAATTCTGGATAGAAGCCAGGACAACACTTGAAGACTCCGAATGGAGAACACTCAGTTGCTCTGGGCAAGAAAAATGCTTATGGAAGGCATTTGAGCTCTCGGATGGTCCAGACGTACTCGGTTCGGTGGCTCCGGATGGAATCAAAAGATGTAGGGATTCTTAGAGACTTAGAATTTGATCCTATTGAGCATGATGCAACAATGGTCCACTCTAGCTGCCGACTTACTCCCCTCTTAATATATTACTCCATGTGATTCATTGAATCACCAAATTAGCTAGAAAAAGATCCTTACTCTTCTAGCTTGCACGCCATACTTCCTCTTCAATCTTTTTAGGGGTTGTTAACGCCATACATGATAACATCTGATCAACACTTGATAAACTAATTAGTCTCTTAATTATTTTGTCATTAATCATCAAACCCACTTAGGGGGTCTAGATGCACTTTTCATATAGATTAACTTTAAGGTAATGAACATAAAGCACATCGAAGAAGGCTATGGCATCCTTAATTACTTTCAATCAAATATCTACTTCCTCCAGTTCACAAAAACGTGATGTTTTGGACATAGCTTTAGTCAAACTTTTAGAATTTTGACTGGTGATATCGTTTAAATATTTTGATTGGGTACTTTAAAATCATAAGTATAGATTTTCCTCGAAAAGTACTTCCTATAACTTAGTTGGGTTTTATACATAGGAATTAGTGATCAAAGTTATAGAGGGAGTATTATCTAGCCGATGATGCATTAAAGAATATTTGTGCATTTTCATGGAATAAACTCACTTTTTGTTTTTTTATTAATGCTATCAGGCTAGCATTTGGCCAATTTTTGGTCCTGTACAATTACCCCATGCGGCCAGACCAAAATTACCCCTCTCCATCACGCCATGTTGAAATTTTAGCCGATAACTGCCTCTTTCCTCTTTACCATGAGCTCGGTAGTTCTCCCTCGGTTGCTTCATGACCAGCCTTCAACACAATGAGATCCACCGTGGGTACAATCTTGTCGTCCACACTTGACTAGCTACCTTTCATGGTCGAATGGATAAGCAAGGCATCACCACCGCCCTCCACTCACTTCCCCTAGACATACACCTTCTTGTTTGTCCATCAGCTAACGAGGATGCTATGAACTAATTAGAACAAAGTATCTCCTTCCTGCCGTTTAGGCACATGAGCTCGGCTCGATCAGATGATGCACAATCAATGTGCTTCAATAGGCACTTCCCGAGCTAGGCTCACGAGAGGGTGGCATGACTTAAGTGGTAAATAAGCAGGACGTTCGTAGCACTTGAGTTAGGGTTGATAGCCATAGGAGTATTTGCCTGTGGCAGTAGTGCATATGCCATTGCCGTTGTGCCAAAAGAATGATAGGAAAGAAGAGACCAATGAGATCTAGGCCAATGGTGTGTGGAGCGAGAGAGGAAGGGGTGGATGGGTGCGATGGTGATGCTCGCTGAAGGAGATGTTGTATTTTTTGTGTGTTCCACATCTGTCTCCTACTCTATAAGACATACACATATTAATATGTATTTTATCTCCAACACTAGGTCCCTCCTTGCTTGTACTCACCTGGTTTATGTCATTTTAATTGTTTCTATATCCAGACTTAAATGTTGTTATGCTGAGTTATATATAATGTTGCTATGCTATATGCTATTTCTGCTATAATGTAGTGATGCTATAGCAAATCTCTAGCATAATGACTAGATTGGTGGCTGTGCTTGAAGCCAAAGAAGCAAAACAACCAAAGAAACACTTGCAAAGCTAGCCTCTAACAACATGTTTGGCAGAAACCTAAAAAGGTCTAAGCATGTTAAACTTTTTTTACCTAACTAGCGTGAGTTGTGATCAATAAAGATGAAGGCACGGGTGTGACAAGTTTATGAAAACGAGTCCACGCCCCATGGGCCACGAGCCTGTAGATGCGATTGTGCGAAATAGTTCAGGACTGATGCTGCCCAAGCTTTGTGGTATGCTCATGCAGCGAGTGTCCTGACCATGGAAGTTCATGCGGAATCCGGCTAGCTGTAGATCGAGGCTATCACGATGTTCAGATCGAGAGTGATTCGCAGGTACTTGTCAATCAGTGGAATGGAGACAACCATCATAGCTCAGAAGATTTCGGCTATCATGATGGAGATGGAGGAGCTATCCAGGAGTTTTAATAGCTTTCAGTTTTCTTTTGTTAACAGGACACCTAGCAAATAATGCTGCCCACTTATGTGCTAAGAGAGCTAGTGCTGCTAGGCAGAGGTGTCTATGGTCGAATAAGACGCCTGCATTCCTTGTGGACTGCCTACATACAGTATGACTGTACTCGTGTTGATGAGTGATGAACATAAGCTCCTTGATTAAAAGGGAAAAAAAGAGCCTTTAGGCTATGTACAATGCAGGGTGCTTATAACCCAGTGCTTAAAGAGAGAGAGTAGCGTTGCGTCTCAAAAAAATATGTGACTTATAACGCAGAGTGCTTCATATGGGTGCTTAAGTTGCTTTAATATTCGTGTAGCACCTACTTTAGCACCTGTTGTCTCCCATGCAGTGCTGCATTATGTGGAATACTATTTGTGCTTCTTGGAGTACTATTTGCTAGGCACCGGTTGAAGCACATGTCACCTATGTCACCCTAAGCACCAGCCTAGCACCGGGTGCTTAACTTTGCTTCCGTCGCCCTTTCTAAGCATCTGTCTAAGCATCTCTCATAAAAAAATTAAGTTTTTTTTTCTGAGACACCTGTCTAAGCACCTGTATTGTACAGGGTCTTAGATGCGATCCGGTTTACTGTTGCTTCCAAGCGCGGTAATCCCCCGCTCGTAGTTCGTACCCGCCACGACGGGCCACGTGAGCGTGTCCCTTATTCCAACCACGCGGTGACCACACCGCAACAAACCGCCGGAACCTTCCTCTTCTTCGCCTACCCATCCCCACCTCTACTCTCCCGTCCCGCACCGGCACGCTCACCTCGCCGTAACCCTTGCCATGATGTCCTCGTCGCCAGCCGCCGGCGACGGCGACGGCGACATGGAGACGCTCCCCCTCGCCGCCGCCTCCGACTACGCCTCCACGGCCTCCACCTTCGATCCCCTCCTCTCCACCTCGCCCCCCTCCCCTCCCACCCCCGCCGCCTTCCCCCTCTCCCGCGCCTCCTCCTCCTCCTTCGTCGACCCCCCCTCCTACGCTGACGTCGCCGCCTCCTCACCGCGCTCCGCCTCCGCCTCCTCCTCCGCCTCCCCGAGATCCGCGCACGCCACGGCGTCGGAGTACGCCCACATCGCCGTCTCCGACCCGGAGACCGAGGCCGAGGCTGCCGCCACCTCCCTCGTCCCTGGATCCGCCCCCACCTATATCTCCTACCTCGTCACCAGCGCCCGCCGCGGCGACCACCGCCGCCACGCCGTCCGCCGCCGCTTCCGCGACTTCGTCACCCTCGCTGACCGCCTTGCCGAGGCCTTCCGCGGCCACTTCGTGCCCCCGCGCCCCGACAAGAACACCGTCGAGAGCCAGGTCATGCAGCGAGACGAGTTCGTGGCCCAGCGCCGCGCAGCGCTCGAGAGGTACCTGTGGCGGCTCGCCGAGCACCCCGCGATCGGGCCCAGCGACGAGCTGCGCGTGTTCCTGCAGGCCGAGGGCAAGATGCCTCTGCCGAACAGCACCGACGTAGCCTCGCGGATGCTCGACGGCGCGGCGCGGCTGCCACGGCAGCTGCTTGGCGAGGAGGCCGTGGTCCCGCCCCAGGACGTGGTGCAGCCGGCCAAGGGCGGGAGGGACCTGCTGCGGATATTCAAGGAGCTGAAGCAGTCGATGGTGACGGACTGGGGTGGTGTGAAGCCGCCGCTGGTGGAGGAGGACAAGGAATTCCTGGAGAAGAAGCAGAAGGTGCAGGATTGGGAGCAGCAACTCAGTAGCGCATCACAGCAGGTAAGCTCCCGAATGCCACTGGTGCTACGAGTTTGCTGGATCTGATGCCCCTGATAATTATGACATTAGTCAATGGATTCTTACTTGTTCCGCCCATAAAAACTAGTTCTTGGAAGCCAAAACGGCAGTTTTTTATGACCGGAGGGAGTATCAACGTCATAATTTCTTCTGTTGTTCTACACGAAAGATTCAATTAAAAAAAAAGAGTTAAATGCTTTGGAGTGTTGATGTTAACGCGTTAACAAGTTATAGATCACAAAGCTGATCTAGTCGACTAGGTAGTTATGGTTAGGTTTCATTTTCTCCTGGCCTGTATGTACCTTATTTTGCTATCTGCCATGACATATCATGTACAGATGCTAATGTCTTTGCCAATTTGGGGCAGCATTTTAAAGACTAGGTTTCCTGTATATTAATTACAGCATGACCCATACAGATCACCACGGTATGTAGCACACCAATTGTATGGTGAGCTGGATTAATAAGAACAAATAAAGATCTGGTAAGGCTAGGATATTGCTGTTTGTTCGATGGTGAATTTAACAAGTCATGTATAAAATTGAAGAGTACCAAAGGACACTAGTAGTAGTGAAATCCTGATTTTAGAGTCAGTTCACTGCATTCAATTTGTACTGAGATGCTTTTAATGTGACCTGTACGATTTTTCAGTTTTCTATTTATGAAGGCCATTTGTGGTGTTAATCTCTAATGAGAGTGGCTTTTGTACATGCACATGTGGGTACATGAGTTTAGGATTTAAGTCAATTTTAATACTTGTGCATCTCAAACAATTCCCAAAAAATGCACTTTTGATTATATTTTTGCATGAATTTTTGTAGATGTGCATGCTCTAACATGATGAACATCTATGAATTTTTTAAGAATTGTTTGAGATGCACAAGTATTAAAATTGACCTAAATCCTAAACTCATGTATCCACATGTACATGTACATTTCCTTTTTCCTTATATAATTTAGAAGTTTCATTCCATTTGACACAAGATTGGCACCTATGTTTAGACATTGGAGCAGAATGATCATGCCAGCTGGGTACAGAACACTAGTGGCAGCTATAACTTATAAAATTGCCGTATGCCTGATAGCATGCAGCAAATAATTGATGATAGGGTTGAACATTAAAAATATCTGAAAAATTGCAAAACACAGAGTTCTGGTTGAAGCTATTGCTTGAGAAAGTATTAGTAGTATACACATGTTGCGTTTGAAGGTAGTTTAACATTGGTTCATGGGTTGTCATTCTTTCTATCTTTTCATAGGCTGAAGCGCTTGTGAAGGCTCAGCAAGATATGGGAGAAACAATGGGAGCTCTTGGATTGGCTTTCGTCAAACTTACGAAGTTTGAGACTGAGGAGGCAATGTACGACCCTCAGAGGATAAGAGCTGCTGACAGCAAACGTATAGCCACAGCAGCTGTCAAAGCTAGTAGGACATGTCGAGATTTGAATACACAAACTGTTAAATATCTGGTAATATATGAACTCTTTAAATTAGTATTTTTATAATCTCTCCTGACTATGAAGTAATCACATTCCATCCCCCGTTCATTTTTGCAGGATACTTTGCATGAACATTTGGCGATAATGCTGTCTGTCCATACTGCATTTTCTGATAGGGCAAGTGCATTATTGACTGTACAAACGCTTATGTCAGACCTGGCATCATTGCAGTCAAGGATCGAGAAACTCGAAGCTGCATCATCGAAAGTATTTGGTGGTGATAGAGCTAGGCTTCGGAAAGTTGAAGAGTTAAGGGAAACAATAAGGGCTACTGAAAATGCTAAGTGCTGTGCGCTAAGGGAATATGAGAGAATCAAGGTAAGCAACATGCATTTTGTTAAAAAAAGATACTGATTGGATTTTTCTCATTACTAGCAACGATCCACTGGACAAGGCCAATGGCTGGGCAATCATGAAGCATTGCTAGTACTCCTTTTGGATTTTTAAAAACTGTGATGATCATTAATAGTTCCTTTGATTTTATATAAATGGTTAGCTCAGCTTTGAAATACCTTCATATGTTTTATTAATGTTTCTAGTTAACTTAATTCACCTTGTTCAACATTGCACTTCATTATATTGGTACAAAACTACTCTCCGATCATCTCTACCATAGAAACCATTGTTCCTTATGGTATTTTATTTCCTTTATCTGCAAATCGTTTGATACATGTAACTCTAACATGGTGCCTCAAATTTTAATGAGAAAATTGGATTAATTGCAAATTTTGCTCTGCGTGTGGTATTAAAAGTGTGAAGCTTGTTGCAAGCAGTGTCTGTTCCTTTACTTTCTCTTCTAGAGGAAAACTCCCTTTGGTGCCGCAACTGATATCTTCATATTCTTGGCGAATATGTTACCTTGTGGTCTTATTTAATATGCAGGAAAATAACAGAATTGAACTCAGCAGGCTAGACAGAGAAAGGAAGGAAGATTTCCTGGAGATGCTAAAAGGATATGTTACAAGCCAGGTATCATATCAAATTTCCATAATTCCTTTGTTTATTGCACCGACAAACCTAGAATACTTCTTCAATTTTTCAGGACTCTTTTATTGCATTGCATCTTTCTTTACCTTCCTCAGTGATTAGATCATTGATTATCACTAAGATTATAGAATTTGTACCCAGTAAATACTATGGAATAGATCGCACATGCTAATGCTGCTGCACAGACTTTATCAGCAGCTTATTCAAATAGAAGTGTGTCTCTCTCAACAAAAGAAAATCAAAAAAGGAAAAGAAAACACTGAGTACCAGCTTTATTATATCATCTGCTCCATTTGCTTGTTTCGATATGTTATCTTTCACTCTAGTGGTTTACCTTCTCTAGAGTGCATTCCTTTTTTTTTCGGCAGTCCCAACAGAAAATCTTATCTTGGTATGTACACAGGCTGCTTATGCGGAGAAAATCGTAGACGGTTGGGAGACGGTGGCAGAGGAGACGAGTGGATATGCCCGAAGAGCTGATAACATGGCTTGCTAGTTTTCCCTTGGTTGGATACATGTGTGTACAATGTAATTTAGGATGGCCTCCAAATAGAAGAAAGATGAACCTAATTCAATTTGTTTTTCATTTATCTGAATAGCACTGGCTTAATCCACCGCTTCCCTCTCCGGTCTCCTTTACTGTCTCAACTGTCCACGTTATTTTGTTGGGCGAATCCTGCTTAAATGAATTGTGGAGAAATAGGCGGGGGTATGTCTTGGGGAAGATGGAGTCTGTTCATGTGTTTGAAATCTTCACGAGAATTGATCAAGTGTGTTCGCCAAAAAGAAAGATCTAGTACACTTGGTGATGCCAGAGCTCAGAAGTTACGGTGTCAAACTTGCGGAAAGATCGAACGCGTGAGATCTATCGTTCCTAGGCTCTTAGGATAGAGAGTTTATAAGTGAAAATAAGTTAAAAGTCATCTCTAAGGAGAGTTAAAAGTCATCTCTAAGGAGTAAATGAGTTAAGATTTAATTTTTAAGCTATGCTCGATTCCTGTCGGCAATTTAAGGGGGTGTTTGGTTGGGCTTTTCAGCAGCTTTTCACTAGAAAAAGCTGCAGCCCAACCAAACGGCTAGCTTTTCAATAGCTTTTGTCAACGGTAGCTGTGGGCTTTACAGTGCAAATTCAGTTGTTTAGCAAAGCTGCATTTTGCTAGCTTTTTGCAATGTGCTGATGCTTCAGAGCTCATTTTCCGAAATGTTGTAGATAGTTTGGATCAACCAAAAGCCATATGTCCACTTTCCTACAGCCACAGCAGTTTTTCCAGACAGCCAGTTAACAATAGCTTTGTCAACAGCCACAACCCAACCAAACAGGCCCTAAGGCTTCCCGAGCTTTTCTCTGTGTGTCTCATTATTCTGTCCGGTCTTTGCCCCTCAAGTTTACAGAATTACTGCCACTCCTAAAGAAACACTAATTTTTCCTCTCCGGAGGATCAGGCACCCCATCTTCGCTCTTTCTTCCCCATCCCGCGCCGGCACCCTCCCCGCGTTGCCATCCCGGCCACCAACATCCCCGGGCCGACCTCCTCACGCCGCATCCTCGCCGGATCTTTCCTCACGCCGCATCCCCACCGGATCTCTCCCCGCGTCGTCCTCCCTGCGCCGGCCTCCCCGTGCCGCCCTCTCCACCACTTCCAGTCCCGCGCTGGCCTCCCCACGCGCCCTCCCCGCCGGATCACTCCTCGCGCCGGGCCTCCCGAAGCTGCCCTCCCCGCGTCGCCACCCTCCCCGTGCCGCCCTCCCCGCCACTTCCAGTCCCGGGCTGGCCTCCCCACGCGCCCTCCTCACCGGATCCCCGCCCGCGCCGGCCCTCCCACAGCTGCCCTGCCCGCGCGGTCCTATCCGGCTCCCCCGAGCTCCCGCCGGCCCCTCCTCTCCCGTCGCCCACCGGTCCAAGCTCCGCCTCCCGCCGCCGCCCCGAGCCGCCAAGCCCCTGGCCGCGTCCTTCCCGGTTCTGACTACTGGTTTTCCTTGATTTTGATGGTATCTGTGGTTTGCAGTAGGTAGGCACTAATCAATGGAGACGTAATTTTATTGTATGCACAAGGGAACCAAAGGCAGAAAAACCTTCATTAGAGGAAAACAATTAGGTTGTTCTTGCCTGTGTCAATTCTGTAGCTATCTCCATTAGTGAGCTGTTTTTCATTTTCTTTAAGTTTTGTAGTTAACTGTAACGGGATGAACTATGGTATTGACCGTTGTTCAATTTTACATTACAAGTTAGAGGTCAATAGTCATATGTAGTGAATATAAATTGTTACATGTTCTGCAACCCTGATCTCTGCAAGAAACATGTTCTGTTCCCTGTCCAAACTCCAAATGCCATGGTTGATAGATCTAAAGCCCGGACGGAGCGCGCCATGGCGCGTTACAGGCATCTACGATAGCGTGATTTTACTTTTTCAGGAATCCTATTCTTTTCTCTTTTGGTTTTTCCCATTTAAGTGTATGTATCTATTGTACCCCCTAACTGGGATTTGGAGGTAAAATATGACAGCACAGATTTATTGTTGCCATCAAGTTATGTTTCTTTCAGGAATATGCTATTCATTGGCTACAGTAATATGTAACATATGACAGCACACAGTTATTGTTGCCATCGAGATCACTGAAGCAAATTATGTAAAATTGTTATATAGCATATGGTTCAGCTGCTCAGGTTGATCAATAATGGCAAATTCCATATTTTCATGGAGGAGTATTTGTTCAGTTGATATTTTACCATCGCAGGCAAAAGTATGTTATATCATACAGAAACACTATGTCATAAAAATATAATATCCAGCTTGGTGGTAGGTCTCCTTAATATTTGCTATATAGAAGCAGTCTGATGGTAGCCTGAATTAAGGGTGGAAACTGACAGCGGATAATCTGTATTATCTGGTATTCGTATTCGAGAAAACACTAAAACAGCAAGCAATATCCGCATCCGAATTAAAAACGGATGCGGATACGGATATTATCCGGATTTATTTCCCGGATACGGATGTTGATATGGTACTGGATTATAAAACAAATACTGATACAGATACGCATATATCCGTATCCGAATAAAGTTATATTAGCACATTTCAACAGATCTCTCTAAGTCTCTGACCCCTTAGCCCAATTATATAGCCCATTAAGCTCAATAAGCATAGCAAAACTTTAATTCTCTATGTGAAACATATTTTTATCATCACTTTTCCATGTAGAACATATTACTATCGTATGTCATCGATTTATATATGTCATTAACTCATCATCATGTTCATGTATTTATCTTGTTATGTGGTTTACCATAGTCTATCATTAAAACTGTAGGATATTCGTATCTGACCGAATTGAGAATATATCCGATTCGTATTCGTATTCGAGTAACATCCGATCCATATTCATATTTGACAACATCTGTATTTGTATCCGTATTCACTTTTGAAATATGGAAACGAAAGTGGGAAGGGCACTATCCGATCTGTATCCGTTCCGTTTCCACCCTTAGCCTGAATAGTAGTGTCAATTATAATCTTTCACTCAACCTTGCAATGTTGTTATGTGCAATTGTACATGACTTTTTTCTATTCACTTATGTGTTGGAAGGTGAGATCCTCGAAAGGCAGCGAAGCACAATAATTTTCTTGGCTATTTGTGCAAATAAACTCTCCGAAACAACGATTTCATCTAGTAAATAGTAAACAAATGATTAAGGTGGTAATTCAGACTTTACACCATTCATCATACACAATAAACTTAAATTCATAAATTATTTCTAATACATAAGATTTATTTATTTTTATTATAACTTATGAAGAGTTTATCTGGAGAACTAACTCATGCACAAGCTCTAACCATTCCGGAGGGAGCCTAACCTGCGATTGATCATCTCCAGAAAGACAGTGTATGGCTTATGAAATGCCTGCTGTTCAAGGGCCACCTCTTTTCGGTGCCGAGAAGGCGCAATGCGTACTAATCCTGTCCCCGTAGTTCTGAGCGATTATGTGCCGCGTGGGGTTCAACGCATGCTGTCCGCTATTTAGCACGACTTCGTGTTTGTCTACTTTTGGCCTCTCGACAACGAGACGCAAGCGCATGAAACTCGCTTAGCATCTAAAACAAAATATGCAGTTCCGCACCTTACAAACAATGCGCATTCACACATAGAATGAACCTATTGTCTGGAGCAACGAACTACATATCAAAATTGGAGTACGAACCGACCATACTGTGAAGGAAAGAAAGAAAGGTCACCCTTTTTTCGACTATCACGAGAGCATTCACAAGATATTTACACTTTACTTCCCTTTCAGAATAAAATCATCACACACAAACAAGGGCACACTGAAACGGAGTCTTATGGAGTTTCCAAACAGAACAAAAAGCGAAGCAAAAAATATCTAGCTTAGGAGCTAATTAGTTCTGCGTAGGAATCCAATCCGGTCCACTGTCTGATCCTCATTGGAACGAAGCAAACACCAATGAGTGAAAGATGAGCTAGCTGACCAAACCCTCGAAATTCAGTCTGGTTGCCGAAAGGAATCACAACCCCTCAAAGAACTCGCTTAGCTCAGCATCTTGGAGGCAAGGGTTGTACATGGCCCGATCTTCTGATATCCAGAGTGGGACCGGCTCGACTGACTGGAGCATGCCCTCCAGCATGCTTGGATTCAAGCCATCCAGGTACAGAGGTTCCTGTTGACCGACCTCTATGCCAGTGTTTTCTCCAGCATCCCCGTTCCAGGAGCCCCCTATCATGGGTTCACCTTCTATCGGATCAGCTTCCATCATTCTGAACAGTTCTTCGATATCAAAACTTTCATCTTCCCCATCCGGCAAACTGGCAATAGGCTCCAACGGCTGGAAGACCTCTTCAGGTATGCTCCCTGCAATGCTTGTTCCAGCTTCAGGACCAGGCTGTCGTTGGCTGTCATGGTTCCGATAACAAATGGCAGATCCTGTCTTGGCATCATCTGAACCAGATTCTAGCGCATCTGGTTGGGACTTCAGTGGACTTGAAGTCTCGAGAATTTCTTGCCTATCGTTTGAAGTAGACGCGATGTCAGAGTGATTAGACGTCGTAGTAGACTCGCATGATGTCGAACCACCAGGTTCAGCCGCTGGCACAACCAGCGCAGACGTTGGTGCATCCTGTTTGGGGAAGTTAGTACGAGCCAGCGGACCATACATTGCTCGGGCTGCCTCATCATAAGCATGGGCTGCAGCTTGAGCAGTTGGGAACGTCCCCAACCAGAGCCTGCTGATCCGATTTGGCTCCCGAATTTCAGCAACCCACTTCCCCCAAGTTCGTTGCCTCACACCACGGAACCCACATTGTGTATTCTCAGGTCCTCCTTTCCCCTGCATGCAACCCTTCTTTGAACCCTTTGCAGGTGGCTTCCTTGCTCGCTTCGCACCCTCAGGATCATGCTCCAGTTGTTGATTCACTTCTTTCCACCGCCTGATTGTCTCAGAGACTGAATTAGGCCCATCACGCGATCTCCGTGGTCGCTTTTTCCTGCAGAACAAGGAGCACCAAGTTAGCATCTCATTCACCAGATTGGGGCACAAGTTTCATGGCACCCAGCAAGAAAATAAGCAATACACTTTAAGGTCCTTACAAACAGACCATATACACAAAAACGTTTCATTCGGCTATTGTCATCATACACACGTCCCTACAACAGACCATCTCCACAATTCTCGATCGACAAAACAGATATAAACACTTCCCTACAAACAGACCATCTCCACAGAAATTCCCATTGATACAACTGCACAACTCTTCGACCAACAGATGTTGAACTACTAATTGGAAATCTAAAACCCAGCAAGAGACCAAGCTTTTAAACTAACACCCATCAGAAACAGAGACCAGCCATCGGGAAGACAAGGCAAAATCAGCCAAGTGCCACTTCAGTGCAAAGCTGTTCAACAGCACCGAGAGTTAGTTTGTAAAGAGTCAGTCTCCACAGAAACTGAAAGCTACTCAGAATCAACTATTAAAAACTACTCAGAAATCAACTATCGAAATGACCAGGCAAAACCTGCCATAGGTCAGTCAGACTCGTGGTCATAGCTCATATGCTCTGTAAAACATAGAGCAGCCAGACACAGAACGGTTAAACACACCGCATAATAGATGCCCCTGGCGCATCTCCCTTGGGGGTTTGCTGGGCCGAGAGTGCGTACTCATTACAGGGAAGAGCACAGCTTCCTGCTGAAACACAAACAGTTACTTTTTGCTGACTTTTTCAATGGCGATCGCGAGGGTCTCATCTCAGTCAAATTCATGTTTACAAGAGTGATCATAGCGGTCATACCTATCAATTTGACGGAACCATGACTCCCAGTACTTGCCTCTGCTCCACATGTTCTAGTTACCGAAAAGACAAGACAAATATACACAGCACGTATCAGAGACTGTATAAAGCAAGGGAAACAGACACAACACAACAATTTGACAACAAAATGCAACAACGAGTTAAGACCAATAATAACGAAATATGTTAGGTGAGTCCTAAGTCCTATTATGAACTAAAAGACACACTTTTCTGTAGACGAAGTACTAAGTTAACAACTTATACTAGCCACGACATAAACAATGCTCCTAATCCAAGAAAGGAGGAAATGAGTAGCATGAACTCAACACTCGTACAGACGAGTCTGTGGGGATGGTACTGACTGAAGTTAACAACTTCCCTGCTAGCTACGACATGAGCAACACTCCTTGTCCGAAATAAATAAATAAATAAATCACAATTACACTTATTCTCCCAAAATCCGGACTTGAAACGAAGTTCAGACCCAAACTATACGATTTTCCTAATCCAACATATACAAATTTATATCAACTAGTACAAATCAGAAGTGTGCAATTACCCCCAATTTCCAGACTGTGATTTGATTTCACACAACAGGATTACTCGATCCAAGATCCCCATTCCCCCAATTGCGCGGCCATCCCCAATTCCCAACTAAACAGGAACCCCAAATTTAGCATCTGCATACATACCAGCTAACATCTTCCGTGATCCCTACGATGCTAGCTCATCCTCGACCCGGACACTACCCTAACCTGAAACCCTGATCCCAAATGCCTACAACACAAGCACCCAAGCCGCCCAAATACCACAAATTCGACCACCGAACCCCACAATCCCCGACTCCAAAAACCCGAAACCAATCAACCACCAACAGAATTATCATTCCAAGGACCTTATCCCCAACCAATTTCTAACCCGCAAGGAAACCCTAAGGTCGACGGAAAGCCTCCAAGGAAACCGTAAGAAGAAAAGGACTCCGGACAAAATATCTCACCTTCCTGGCTGGAGCGCCGGGATCTCCAGCGGCATCGCCGCCTCCTTCTGATCTACCGTCATGGCCGATCCGAAGATTGCCTCTGGATTTCTAGGGTTCGCTATCTCGTCGCCTGTTTTCTTCGCGAGGAGGGTCGTCAGAGAGTTGTGGAAGAAGAGAGACGGAAAAGTCGGAAACCCAGAGACCCGTGGTGTGGCGCCTTTTATAGGGTGGTTCTGGATTACCTTTTTTCCCCGATCAAAGTGGCTCTGGATACTTCGTGCTCCTGCCGCACGGAAATATCTAGGCGCTGGTCTACATGTGGGACCCAGGTGCCAGTGAAAAGGCTCACGTGAGCGAGGTGTACGGAAGTTGAAGCGGCGGGCGCGTTACGTAAGCCGTGTCGTCGTGTGACGAAGCTTCGTGAGACTTGGCACCAAAGCAAACTTGGCCTCTCTTTAGTATTCTAATTTTATTTTATTTTGCAGACTTATAGATTAGACAGCTCCTCTGGGTAGTTGCCACGTGTGGGCTTAGGTGTGGCCTGCGGCTGGGCAGAGGAGTGACACGTGGCGAGACAAGATGGCACGTAGGTTTACGGGTTTGGTGCAAGTTCGGTCGTGGCAGTTAGAATTGGACTGGAGTCCGCGAGTAGAGTAAAAATGAAAGAGAAGGACTTGAACTATTACTAATCAAAGTAGCTAAGGGTATTTTTCTAGTTCTAGTTACTTAACTAGAAATGCATTTTCCTAAACCGAAAAGAACCTACTTTTGATAGTATTAGCCTATCAACACAAATGTGTCATTTTTTCTGACGGTTTACATAGATACCGTCAGGACTATCCTTAAAAGTATATATTGGCCTCTTAAATGGGTTTTGATCAAAACCCACTTAGGGGGTTAAGACGTACTTACTTCACAACGAAGATGAGCTCACCAGTGCTGACCACAGGAACATCCGCCTCAATGCCCAATAAAGAACATTATCTTCAACGTTTTGAGTCCATATGAATTCAATCGATTGAGTATGCTTGAGAACGCCAAGACCATATGAACACACACTCATGGAGATCCACGAGAGAACCTCTTTCGTTAGGGAGTCCAAATTCGACATCCTAACAAGCAAGCTCGACCGCTTCATCATTATGAAGAATAAATGTGTGAATGAAATGTTCACTCACATCAATCACATTGTGAACGTTCTCAAGTTCCTCTAGTGTCTGGAGATCAACAACCACTTTGTAGTCAAGAAGTACGAGTACTTGGTGATGCTCATATGTGAGAGAGACGACTTCAAGAAGTTGACTCCCAACAAGGTTCTAGGAAGAATCATTACTCATGAAATGGTAATTCAAAACAAGAAGAGCTTGTGACCTCCAACTCAAGCCTCAAGAAGAATATTGTCTTGAAGGTCAAGCATGTGATCGAGGATGGCTCAAGTGACGACGAAAGACTTGATGAAGAGGGCATCTCTCTATTTGTAAGAAGATTCTCCCATATGTTCAAGAAGGGTAGTGCTGATAAGCTCTTGGGCAAAGGAAGAAGCACAAGTACTCGAAGGACACAAACAAGAAACTCACCAAAAGAGTATGCTTCGAGTGCGGCAAGACGAGATACTTCATTACCAATTGTCATAGCAAAAATGACAAGAAGGACAAGAAGGAGAAGGGACACAAGAAGTAGGTGCGCCATGGAAAGGGCAAGTTCATCAAGAGGAACCACTACAATACTTAAGCTCAAATTGGTTAAGAGTGACTTATGCTACAACTCCGGCTTCGACGAAGATGATGAAGGAGTTACCTCATCGCCATGGCAAGACCCGTCGAGTCCATCTTCTATCACGCAATGATGATGAGGAGATACCTCATTATCTTGTAGAAAAGGGGTCAAAGATATCACAAAATCACCAAGTTTCCTACATATGATAATAGTGATAGTGATTTGCTTGATGAGGATCTTGAATCGATCATCAGAACAAGATTTAGGCCAAAAATTAGGATACATTCTGGGAAAATGAAACTTCCATTGAAGAGAAGCAAATGAAACGCTTTCATAAAAATTCTCGTAGAATCGAGAATGAAGTTTTCATTCTGTACACCAGATCATAAAATAGTAACTGCATCCAACCTCCGAAAAGTCCTGATTGTTTCGATTTTTGGAATGGGATATTTATGGAATCCCCATGAATAGGATCAAACCTTATTCTATGCTATTTCCATAAGATTCCTCTTTTTTATTCTTAAGCAAGCCCCTGCGAGGGCTTAGTTGATCAAGATTTATGTTTTCTCTTTCTTTTCCTTTTTGTTTGTTTCGAGAAAGATATCGTCCGATTCTCCTTCTATTGATTCTTTTCCGATCGAGATGTACGAATTCATGTGTCTACATACCTAGATTCTGTTCATGGATTAACGGAAATGTGCAAGAGCTCTATTTGCCTCTGTCATTCTGTGAGTCGCTTCCTTTTTGCGTATGGCACCCGCACTCCCTTTGGCAGCATCTACTAATTCGAAACTTAATTTGAAAGCCATAGTGATTTGCTTGATAAGGATCTTGATGATTAGAGTATGCCTAGTGATGATGACATGGCACCCTGGTATCATCAAGGAGGACGAATCTGGCCCTCTAGCCATAGGACGGGCCAGGCCGACTACTCGGAGTCCGACTTCTACCCGGGGGCGCCTCATCAACGTGGAATACAAGACATTGACTAATACCTGTCCGGCATACCCGAAATCTGTTGTAACTAATTAGGAAATCAATCTGTTAACCGATCCGGACTCTTGTAACCCTATCCCGGTCGCCTATATAAGGCCTGGTGGGAGACCTCCGATCGGTAAGCCTTTTAGTCATAGACAATCTCCATTGTTTCCTAGCTCAAGCAACCTCGAGATCGGTTCTCGAGGGCTTGCGGCACTCGGGATTCAAGCTATACTAGCCACCAAACACAGGACGTAGGGTATTACCTCTCCGCGAGGGCCTGAACCTGTCTAAATCATGTCTCCCGTGTGCACCCATCCGGATTTGCTGTGCTCACACCGTCCCATATTCAGTATTGCCAGAATAATACTTCGACAGTTGGCGCGCCAGGTAGGGGCTGTGCGCGTAGATCCATCTGAACAGATCCAGACGGGTTTCTCCTTCGACAACGGTGACTTCGCTCTAGGTCGGGCCATGAGTTTTGGCCCCCAGTACTCCGTCGCCGATCCTGGACAGGTTTTCCGACTCGGAAAACTCGACTTCATCGTCGACAAGCTCGGCAAACTCCACCTCTGCGACTCGGCGCCCGGCCAATCGGCAGAGGCTTCATCACCTTTTCCACCCGGACTCTCGTTCGAATCAGTGGCTTCGGCAAGCTTCACCTCCGTGACTCGGCTTCCAGCCAGTCGGTGGAGGCTTCACCGCCTTCCCACTCGGACTCTCGTCGGAGTGGATGACTTCGGTGGCCATCTCCAAGGACGAGGTCACGCGAAAGATGGATCTATTGCTCGGGTATGGGTCTTCACCCGTCGAGCAGGGATCCCGACTGGTCGGTACGATCGAGTCCCTTCTATCCGTCCTCGATTACGACTTGGACGGCTTCGAGAGTTCGGGAAGCCACCATCCTTCTCGGGAGGACTTCATGGTGAACTCAGATGCGCCGTATGTTGCCGCCTGACTACTCCCGGGGGCTTACCGACTGAAGGATAAAGACGGTGATGATGACATGGCACCCGGGTATCATCAAGGAGGACGAATCAGGCCCTCTGGCCATAGGGTGAGCCGGACCGACTACTCGGAGTCTGACTCCTACACGGGGACGCCTCATCAGCGTGGAGTATAAGGCATGGACTAATACCTGCCCGGTATACCCGGAATCTGTTGTAACTAGTTAGGAAATCAATCTGTTAACCGATCTGGACTCTTGTAACCCTATTCGGGTCGCCTATATAAGGCCTGGTAGGGGATCTCCGATCGGTAAGCCTTTTAGTCATAGACAATCTCCATTGCTTCATTGCTCAAGTAACCTCGAGATCGATTCTCAGGGGCTTGCGGCACTCGGGATCCAAGCTATACTAGCCACCAAACATAGGACGTAGGGTATTACCTCTCCGCGAGGGCCTGAACTTGTCTAAATCCTGTCTCCCGTGTGCACCCATCCGGATTTGCTGTGCTCACACCGCCCCATATTCAGTATTACCGGAATAATACTCCGACAGTTGGCGCGCCAGATAGGGGAGGTGCACATAGATCCGTCTACACGAATCTGGATGGGTTTCACCAGCAACAACAACGTTTTCGCCCCGGGAAGTGCCATGAGATTCGCTTCCATGGACGCTACTCCGGACCCTGGACAGTTTCTCCAATTCGGAAAGTTGAACTTCATCGCCGACAAGGTCGGTAAACTTCACCTCTGCTACTCGGCAGCGCGTCGATCAGCAGAGGCTCCATCAGCTTCTCGACGCGGACTCGTCCCTGAATCCACGCCTTCGGCTCCTCTCCCCAGGGATGAGGTTACGCCGAAATCGGGCCTGCTGTCCGTGTACGGGTTCACACCCGTCGAACAGAGGTCCCGACTGGTGGGCGCCATCGACTCTCTCCTCCCCGTCCTCGAGTATTAACTCGGACGAGTACGAGAGCTCCGGCAGTCATCACCCGTCCCGGGAGGTCTTCATGGCCAACCCCGATTCGTCGGACAACGGCGGTGGCCGATCAGTCCCCATCGTGGAGCAAATGCTGACTGAGCTTGAAGCCACTCGACTCTGTCTCCTCGCCAAGGAGGAGGAGTTGATTGAGCAGCAAACCAGGCTCACTCGTCAACGTGACGAACAATTGTGCAATGATGACATGAGGGCTCGAGGATGCCAAGTCCATAATGAGTTCCGCATGCGTGAAAGGGACGGGGTCCCGATATTCCCGCTTCCTAGTCACAACATCATCACGGCCACGATGGCGGCACGCGCCATTGATATCCCCGAAGGCACCCCGGGACACGACGAACTCCGGCGACTCCGCGTCCTGTTAGAAGAAACAGCTCTTCAGCAGGCCGAAGCCTCAGGGGATCGCGCGGGCTCTTCAGCAAGTGCTAGGAGCCGGCGCTCTACTCCTCCGAGAAGCCCGCCCACCATAGGCGGCCACCGTTCAAGCCTGTCACGGACCCGGGAATTTCATATGATTAGGGGAACGACTAGTCGCCAAAGACCGAGAAGTCACCCAACATACCATACGCACCTACGTCGTATGTATCCATCACCGTTGGGCAACCCGACACCGAACCCACATACCATACGCAATTACGTCGTATGTATTCATCACCGTGGGTTAAGCCGGTCAGAAACGACTAAACTTCCCAGAACCACATATAATTCCCCAAACCCGGTAAAGAGTTGACGCTTCTCTTGAGTCACTAAGCAGAGTAGTTCCGGAGGAGCCCGACCAACGTACCCTCACCCTAACCTAGTCCGGGGACTAGTGGGTCGCTCGAGAGCCCGGTACAATAGTCCACACCCTGCCTGGCCGGCACTGCATCTCAGCCAGCGGGTCACTCAACCGAACACTACTTCGCACAGTGAGCAAATAGAGTAGACGACACTTCTTTACGATCAATTCCATATACTTCAAACATACACGCACGGTATATGGAATGATCACAGATAACAACTCCATATCACAGTTCAAACTCTATTAAGCAGGGATTACAAGATACTTAAGTATTCACTTACCCGAGAGGGGTTCTAAAACACATAACTTCCAACTCGAAGGCTGGGTACAGTACTTCGAAGTGTTAAAAACAGCAAGTAACTCAAAAGATAAACCCTGAGATGGCAGCCATGCCACCTCCAAAAACATCATCATAACCCACATTTCTCATGATCGGAAAGGATAACACTAAACTAAGCATCCGAAACATCGTTCCCCTCATCATAGTACTCACCGATACTGGGATCTCCTGCAACAAGTTTGGAATTGAATTCCGTAAGTACTTTCGTACTTGCAAGTCACATTTATGTACTCATCCCAATCCAATTTCAGCAAGCTATTGATAAAGATAAAGTACTCATATTGCATATAAACATCAATGTAAACATGGCATGTTCATACTTGATACTACCCATATCAATATGCTAACAACATGACCATTTTTACCTGTACATAGCACATGGACACATCCATTTCAGATCCAAAAGAGCATGGGAAACAACCACACAATTCCACAAAACCATCACAAGACAACCAAGCTTGATGATTTAAAGATAGCCCACAAAGACTATATCAAATGTTCTGAGCAAACCACAAAGTTTGACCAAAGGGAGCACTTCTGAGAGGCCGTTAGTCCGAGGTTGGCCGACCCCTACTATCCGGTCGACTCGCAAAGCCTCCCTACGTGGGTGAAAGGTTAAGCCCTACGACACCGGCATCGAAGGAATAGCTATGGTGCTTAAGTCACCCTCTTCCTCGATCCATCAGTAGGTGACAGAATCCCGGCTCTCACATCTCACCATTAGGGTTCCATAGTTTATTAGTCCGATTAAAAGATCCACGCTGATCTTAGAATCAAGTCCTAATCATGCTAGTGATATCGCATCACAACGCAGTTCAGGAAATCACATACAACATAGTATTTCATCTCAACCAATAGCAAGACGTGATATGAATTAAGGGAATCTTAACGAGTATTTGTGAACTTGCCTTGCTGATATTGTTCTGGATCACAGTAATATTCACCCTCCGGATATTCCTCTCCGCTCGGTTCTACTCAAAAATCAATTCCCGGAATACCGAAAGGAAGCAAATAAAAGGATCCCAATTAAAACCAGTAAGTAATAAGATCCAATATGCATGGTATGCATCCTAATATGTAGATGATGTCTATATGAATCTAACGAAATTGGTTTCATTGAATTCGGAGATCCAGGGTTCAAGTTATGAAGTTTTGGAAGTATATACATACTAGTATTAAGGTTGCATCAATTCATGCATGTGTTGTTAGTATAGGAAAATATAATAAGGATAAGAGTATAATGAGGTTTAGAGGATGATCCTAAGGGTTAAACATGCCATTGTTATCATATGCATAATAAGTCAAAATTTGAGGTTCTTTCGATTAGGGTTTAATGACGACAAAAGGGTTAATACCTTTAGGGATGAAAAAGTAACATGGTAATGAAACATGTTAAAGTTCCCGAGAGTAGTACATTACACACTAAGGAATTAGATGAGAACCATATGCACTAAGGTTTTATTGAAATTTTCCTATAAGTTTTTATAGTTTTTATAGCCCTAGGGGCATTTTAGTCATTTCATGTTCTTGGAGCAATGTAGCCTGAACAACAGTTATACCATGTTATTCTACAGATTAAATGGAGACTAACAAAAAAAGAATCATTCAATTTGGAGTTAAATTGCAAAAGTTATGAATTTCTAAAGATTTACTCAAATTTGTCATTTTCTTCTAATTACCAAATTTCGAAATCAGCTCATTCCTTTTCTCACCCAACTCCTGTCTATCCTCAGCCTATGGCGCGTGGGTCCAGCAAACCCGGCCCATCTCCTCTATTTCTCTCCTTTACCTTACCCTTCTCTAGTCTATTACATATGGGTCCCATCCCCTATTCTTTTTCCCTTTTTATTTCCTTTCTATTCCCTTTTTAACCGACGGGCTCTACTCGGTTTTGGTCGCCGGAGGTTCTAGCGGCGGCAAGCGGCGGTGCCAACTCAATCGGGCGGCACGAGGGGTAATCCGAAGGGATGGTTGAGGGGTTACGGAGCGGGAGCAGTCGTGGTTTCATTTTTGAGCCCGGCTAAGACAGAGGGTCACCGGGGTAACGACGGCGAGCTCGTCGGCGGCGGGAGGCTGCGGGCTCTAGCGGCGGGGCGCTCCTAGCATCGCAACCGAGAAGCAAAGGGGGCGGGGAGGAGCGGGAGCTCACCGGGGATCCGCTTTCGTGCTAGGTCGCGGCAGAGAGGGGCGGAGTAGGTGCGTCGGCGGCGAGGCGGTCGGTGCCGGAGAAGAAGAGGACGGGGAGGTAGCTCCGCGATGGTTCTGCACAAGAATAGCACGGGGATGAGTCTCTGGAGGGATGAGGAAGCTCATGCGTGCGCTAGAAGAGGAAGGCGGGCTCGTCGGACACGAGAATGCCGGAGATGCCGACCGCGGCGAGCCGCCGGAGCTCCCGATGGCGTGTGGTTTCCGGCGCAGGGAGAGCTCGGCGAGCACCGCGGAGTGGTCGAGGAGGTGTGGAGGGGTGCGGGAGCGCTGTTGGCGAAGAGATCGAGAGGAGGAAAGGAAGGTTGCGTGTGTGTGGGGGAAGAGATACCGCGGAGATCGCCGGGGTGAAGAGGGAGCTCGGCGCCGGTAGTGCGCGCGTCAGGAGGGAGAAGACGCGTGGCGAGGGGGGGTCTGCGCATGGGACCAGCGTGTCAGCGAGCAACAGAGGAGGGGACGCGGGCGTGCGGCAGGTGCGGGCTGCGGGGGAGAAAGAAAGGAAGTGGGCCGAGCCCAGGGAAGGGGAGAAGGTGGGCTGCTTCGGTTGGCCTGCTAAAGAGAGAAGGTTTTCTCTTTTCTTTTTGTTTTCTCTTCTGGCTTCTAACTAAATCAATTCTGGTTTGAAATTTGATTCAATTCAATGTTTCAATTTGCATAACAATAAGATTATGCAGACTGTACCACTGGGGTATTTGTATAATTGAATTCAAAAAGGATGCATCATCTATTTTGGATAAACTTCATCTATGTTTTAATATAGTTTAGAAATATAGGTATTCAAGAAATGTTGCCTAAAACCTTTAGAATTTTACTAGGAGTTCAGGAAGATATTTAATTTCCAATATGAAATTTTGAGCTAAATGCAACATTTCAATTGCTCTATATGATGGTATGAAGTGCAAACCCTAGCTTGTTCCTTTCAGAACTTAAGAGAGAGTTCCAATTGCATGGTTTAAAAAAAATGGGTCATTACAAGACCTACCCCCCTTAAGAGAATCTCGACCCGAGATTCCTAACGGTTAGAAAAGAGAGGGATATTCTGCTCGAAGTAGGTCCTCTCGCTCCCAAGTTGCTTCGTCTTCGGTATGGTTACTCCACTGAACTTTATAGAATTTGATGGAGTGACGACGAGTTTGACGCTCGGCTTCATCAAGAATGCGGATGGGATGCTCCCGATAAGAAAGGTCTTCATTTAACTCAAGATCTTCAATTGGAACTTCTGAGGCAGGAGGACGAAGGCATCTTCGGAGTTGAGACACATGGAAGACGTTATGTACTCCGGACAGCGAAGGAGGGAGCTCTAATTCATATGCCACAGCTCCTCTTTTTGCAAGGATGGTGAAAGGACCGATAAACCTTGGAGCCAATTTGCCGGTAACTTTGAACCGGTGAGTACCCTTGAATGGAGTAACTCGGAGATAAGCCTTATCACCGATCTCGAAGGTGATTTCTCGGCGCTTTGGATCCGCATACTACTTCTGGCGAGATTGAGCAGCTCGAAGTCTTTCACGAATAATTCGGACTTGAGCTTCGGCTTCCTTTATAGAATCTGGTCCAAAGAGTTGCCGCCCTCCGGTTTCGGACCAGTTGAGAGGGGTTCTACACCTCCTTCCGTAGAGAGCTTCAAAAGGAGCCATACCAAGACTAGCTTGAAAGCTATTATTATAAGAGAACTCAGCGTAGGGCAATGCTTTCTCCCAATTGGCGCCGAAAGAGAGAATAGATGCCCTTAACATGTCTTCCAGGATTTGATTAGTCCTTTCAGTTTGGCCTCCGGTTTGAGGATGATATGCCGTGCTAAAGGAGAGACGAGTTCCCATAGCATCGTGGAGAGACTGCCAGAAACGGTTGACAAATTGAGTCCCTCGATCAGAAATAATCCGCTTTGGAACTCCATGGAGGCAAACTATTCTGGAGATGTAAAGATCAACCAATTGACTAACTTTGAAAGTGGTCTTGACTGGAATAAAATGTGCCACTTTAGAGAGACGGTCGACGACTACCCAAATGGCATCGTGACCCTTCTGAGTTCTGGGTAGACCGACGATGAAATCCATGCCGATCTCTTCCCATTTCCATTCAGGGATGGGGAGTGGTTGGAGAGTGCCTGCTGGTCTCTGATGTTCCACCTTGACACGACAACATGTATCACACTCTGCAACGAATTTAGCAACTTCCCGCTTCATTCGGGTCCACCAAAAACGCTGCTTCAAGTCCTGATACATTTTTGTGCTGCCGGGGTGGATTGAAAGAGGGGAGTCATGAGCTTCTTGAAGGATGAGGGACTTCAGCTCTTCATCCTTAGGTACAACGAGACGGTTGCCGAACCATATGGTTCCATGCTCATCCTCAGAAAAACAAGTGGCGGTCCCGCTTTTCACCTTCTCCTTGATTTTACGGATGCCAGCACTTGAAAGCTGAGCAGCCTTGATTTGGTCTTCGAGGGTTGGTTTTACTTCAATTGCAGCAAGGAAACCATCCTCAACCATTTCAAGATTGAGCCGCTGGAATTTTGAACAGAGGAGTGGTTGCTGATCGCGAATAGAGAGGTTGCTGCAATAGGATTTCCGGCTTAGGGCATCAGCAACTACATTAGCTTTGCCAGGAGTGTAATTGAGGCCTACATCATAATTATGGCTGGACACGAGCCGAGCCGAGCCGGGCTCGGCCTGAGCCAGGCGTTGGCTCGCTGTTTCCCGAGCCGAGCCGAGCCGGCTCGGAGACAGTGGCAAGCCGCCTGGAGGGGCTCGGCTCGAGCCTAGCCCAGGCTCGAGCCGGCTCGCGAGCCAGTCCATCACAACCCCGCCGGTCCACGCGCGTCTCCTCGCCCGGTCGCCGCGGCCCCGCCCGGTGGCCGCCGTTGCCGCCAGGCACGGGAAGGCGGCCCTCGCGCCGCCACCAGCCGCTGGCCTCCGCGCCGTGGCCTCCGGTAGCCGCGCGCCTTCGGGCCCCCGCCGTGGCCCCCGGTCGCCGCTCGTGGCCGCCGCAGCGCCTGCCGACGGCCGCCACCGCCGCGCGCGCGCCCCCGTGGCCGCCCCAGCCCGTCGCCGGCCCCTCCGTGCGCCTGCCGCCGTTGAAGGAGCCGGCCGGTCGCATGGCCGCCGCACCCGCCGCCGTGGCCTCCGCGCCACTGCCGCGTGCCGCATGTGCAGCCGTCGGCCGCCCGGTCGCCGCCGCCGGGCCTCCGGCCGCACGCCAAGGCGCCGCCGCCGCCGCTGGCCTCCGCGCCGCCGCCGCTGGACCCGCGCGTGGCCGCCTCCGCCGCGCCGCTGTGGCCGGTTCCACGCGCCGCCGCTCCCCTAGCGCCGTTGCACCCCCCGCCGCAGCCGCCGCTGGAGCCGCCGCCGGAGCCGCCGCCGGAGCCGCCGCCGCCGCTGCAGGCCGCCGCTGTCGCCGCTGGACCCGCGCCCGCCTTGCCCGCCGCCGGCCTCCGGGTTGGGGTGTGGGAACCCTAACCACCCCACACCCCTGGCGAGCCAAATTGCACCGAGCTGGCTCGGGCCGAGCCTGGCTCGGGCCGTGGCACGAACGAGCTGCAAAGGCCGACTCGGCTCGGCCCGCTCACCTCTCGGGCCGAGCCGAGCTCGGGCCGAGCCTGTGCGAGCCCGAGCCGAGCCCAAAAGCTCGGTCGGCTCGTCCAGGCCTAATCATAATCTTTAATGAGTTCTAGCCACCTTCTTTGCCTCAAGTTCAGATCCGGTTGGGTGAAGAGATACTTTAGACTCTTGTGGTCCGAAAAGATCTCGCAGCGATTACCGATAAGGTAATGCTGCCAGATTTTTAGGGCATGGACCACTGCAGCCAATTCGAGATCATGGGTTGGATAGTTAAGCTCATGAGGACGGAGTTGACGAGAAGCATAAGCTACAACCTTTCCTCCTTGCATGAGGACACATCCGAGCCCTTGACGGGATGCATCACAATAGACTTCAAAATTTTGGTGGATATCCGGCAGGACTAGAACAGGAGCAGAAGTCAGCCTTTTCTTCAAAGCACCGACCTCATCCACAAGATAGCGCGCAAGAACCCCCAGACTACGCGCGAGCTATTCGATATCGTCAATAACTTCACCACTGGCGAAGAGGCCGTCCGCAGTGCTACCAGAGACGACAAGGGCAGGAGCAAGGGCAAGACACCCGAGTCCCCCAGTCAGGATGCTCACCCCGAGTCGTCCAGAAAGAAGCACCGGAAGCGCAAAGGCGGAGATCTCGTTGCTGCAGCCGAGCGCGCCCCGCCGCGCCGTCCTCAGCGCACCAACGCGACCTTCGAAGAAATGATGAGTCAGCCGTGTCATTTTCATGGACCCAAGTCCAACCACCTGACACGTGACTGTAATCTCTTGAAGAATTTGAATAAGCCCTACGTCCCCAATCGGAACAAAAAAGAGCCTCCTCAGGACGAAGGTGACGAATTTCCAAAAGAGACCGCTTGTCTGATGATCTTTGGCGGACTCAACGGCTACGAGTCCAAGCGTCGCCAGAAGATCACAGATCGAGAGGTCAACGCAGTGGAACCGGCTGTGCCCAAGTACCTGCGATGGTTCGAGTTCGTGATTTCCTTCGGCTGCTCGGATCACCCTGACTACATTCCCCACCCGAGAAGATTCCCCTTGGTGGTGAACCCGATCGTTTGCGGTGTCCGCCTCACCAAGGTCCTCATGGATGGAGGAAGTGGTCTTAACATTCTCTACGTCAAAACTCTTGACGACATGAAGATCTCTCGCTCTGAGATCAAGCCGACTGGTGCCCCCTTCCACGGGGTGGTACCCGGCAAGATGGTGAGTCCACTCGGGCAGGTCAGCCTACCCGTCACTTTTGACACTCCCGACAACTTCCGGACCGAGACCATCACCTTTGAGATCGTCGACTTCCCAGGATCGTATCATGCCATCTTGGGGCGTCTCTGCTACGCCAAATTCATGGCTGTCCCCAGTTATGTCTACCTAAAGCTCAAGATGCCGGGCCCCACGGAGTAATAACGGTACAAAGCAGTTTCCAGCACGCATACACGTGCGACCTGAAAAATTGCAACCTCGCCGTGGCTCAAATCGCTGAGGCCGAGCTTAGCAACCTCAAGTCGGCTGTGGTTGAGGAAGCACCCCCGGCCAAGAAAGTTTCAGTATCGACATCGTTCCAGTCAGCGCGGGACACCAAGTCGATCCAGCTCAACCCTGAAGACTCTCCAAGACGACACAGATCGGGACTGCGCTCGGTGATAAATAGGAAAGCGCGCTCGTCAACTTCCTCCAAAACAACCGGGACATCTTCGCATGGACATCTTCTGACATACCCGGAGTTCCAAGGGAGGCTGTCGAGCACTCTCTGAATGTTCGGCCGGATGCTAAGCCGGTCAAACAGTGCTTACGCCGTTTCGCTGAGGATAGACGTCAGGCAATAGGAGAAGAAATAGCCAAGCTTCTAGCGGCTGGCTTCATTAAAGAAGTGTATCATCCTGACTGGTTAGCGAACCCAGTTCTTGTTCGCAAAAAGAATGGAAAGTGGAGAATGTGTGTTGATTATACTAGCCTTAACAAGGCATGCCCCAAAAACCCTTTCACTCTTCCTCGCATCAACCAAGTGATTGATTCCATGGCCGGGTGCGAAATTTTGTGTTTTCTCGACGCTTACTCGGGCTATTACCAGATCAAGATGAAGGAGGATGACGAGATCAAGACATCTTTCATCACTCCATTTGGTGCTTTTTGCTACGTCTCCATGCCCTTCGGCCTTAAGAACGTAGGCGCTACGTACCAACGGTGCATACAGCATTGCCTTCAGTCACAAATCGGCCAGAACGTGCAAGCCTATGTCGACGATGTGGTGATCAAGTCCCAGAAAAGAAAAGACCTCCTAAGTGACTTGGGAGAAACCTTCTCCAACCTTAGGAGATTCAGCATGAAGCTCAACCCTGAAAAATGTGTGTTCGGGGTCCGTTCGGGCAAGCTACTCAGTTTCATCGTTTCCGAACGGGGAATCGAGGTCAACCCGGAGAAGATCGACGCCATCATCAAGATGGGCCCTCCAAAGAGCTTGAAAGATGTTCAACGGCTAACCGGGTGCATGGCAGCTCTCAGTCGATTCATTTCCCGACTCGGCAAGAAAGCCATGCTCCTCTACAGGCTCATGAAGAAGTCGGAAACCTTCACTTGGACATCCGAGGCCCAGGATGCCCTCGACAGCTTGAAGAAGTTCTTAACCACTCCCCCGGTCCTGGCATCCCCAATGCCCAACGAGCCGCTGCTTCTTTATGTCGCAGCAACTACTCAGGTAGTTAGTACCGTCTTGGTTGTGGAACGCTCTGAGCCCGGCCACATCCAGAAGGTCCAGCGCCCGGTCTACTTCATCAGTGAAGTGTTGGGGAACGTGCTACGCAAAACAAAAATTTACCTGAGCTGGACTTTCCAGACTTCTTCTTTTCTGCCAGATATTTCTTGCAGTTCCTCTTCCAGTGTCCCTTCTCTTTACAGAAGAAGCACTCAACATCAGAAGTGGCGCCAGTCTTGGACTTCTTAGGCGTGTCAGTCATACTAGCACCCTTGGATTTGCCCTTTTCTTAGACTTGCCCTTCTTCTTGAAGTTGGTTGTTTTATTCACCATCATCACATGATTGGCGTCCTTCTGGATTCCACTCTCAGCAGTTTTAAGCATAGTGAACAATTCACCCATACTCTTTTTCATCCCATTCATGTTGTAGTTCATGATGAAGCTACTATAGCTCGGAGGGAGGGAAGCAAGAACAAGATCAGTGCCCAACTCTTGGGAGATTGGAAAACCTAGCGCATCCAACCTTTGCGCGTACCCAGACAATCTGAGTACGTGCTGACTCACTGAGCTGCCCTCAGCCATCTTGCATTCAAACAAGGCTTTGGATATCTCATATCTTTCAGTCCTTGATTGCTTCTGAAACAAAGCTTTCAGCTCCTGGATTAACTCATAAGCAGCCCAATTCTCAAAACGCTTTTGAAGATCAGGTTCCATGGAGGCAAGCATGACGCACTGTACTGCAATGGAATCATCGCTCTTAGATTGATAGATACGAGTCTCATCATCCGTAGCGTTAGTGGGGAGTTCACCGAGAGTTTGCGATAGGACATAGTCCTTCTTGGCACTCTTGAGGACAATCCTCAGATTACGGTACCAGTCCGTAAAGTTGTTCCCAGATGAATTTAGTTTTTCTTTCTCAAGCAACGCGCATAATGGAAAGGTGGTTACGGGTTACACTTTAGACATTGTTCATGATTAAAGCAACTCAAATTAACACTTAATTAGAGTAAGCTCCCACTAAAACCAATATCCCTCATAATTGATTATTAGTGATTCAAGATCCACGACTCACTTACTCCACCATTGATGTGACATCACTGATGACGGAATAACGAGACCGGTAGGTCAACATGCCAATCATATCCCATATGAATCTTGTTCATCTTTCAATGGGTGTGTTCCGAGCCCAAGACGATCTTGCAAAGCTCGTCAAGACAACCGAGTGCCCTGCTGCGCGAACGGTTCGCGCCCGCCTCATATATGTCAAACCTATCGTACCCATGTGACATGGCGCACCTCAGAATGGCAAATACTCCAGACGGTGCTACACTTGGAAGAACACTAACTACTTTGATATTTGTGTGAGGGATCACCCTATTTAACAACGTCTACCACGCATCAAACAAGGTGCATAAAAGGGATTAACATCACATGCAATTAAATTATTGTGATATGGTATAGCCCCTTTTGTTGAAGAAGACTTCTTCAACATCTTTTGGCGGAGAACTCCTTCTTCGCGTATGGCGTAGCGTCGAGGTCCATCGATGTAAGATTGTCACCACCATGTCCTTGCAATTACAACTATTTGCTATCACATAGCTAATAAAATAAATGCATTACATGGCTTTCTAGTTGACGCGTAGGTCAATACAATAAATAATGACAATCGTATTAGCTCCTGCCGATTGCCGTACTCATGACACGCAAGTCATGAAAAAATTAAAATTACAAACACTTTGCATCTCATACAATCACATTGCATCACATAGGCTATACCACATCACATGCATACCCTGCAAATACAAGTTAGACGCCTCTAACGTTTATGCTACAACGTGGCTTTATGGCTACGTTGCAAACCGTTTACTACCTACGTTACCGTAAGCATGATTGCTCATGCAGTTATTTAACTGTTGGGGTGTATGGAATTGGAGACTCGGAAATCTCGAACCACATACTAAACTTCGTCATACGCATGACCCCCGTATAGATCACATCTACAAGCCCGCTCATTGCAAATTTATCTTTCTCAACTAAATTAAAACCAAAGTCATCCTTAACATGTCTCGATCCGAAGATCGTAAGGTTCGCCGGACCTCTAAAAATTTCACGATGCCGCCGAGATTAAAATTTTGCAATGAGAGGGAAACAACTAGAAAATCCGGTGGTGGATCTCATCTAACACCCCGCACATCATATGTGCAATGCCGCATATCACATATGCTCTAGTCGTACCTACAACTACGCATAGTACCGCTCTGATACCACTGTTGGGGAACGTGCTACGCAAAACAAAAATTTACCGCGCACAATCAACCCCAAGATCACTATCGAGGTGCAGACAACGAGATCATACCTTCGACGATCACGTCAATGCAGCGGAGAAGTTGACCGATGTCGATGAAGTCCGCAGACTCCCGCAGCTAGGTTATACCTCCCAGCCGCGAGAGCAATCTCCTCGCGAATAGTTCACCCGATCGAACGCCGGAGTATACGACGTCTCCGAGGTATCCACGCGTACCGGATCAGCGACACCGCGGTAATGTGTGGACCAGCACACAAGAACAGCGGGGATCTATGAGAAGGAGAAGCAGCAGCGCGCCGGTAGCTGTACTAGATCCAATCTAGAAGAGAGAGAAAAAGAAGGCTGTGGCCAATCTAGAGATGGCCGGCCTAGGGTTTAGGGCTGCTTCTGGGGCTGCCTCTGGGGCTGCTCGGGATACCCTTTGAGGTGCCCTGCCCCTCTATTTATAGGGGTTGGGGCAGCTCTCCCTAGCCAGGTGGAGTCCTACTCCAGCAGGGACACCCTGTTGGAGTTGGAGTCCAACTCCACTAGAACCTTCTAGAACCTTCTAGAACTTCTGGAACCTTCTAGAATTTCTAGAACCTTCTAGAACTTCTAGAACCTTCTAGAACCTTCTAGAACTTTCCGGAACACTTTCGGACATCACCGGAACCATTCGAGACCTCCCGGAACACTTTCGAGATCATCCGAAACACTTTCGAAACCCTTCTCTCTCGTTCTCCATAAATCGTAGCATTCCTAAATGTCGCTAAAACGTTAAGCGTGTGACCCTATAGGTTCGAGTATATGTGGACATGTCCGGAACACCTTCCGGTCAATAATCGTCAGCGGGATCTGGACACCCATAACGATTCCCACATATCATCGAAGATCTTTATCGAGCGAACCTCTTATTACCGCATATCATCATTTTGCCTCACGATACGTTACACAACCCGAGGCGAGACTTTGACGGTATCCCTGTGATCAACTCCTTGATCACCATACCTAGTTATCCTCGTTACCGGTTTGTACTCTTTTCTCGTTTCCATATTCTGGTATCCCCGTGACTAACCTTTTAGTCACAATACCTGGCCAGGCGATGCTGGACACCGTAATACCGAGTGGGCCCAGAGTGTATGTCTCCATCGTCGGATGGGCAAATCCCAGTCTTGAGATATCTAAAACCACGATATACTTTCTGGTGTACCTGAAAGTCACCTTTATAATTACCTAGTTACGGAGTAACGTTTGATGACCCCAAAGCAACCATCCGGTATCCGGGTCTACGATATTCTCATGGTCTAAGGACGCAAGTAAACGTTAACACATAATGAGAAGATACTGACAACATATTGACGAAGTGATCTCGCAGTATCTCATAAGGGGTTCTATCCAACACCATTGTTACCCTAACAATGTGTTCCCATTATTGCCGGCATCCTTGTTACATTAACAATGCCCATGATCAGAAAAACAAGACCATCAACAATACATGAGCTAGTCTAGAGGCCTGACTAGGGATCTGAATGGTGTTTATTATTCCACACATGCAATTAGGTTTTCCTCTGAATCTCATATTCAAGAACCAATGCAATTCTAGCATAGAACATAAACTTAATCATGAACATGAAAATAGAATAATAACAACTTTATTATTGCCTCTAGGGCATATTTCCAACATGAAGTCCTCTCCGAATCTAAGGCGCGGTACCCTCAGATCCAGAAAATTATCTATGCGGTGTTCATAACATCACGGAAGCTAGTCCACTACTTCCAAGGACACCCCATCACGGTGGTCAGCTCCTTCCCGATCGCCGACGTCACCAACAATCGCGACGCCACAGGCAGGATTGCCAAGTGGGCGATGGAACTAATGGTCTTCAGCATAGTTTATGCCCCTGCACGGCAATCAAGTCCCAGACTCTCGCCGACTTCATGGCCGAGTGGACAGAAGTCCGATCTCCACCCTCCATCATCGACCTCGAACATTGGGTACTCTACTTCGATGGTTCTCTGATACTTCAGGGCGCGGGGGCTGGCGTCGTGCTCATATCCCCTAAAGGCGAGTGCTTCAAGTATGTATTACAAATTCACTTCCCGGCATCTAACAATGTTGCCGAGTACGAAGCTTTACTTCATGGTCTCCGCCTTGCCGCTTCACTCGGAATTCGTTGCCTCCTGGCCTGCGGGGACTCCGAACTGGTGGTTCGGCGGGTCATGAAGGACTGGTCATGCAGAGACCCCTCTATGGAAGCCTACTGCCAAGAAGTGCGCAAGCTCGAAGCCAAGTTCGATGGTCTTGAAATCACCCATGTCCTACGCCGAGACAACGAAGCCACGGATTCACTTGCCAAGCTGGGTCCAGTCGGGACGTCGTCCCGACTGGAGTCTTCCTCCAGGAATTGCATACCCCCTCCATCAAGGCGGAGACAACATCCGAGACCGAAGAACAGCAAGCCCAGGAATGCGACGCCACTCAGCGGCCCTCACCAGAGGTCCTGGTCGTCACTCCCGACTGGACAACACCTTTCCTTGATCACTTCCTACGGGATGTCCTTCCGCCGAACCAGACCGAGGCGCGCCGCATCACGCGACGTGCCAAGGCCTTCGTCATCATCGATGGTGAACTTTACAAAAAGAGCACCTCCAGGGTCCTCCAGCGGTGCATATTCCAAGATCAAGGAAAGCAACTGCTGTATGATATCCACTCGGGAGTGTGCGGACACCATGCGGCGCCCAAGTCGCTAGTTGGGAAAGCCTTCCGACAAGGTTTCTACTGGCCAACCGCCGTATCAGACGCCGAACACATCGTCCGCACCTGCGAGGGATGCCAGTACTTCGCCCAGCAGACACACTTGCCGGCTCAGGCCCTCCAAACTATCCCGATACTTCGCCCGGCAAACACACTTGCCGGCTCAGCCCCTCCAAACTATCCCGATCACCTGGCCCTTCGCGGTCTGGGGTCTGGACATGGTTGGTCCCCTCAAGAAGGCTCCCGGGGGGCTATACACACCTTTTCGTTGTAGTCGACAAGTTCACCAAATGGATTGAAGCCAAGCCGGTGGCCACGATAACTGCAGAAAAGGCCGTCGAATTTTTTCGGGACATTGTCTTCCGTTCGGTGTACCCAACAGCATTATCACAAACAACGGCATCCAGTTCACTGGGCGAGCTTTCCTCCAATTCTGCGACGACTACAACATCAGTCTTGACTTTGCCGCCGTGGCACACCCACGCACCAATGAGCAAGTCGAGCGGTCCAATGGTCTGATCATGCAAGGCCTCAAGCCTCGGATCTTCCAGCGACTGAACAAATTTGTAGGCAAATGGGCAGCCGAGTTACCATCAGTGCTTTGGAGCCTACGGACTACGCCCAACCGGTCAACCGGTTATACACCCTTCTTTATGGTCTACGGAGCCGAGGCCGTCCTCCCGACTGACTTGGAATACGGCTCCCCACGCGTCCGCACCTTCAACGAGGCCGAGTCAGAGGAAGCAAGACAAGACACTCTCGACCAACTCGAAGAAGCGTGTGAAGTTGCATTCCTCCGGCCGGCTAAGTACCAACAGGGCCTACGACGCTACCACAACCGGCACGTACGCGGCCACTCGTTCAACATTGGTGACCTGGTTCTATGCCGAGTCCAGTCCAGCAAAGAACAGCACAAACTTTCACCACCATGGGAGGGTCCGTACATAGTCGCTGAGGTGCTACGCCCGGGGGCTTACTGGTTGAAGGACAGTAACGGCAACTTCTTCACCAACGCATGGAACATCGAAAAGCTACGTCGTTTCTACGCTTAAACCCTTTTCCTGATATCTCGGAAACATGAATAAAGACACCTTTTTCGCTTCGCTTGAAACAAGTTTCTTTTCCCGATCAACCCGCTATGCACATTCGTGGCGGATACTCGGCGCCTACACGGTTTCCCCCGTACCCGTAAATTATTTAGTACTGTGTATACAATCTGACGTTAACTCTTTGACTCCAATCGCCGGTTTACGCCGCAACCTTATGCTACACGGGACACATGCCCACGGCTAATCCCTACGCAAAGGAGGCTACGACGGGTTGGCGAAGAGCAGAAACGAACGACCAACATACACACGAACAAACTTTTTTACGATTAAAATAACATACTTGTATATCGCAGTAGTTTATACAAAAATCACTTGGCATCCCCGAGTCAGTACAAAATCAGTCGGCATCCCCGAGTCCACACAAGAGCCACTCGGCATTCCCAAGCCTTTACAAAAGTTACTCGGCATCTCTAAGCAGCTCACAACCACTACTATTTTCTACAGGCCCGCGCGATCTATGAGGGAGTTCGCCGTAGACTCGACGATGTTCATCATCTCCAGAATATCCTCATCCGGGACGTCAGCGGCATACCCCTCCCCGATCGCCTGCATATCCAGCAGCGGATAGTGGGACCACGCCACCGCCAAGGCTACGATGGCCCCCGACAGCGAAGCTTCCGCCTCTACTTTCTTCACCTGGTCGGGCGCTTGCCTAAGGCGCTCCGCGACCGCCTCTATGGAGTACGGGGCCGGCTCTCCTTCCCAGAGGGTGCCGCACGTCGCCCGTCCCACCGCCTGCAACGACTCGGCTAACTCACGGGCCTTCCTGAGGCGGGCTTTAAATCCTACAATGACAAAACACAAACGTGAGCAAAAACAACGGAGGGGCCCTGACAAGCTCCAAGCCCGAGTCAAAAGGCTCACCAGCTTCGGCGTCTGCGGCTCTCTTCTTCACCGCTTTGGCAGCAGCCATCGAGTCGGCGGCCCTCTTGGTTGCCGACTCGACGTCTTCAGAGCATTCCACAAACTGCCATCCAGCATGTTCGCCCTGCTCTCGAGACTTTCCGCGCGGGCTTTCTCAGCCGAGAGCATCTCCTGGAGCTTGCCAGCTTGGTCCTTGGCGGCGTTGAGCTCCCGGGCTTCATCTTTGACGGCCTCATCTTTGACGGCTGCAGAAGACAACCCGTCAGTATGCCAAGAGGCGGAAAGGGCAACAAGCGCAAGTCGGACTCCTCACCTTTGGTTCGGGCAATCTCCTGGGAAAGGCCCACTTGCAGAGCAGTAATTTCAGCCCCGCGCTTGCGGGCCATGTCCTCCGCCGCCTGCCAACTCACAGCCAGTTTATCCCACTCGGCCTTCCGCAGGTCGAGTCGGTCGAGGACTGGCAGCCGGTCCTGGAGGAAGGCGGTCTTGTCTTGCGACCGTCGATTCAGTTTCTACAAAGAGAAGCCGCAAAAGTTAAGCCACCCGGGAAGATTATCAAGACCCTCCACTCGGCCCCACGGACCCAGCGGAGGCTCGGGGGCTACACCCTCCGGGTGCACTGTTCGTGCACCCAGAGTCAAACCTACAAGGAAAGCAAAGAACCCTCCGCCCGACTATCCTAGTCGAACGCAGGCTCGGGTGCTACACCCTCGTGCACCCAGAGTAAAAACTACATAAAAGCTAAGGGTCCTCCGCTCGACTACCTTAGCCGGGCAGAGGCCCGGGGGCTACGCCCTATGGACACACTCCTCGAAAGCAGAGGTGACTCACCTGCATCAACGGACGCAACCTGCCATTCAGCAGGTTGGCTCCCTCCTTCATCGTCTTCAGCAAAACCGGGAGCATCTCGCCGAGTTGAGTGGCGACGTCCGTCGCGTCGCTCCATTCCTCCTCCTCCTGGACGTCATCGATCTCCCGGATAGTCATGGTCGGCTGCGCCGGGTCCCATTGCCAAACCTGGAGCGGCCGGAGCACCAGCTCGGAGGACGGTCGGGGAGGCGGGGCAGCGCTGAACTCCTCGACCGACGAGGGCAAGTTGAGATTGCCCCTACGGTCCTGCGGGGCGGTTCCAGCCGACTCGGGGCCTGCTCCTCCCGCCGTTTCCGAGCTCGGGCCGGCATTCATAGGCGCACCCTGAGCCGACGCTTCGGCAGAGGGCTCCTCCCCCCAAAGAATGGTAGGTGAGGCGGGCTGTGCACTAACCCACTCAGGAGACGGCCGGGGAGGCGGCGACGTGGCCACATGCGGAGGCGACGAGGGCCGGGCGTTCGACCCCGGCAGATCCCCACTTCGGCTGGACCCCTCGGCGCTCGATGGAGCCTTTGGGATGTCTCCCGTCCTCTGCGCCCTGCAAAAGAAACCCGGACCCGTCAATATTCGAAGAGCGCAGACGAACAAGTAGTCGCCGAAACACTTACTTGGCCGATCGAGGGACGAGGACGCGCTTCTTAAGTCCCGAGGCTCGCAGCCCGGACGCGGCAGCAGTCGGGGGCCGACGATGTTCCCGATCCGCCTTGATCCCCGAAGGCGGTGTTGGCGTCTCTCTTCTCCCCCCGGCCGGGGGGAACATCATCTTCGGCCGCCCGAGGAGTTTCACTCGGGGCGGCAGCCGGCGCCACCGGGTCGGGGCCAGTGGGGGAGCTGTCCTGCTCCACCAGAGTAGTACCCGTGGCGGACGGAGCCGCCAAGTCAGGATGGGCGGGGGGGACCACCCTACCCTGACGAAGTGGTGCCCGCCGCAGCGGGCGTCGCCGGGCTGGGACCGGCAGCGGAGCCGCCTTGTCCTCCTAGGGTAGAACCCTCTAGCGCCCTTCGCCTCTTAACACGGAGTGGAACATCGTCGTCATCCTCGTCCTCCTCCGGGGCTAGCACGCTCGGCGGGGGGAGGGCGGGGCACCGCAGTAGCCGGCGTCTTCCCCTTGGAAGACCCAGCGCCCTTCGAGGACCCGGCGCCCTTTGAAGAGCCGGCACCGGAAGAAGACGCTCTGGCCGCCCCCCGCGGTGGCGGCCCGCCGCTCGGGACGTCGGCGTACCGCGGCTGGTTCAATATCTCGTCCTCCGGGAGGGGAGCGTTGGAACAAAAGCCGAACAAAACCTGCAAAGAACAAAAAGATAAATCCCGAGTGAGACTCGGTAAAGAACTAAGAGAGAAAGGTCAGGGTATCGGTTACCCACTTGACTCGGCGGGTTCGCCCGGCAGAAGGGCGGCGGCTGCCCGGAGAAGTCTAGGCTCGTCCCCTGAGCCAGGAGCTTCTCGAGCCGGCTCTGGACTTCCCCCTCCGTAAGCCCTTCGGCGGACTCTCGAGTCGTGTCGTCCTCGCCGGTGTACTCGAACATGGGGTGCGCCCGTAGCTTTGCAGGTTGCACCCGCCACTGGACGAAGGTCGCCACAACGACTACTCCGGTAACTCCGGACTGGATCGCCTCAGCGAGCTGCGCCATCAGGACTGCAATGCTGTCTTGTTCCCTGTCGAGCGGTGGTTCCGACCAGCTCAGCTTGACCTCCGACGGATGGCCCGAGAAGGCCGGAAGCGACGGGTCAGGATTGGCGCAGTAGAACCAGTTGGCATGCCAACTCTTGTTCGAGGACTGCATCGGCGGGGCCGGGTAGCTCTTCGCTGCTCCTGACCTTAGCTGGAACCTGGCGCCTCCCACCACGGCCGGGTTGTCTCTGCTTGGCTGCGGCTTCACCATGAATAGGTGCTTCCACATTGCGAAGTGCGGTCGGATTCCGAGGTAGCACTCGCACAGCGTGATGAAGCACGCGACGTGGAGCATGCTGTTGGGGTTGAGGTTATGGAGCTCCAGCCCGTAGAAGTAGAGCAGCCCCCGCAGAAAGGGGTGGACCGGCACCGAGAACCCCCGCTCGAAAAAGGAGCTGTGGATGACCAGCTCGCCGGTGTTCGGAGTAGGGACGGTTTCTCCCGCGGCGGCGCGCCATTCGACCAGCTCCCTTGGCGGCAGCATCCCTAGCCGCACGAGGGTTTCCAGCCGCGCCTCCGTCGCTGTCGACTTCATCCACGGGGCCATCGGGTCAGCAGGGGAATCTTCTTCGCTCAGCAGCTTCCACACCAAAGCGTCTTCCTCGGCTTCGGTCGGATTAGCTTCCCAATGTGGGGCTTGCATCCGAAGCGGCCGGAGTGGAAGTTAGGGTCTTGGGTGGAGCGGCGCGCACAAGTCAATTTGGGCGAAAGGAAGATGAAGGATTCGGGCGCAAAAGGAATGAGAATGCGTGTGAAGGCGTGAACCGATCCCGCGACCTCCTCGGAATATAAGGGGGGACGGATTGAGCGGTTCAGCTTCCCCACGTCCGCACACACCCGGATTCTCCGCACCCACGATGCACCCCTTCGGATTCCACTACGCGCGTCTCTTCCGCGCACACGACTTAACGGCGCCGCGATTCGTGCCGCCTAATTGAAAGGGGATCCGACGTTTGGACTTTTGGGGTTAATAGCCGTTCGGAATATACCCCCGCAAACAGCAACTGCAACGTGTTTCCTACAGACCACTAGCGGTTACCGGCAGATTCGAGACCGGGCGTTACAGTTGCGAAGGGTTTCAGTGGTTGGCCTCAAGCAGGAATGCAATCGCTTGAATACACCCGAGTGAAGGGCAGTAATGGCGTGCCTTCCGTAGGCCACAAGTTGGATGCCAAGCAACTCGGAGCTGCCAGATTCTCTACCCGGACCTTCCGAGAATGGCGTTCCGGAGGCTCCGGGATCCGGAATTTCTGGATTTAGTGGAATGCCTCGGTGTAAGGCTTCGTCACTCGGGAACCTATGCACCATGGCTTGTTTCTCTGGTTCTGACACGAATTTTGGAGGCATTCCTTCAGGGGACACTAGTTGGACCTAACCCACTCGGGAAGGCCAGGTGCTACTCGGAAATTCAGTCGGGATTCATGGTATGTCCCACGCTGGGCTATCAGCCGGTCTCTGTCCATCAGGATGGATCGGGTACCACCAGAATTTACCCGCTACTAGCTCACCCGCCGTGATATTCCTACCTTACAGGTGAATATTACTCGGCTTTTTATTGTCTTTTCCACAGGAGTTCTATCAGTCCTTCGCAATCTTCCTGCAAGCAGAGGTCACTCGGGAAGCTTGTCCAGGAGAGGAGGCTGATAGCAGTAAGATCGTGAAGGACTCGGGGGCTACTAATGATGACATGGCACCGGTGTATCATCAAGGAGGACGAATCCGGCCCTCTGGCCATAGGATGGGCCGGACCGACTACTCGGAGTTTGATTCCTACACGGGGACGCCTCATCAGCGTGGAGTATAAGGCATGGACTAATACCCGCCCGGCATACCCGGAATCTGTTGTAACTAGTTAGAAAATCAATCTGTTAACCGATCCGGATTCTTGTAACCCTATCCCCGTCGCCTATATAAGGCATGGTAAGGGACCTCCGATCGGTAAGCCTTTTAGTCATAGACAATCTCCATTGCTTCATAGCTCAAGTAACCTCGAGATCAATTCTCAGGGGCTTGCGGCACTCGGGATCCAAGCTATACTAGCCACCAAATATAGGACGTAGGGTATTACCTCTCCACGAGGGTCTGAACCTTTCTAAATCCTGTCTCCCGTGTGCACCCATCCAGATTTGCTGTGCTCACACAGCCCCATATTCAGTATTGCTGGAATAATACTTCGACAAACGGCAACCTCATTGCCAACGCCTGAAACATTGAACAGCTAAGTACCTTCTATGTTTAAGCTTTGTACTTTCATACTTTAAATGAATAAATATTTTATTTACTCCATCCGAGTAACTCTTGTGGTTTCCGACTGGCCCGCTATGTACGCCCACGGCCACGCATAGCGGACACTCGGGGGCTACATCACCACAAGTGCTCCTAAGCGCACTCGGGCTCTTCTCTTTCAATAATTATTTTAGTACTATGTAAATAGCCCCGCGTAACTCTTCGTCTTCGATCACCGGTCTATGCCACAACCCTGCGCTACACGGGAAACAACCCACGGCTAATCTCTACGCAATGGGGGCTACGACGGGTCGGCAAGAGCACACACAAAGGGCTAACTTACACACAAATGAATTTTTACGAAAGAAGGGGTTAATAAATACAGAACAAGTTAACCAAAACATGCATAATCAAGTTACACTCGGCCTTCCCGAGTTCTTCACATGTATATAGAATGGTTTATGTGTTTTCTCCCTACTTTTTCAGGGCAACGCTGTCAGCACTGGTATCCACCGACTGTGCTTTCTCCATCAGCACGGGGACCTCTTCATCGGCAATGTCGGCAGCAAAGTTACTCGGCAGGTTCCGACTGAGCAGACATGAGTCGGGGGCTTACCAGCGGTGGCGTCCTGAGTTCTCTTCAGAGAGGGCTCGGTGGCGTTTTTCTCCACCTCAAGCTGCCGAGCACTCGGCCTTGCGCTGGCCGAGTCGGTCGAAGGCGGGAAAATCATCAAGACCCTCCACTCGGTTCCTCGAACCAAGTAGAGGCTCGGGGGCTACACCCTCTTGGTGCACTGCTCGTGCCCCCAGAGTGAAATCTACGGAGAGGCAAGTAAACCAGCTACTCGGGAAGAGTCATTGAAGACCCTCCACTCGGTTCCTCGAACCGAGTAGAGGCTCGGGGGCTACACCCTCGGGGTGCACTGTTTGTGCCCCCAGAGTGAAATCTACAATAAAGCAAAGGAGCCTCCGCCCGATTATTCTAGTCGGCCGAAGGCTCGGGGGCTACACCCTCTGGGTGCACTGTTCGTGCCCCTAGAGTGAATACTACCGAAGACAAAGGAGCCACCGCCCGACTATCCTAGTCGGCCGAAGGTTCAGGGGCTACTGACGATGACATGGCACCCTGGTATCATCAAGGAGGACGAATCTGGCCCTCTGGTCATAGGGCGGGCCGGGCCGACTACTCGGAGTTTGACTTCTACACGGGGGCGCCTCATCAACGTGGAGTACAAGACATTGACTAATACCTGTCCGGCGTACCCGGAATCCATTGTAACTAATTAGGAAATCAATCTGTTAACCGATTCGGACTCTTGTAACCCTATCCCAGTCGCCTATATAAGGCCTGGTGGGAGACCTCCGATCGGTAATCTTTTTAGTCATAGACAATCTCCATTGTTTCCTAGCTCAAGCAACCTCGAGATCGGTTCTCGAGGGCTTGCGGCACTCGGGATTCAAGCTATACTAGCCACCAAACACAGGACGTAGGGTATTACCTCTCCGCGAGGGCCTGAACCTGTCTAAATCCTGTCTCCCGTGTGCACCCATCCAGATTTGCTGTGCTCACACCGCCCCATATTCAGTATTGCTGGAATAATACTTCGACACTTAGCTATGATGCTCTTTTTGCCACTCTTGAGAAATAAGGGACGTTGCTTATGAGGGAGGAAGAGAAAAACAAGGACTTGACTCGTAGAACATGGAGCTCAAAGTCTTATTTCGTAGACTTGAAGTATCTCACGAGGAACTTAGAAGTATTCATGAAAATCTTGGTCCTAAGATTATTAAGAAGAAATAAGATCATGAAACTCTTAAAATATCTCATGATATACTCAAGGGTAAGCACCTCTCTCTCGTTGACAGACAATCCACTTCACCTCAAGAGAGCATAGAGATATCATGTCTTACATGTGTTTCATTATCTATGGATTCTCCTACTATTACTCCTGTTGATGGTGCTAGTGCCTCTAACCTCATAGCATATGAGGTAACATTTGTGAGTAAGAATGCTAGTTTAAAGACCCAACTTTAACAAGGATTGCTCAAATGCTATAAGGATAGTAAGATTGTCGAGAAGATTTTGAGCCATCAAGTTGAGAACTTCAACCATGAGGGTTTATGATACGAATATTTAGCTCAACTCGATAGAAAAAAGTAGAGAATTTAGTATTATGTACTGATGCAAACAAACAAAGATTCAATAGAACAACTCTAAATGCAGACAAGAAGTTCCACGAGAAGATCCAGAATAGATCCACAGTGATGGAAAACTAAAATCCAAAGCAATCAAGATGCTCAATAGCACATCTGACGATTATAGGAAGGTAGACCAAGCCTCAAAACCCAAATCCTTAAAACCTTTTGAATCACATACATCTTCTGGAAGCAGATCTACATGCAGAGCTCAAGATCAACGAAGAGCAATTTAATGATGCCTTACATTGTCATCTTCCTTGAGACAGAAGCGAGAACTATGGCCGCCACCTCTTGCTGCAATAACCGCACACATATCGACCTCATTACACTTCTGAAATCCGTTGTACAGAGAGAGCCCTGACACGTTATTAGCCCTGCCACTTGCCTCGCGGTTGCGGTCTCATTCCCGTCGCTGTGCATGGCTCTGTCTCGCTCCTGTCGCTGCTGCCGGAGAGCTCGTTCTCGTCCACCGCCGGCGTAGGTGAACCCGAGCACGATGTGCTGTATGGTGCCACTGGGAGCTTGTCGTCGCCTCCATCGCTCGTGGTTGAGGAGAAAACAACCCAACATTGTATTAGTAACGGGACCTCCGAGCAGTGTGTTATTTTACAAATGTTATCAGGCAGAACCGGCTATCCAAACACCTCCTCTAGTCCAGCACGGAAAAATTCTTGGACCTGTATTTCATGCGGGTGTTAGGCCACAAAACGGTCATCCCAGCGGGCCGCCCCTAGCGGAAAAAAGGCAAAAATGCGAGTTCTAATGGCAAAAATGGCCCCCCCTCGGAGACAAGAGCAAAACTGTCCCCGCGACGCGCCGGGCACGTGACACGTGGCTAAATCGCGCCGGGGGACCGCGAGCGGCATCGATCGCGTGTCCGACCCGCGACGGAGTCCGGTCGCGGGCCCAGCCCCGAGGCCGCGCCCCTGGCCCGCGAAGGAAGCCGGGCCGCGCCTCCCCCCCCGCGACACAGGCCGCATCGCGCTCTAGGCCCGCGACGCAGGTACCGCGCTCCAGGCCCGCGACGAGCTAACGCCATCAACGATGGCGTTTAAGTCCGCGCGCTAACGCCAATGGCAGTGGCGTTCGACCCTGGTCCACGCTGGCGCAGCCCCGCTGACCTGGCTGACGTGGCAAAGGTCGGAACGCCGTCTCCACTGGCGTTTGCACCCTCTACCCAAACGCCATGTAGTCTGGCGTTTGCCCCCAGAGACTTAACAAGTGCAATGGACAATTACAAGTTATAGCAGCCAAGAATCATTGATGTGTTCTATAACAAGGTTAAATTGAGTTTCTATGTTCGCTCTACTTATTTTGGTGGGTCTAGACCATAATAGTGTAGATTAATTAGATATTTATTAACCGTATAAGCATTTTAGTCATCTGTAAAAATATACGCATCATAATAAGTATGAATATATTTTATTTAGGCAAGTAGGGGAAAACAATTGTTACCAATTCAACGAAGAAATGGCTCCGATTTAGAAGGATTTCAGAAGAGAATGAGTAGGGGAGAGAGAGGGCAAGAGGGCACCAGCTCGGGTGAGGAGAGGTGGAAGAATGCTTGGGGGTTGAATGGGTGGTGGGGCCCACCCACGGTGCCTCGGGCGCTTAAGTCTCTGGGGGGCAAACGCCAGACTACATGGCTTTTGGGTAGAGGGTGCAAACGCCAGTGGAGACGGCGTTCCGACCTTTGCCACGTTAGCTAGGTCAGCGGGGCTGCGCCAGCGTGGACTAGGGTCGAACGCCACTGCCATTGGCGTTAGCGCACGGACTTAAACGCCATCGTTGATGGCGTTAGCTCGTCGCGGGTCTGGAGCGCGATGTGGCCTGCGTCGCGGGGGGGAGGCGCGGCCCGGCCTCCTTCGCGGGCCAGGGGCGCGGCCTCGGGGTTGGGGCCGCGACCGGACTCCGTCGCGGGTCGGACGCGCGCGATCGACGCCGCTCGCGGTCCCCCGGCGCGATTTAGCCACGTGTCACGTGCCCGGCGCGTCGCGGGGACAGTTTTGCTCTTGTTTCCGAGGGGGGGGGGCCATTTTTGCCATTAGAACTCGGGGGGGGGGCATTTTTGCCTTTTTTCCGCCCCTAGCAGCTCAAAGTTTTTTTTTAAGGCTCACGAGTGGTGGCGCGCGGCGACGAACCGGAATCCGTGCGGCGGTGACAATACCAACAGCGGCTTTGCTAGCAGTCTGGATGCGGTCGATCGTTCGAGTCCTCGGCTTTGACCTGTCAGCTGTGTCCCTCACGTCATCACGTGTACTGCCGCCTCATGTGAGATCAGAATTAGTAAATAATAGTGCAAATACGGTCTTACAAGAATAAAACGTACATATCAGGTTATGATAATTAGTAAATACGGTCTTACATCTAAACTGGACCGCTTCTAGTCCATAAATTATCAGGCCACAAATATCTCTTTGTACAAAAAATTATACACAATGCACCGATTGCCCCTTCTTAATATTTAGGTCAAGCTACTCCGCCACTGATCTTTATCCCTTAAACGGCACACTTAGCTCTGACAAGCTAGAAATCGATAGCAAAAGCCTAGAGGCATCACACCTGTTGCCTAACCTCGTTTAGCTCAACAGACTAACCTCCAACGCCCTTTAATAGTACGGCAAAGCGAATAAGCACGCACACGTCTGAGAAGCTGTTACCTAGACCTAAATCAACTCGATCCCTACTCAACACCTCGGATCAACAAAAGCTACAAAACCAAAGGTCTGAGACACCTCATATCTTAACATCACGCAACGCTAATAAGCACGCACGCGTCTGAAACGCTGATATCTGACACTGAAATTGCAAATTAGCGACAAGTACAGAAAACGTACGTACAGCTGCAAAGCAAGACAGCGGTACGCGGATCAGCAAACCACAGTACTGTCAAAACTTCTAGCACGTAGGGAAAACAAAGGGCCATCTATTCAGCCAAGGGAAAAAAGGTTTCATGATTGAAAAGCTGATAACAAGAAACGGCGGCGCCTCACGCGCTCTCAGCAACAGGGTAGTCGAACACAACATCCTTTCCGCAGAGCCTCCTGTAGACCGAGCTGAAAGTGTCGAGCTTGTACTCGGTGTTGTTGCGCTCCTTCGGGTCCAGGAAGATCTGCCGCATAACCATGCACATCATCAGGGTTGTTGAATTCAGCAAGAAAACACTCTCCAAAAACTAAAGAAAGAAGAATTCAGCAAGAGAAGCGGATTAGCAGCCTAATGCTAGGGGTTGTTCTGAGATACAGCAAAAGTAAAATGAATGGATCGATCATGTTGATAAAGCTACATTAAAAGGCATTCCAAGAAACAAGGGGTGATGTGATTACAGCAGTAAGCTCAAGTGGATGAAAATCAAGCATTTGCAGTGACATCTTGATTAAAAAAGAGAGTATAATACAGTGCCATCTAATAAATATCGAGTGCAAAGGAAACATGCTTTATACACATCAGTCAATCTTTTTCTTTTAGGGGAAAAATGTCATTTTAATGGAAGGTGCATTTCTTCTACACTGGATCATCAGCTAGAAGCCACAGATAATAGAGATGATGTAGATACGGCATGAAGGAAGGGAGGAACAAGAAGCTGTCACAATTTCCATCTCAAGAAATAATAATGACACATCTATGGTTTCATGTGATCAACAACAAGGCAAGCACAAACCTTCATGACTTTCGCACCATCCAAGTGGTATCTAACACGCTTCCCAACAATCTCTGCTGGATACACAACATCCTCCAAAATGCCGTCATGAACAGCAGTAAGAGTGCGGGTACGAGGGCGGACAACAGCTGAACCTTTCTTTGGGGGCCTCACGATTCTTCTAGTTGCAACCAGGACAACATCCTGTATCAAATCGGCACAAGGAAAAGTACATATAGTCATGAAGCCAAACAATGTTAGCAGCAAATATGATAAGAAACTATTAAAGTAACCATTATTAATGAATGATAATGTTGTACACCAAATCAGAAGTATGAGCATTAACCCCAAAGTTGACACTAGCTAATGTTCTTCGATTTCAATACTAGCAACGTACCCAATAAAATTGACAAGACTCCAAACAAATAACCATGGCTAGCCACTCATCAAAAGGCACATTTTAGCATAAATATATGTGGGATGAATTCTGAGAAAATAAATAAGTTTTCTGAGAACAATTTCCAGCAACTAAGCTCGACAAAATCTCATAAAACTTTCCCTAATTAACAAAAGTTCAAATTTAACTTCCTTGGTCCAAAATATTAAACTGCTCCCATCCGGGCAAAGTGGCTTACCCACGATCCTCACACTTGTTCCAGTCCAAGGTTAATTCAACTAATGAGGACACACTTATTACCAAACTTTCTAAGAGGAATGCTCATATATGTTATTTGCATACGTGACAATAAATCTCAACAATAAGTAACTATAAATCATATAATATGCTTTTACAGTTTTACCTTCCCACTGAACTTCTTCTCAAGTTCCCTAACAAGCCTCACATGGATCTTCTTATACGCCTTGTTCAGCCTGTACGGAACATGGATAATAACAGCCTTCCTGCTGCCAGCTACATCCATCTGACTGCGTGAAGCAAGATTAAACTTACAGACAGCTAAAATTACACCAGCATCCTCCAAACTTTTAAATAAAAAAATGGCAAAGCACACACATTGCTCCATTGATGTACAGGTCCTTCAAGTCACTCTTCAGCTCCTGATTCCCATTCTCAAGGTCAAAGAATGCCTGCCACCCGTAGATAGTCAAGACACCAGAGTTTCAAATGCTAAATAGACAAGTGTGAAATTCAAAGAAACCAACCTGAGCAACAGTGTCCTCAAACTCAGTTGGCTCCACACCCTTGTCCTTCTGGATCTTCCTCCTTGCCGTAAACATCTTCTCTAGCTTAAGCTAATCCTAAAGTTAATCCAAAGTAAAACTATGAAACAACAGAGCTTAAAATATGATTAAACAAAAATATTTGATTAAATTAAGAATCTTAGCAATGACTACAGTGTCTCTTCTGAAAAACCTTGCAAATTTTTATCATTCATACTCGATGAATCCGGCATTCAAATAAAAGAAAACGCATTATCTGCTGCCTAAAAGGAGCTAAAAGAAGATGCCAGAGACTTACATGGACTGAATCGTTAAAATCTACATGTCATCATCAAGTCAATACTTCAAACATGAAAGACAATAGTACGAGGTTCATCCCCAAAAACAAAATGTTATCGCCATGTAAATTTAAAGAATGTTAATTTTCAAAAATGTCCCAACGTGTTTCTCGGAATGGTGCACAATTTTTCTGGCATGTCGAATTTCACATCTCTCTTTACACTGAAAAAAAAAGCATCACATTTACCACTGCCTACTGGACAATACAACAAATGAACGCCGAAAGTGAGCACTAGAGAAAACAAAAAGAATCCACGACTCCTTGCGAGGTGATACGCAACTGAACCATCCGCTAGTACCAAACTACGACCTCGCTCTCTCTCAAAAAGTAGCAAACTACAACAAGGACTGGTGATCAGGATGGCAATGCCTATTCGGTTAACTAAAAGGATCTGGATCTTTTTTTACCTTGGCCGGTTCGCGCGGGACGGCGTCGAGGGGAGCAGGAGTGCAGAGTGGCGGCAGCGGCAGCGGCGGCGGGGCGGGTTTCCCTCGTGACGGCGCTTTGCAGGACATCTCGGTTAGGGTTTGGTGTTTCGGCGCCTAATTACGGTTCCGCCACTCATGGGCCTATGGTGCGGGAAGGGTTGGGCCTTGACCGGAAACTTGGGCCCACTCAAGTTTGGGTTAGAATCCAAAACCAATGACTAAAAATGTCATGTATGTATTATTCTAAAAAGAAGTCATGTACCAGCTTCATTGACAATCTCGCATGTCATCTTTACGTCCAAATACCCCCTTGACTCATCTCCGTTTTTTATTTTCCTGACAAAATACACATGATTGAATAAAAGATACATATAACTAATCGTGTGAAGCTATCTTTATTGGCTCAGTCAAATCCACAAAAAACTACGTTGCGTTTATTCAAGTTCCATTTAAACCAGCATCACACCTCCGCGTATGCTCAGCATAAAACCTTACACCATAATCTCGACTCCACAACCACACCTAGTATTTTTGTTAAAGATTTTTATAGGCGTGGTTAAATTTTTTTATTACGGAAAAGCTTCACTATATCTCAGAAGAGAACACTTCACGGTAGAGGAAAAGATAACAACATAAGGCATACCATCACCAACTCCCATCGTTATAATTGTAAATATTTGTCATTAAGTCATGACACAGCAGCACCATGAATGAACACACCAGATCCATTAGGCAGCTCGCCCAAGTTTTTCCACACCATTCGTCGCTGGTAGCCTCCGTTCATCTTCAGCTAGATGACGCATTGCGCCCTGGCACAAGGCTCACTAGCTATGCCTTGATTCTGTACCATAGTCTCTGCTCAAGTACTTGAGAGTGTAATACGGACATTCAAAGTAGAAATAAGCAAATCAATCCAATAATGTACATAGGTGCTTGGACGGCTTAGTGCTAACTACAGACATAAACTGGTGAGTTTTGGCACTGCCTAATTCCCAGAGTTCTAGCATAAAAGATTAACATGAACAGGCTGACAATACGCCAGTCCAATTTTCTTGCGAGGGAGGTAGAATGAGGTAGCATATAACCCAGTAGCAGTTGCTCATACGCGAAATTACCTGGCGCACAAATAGAAAGCTGGTTATGTAATTATACAGCAGTCCAAATTATTCAAAATGTCCCATGACTGTGCATATGTACATGGTAAGTTGAAGAAGCATACCTACAAGGTTAATTTCTCTCCTAGCTGGCAAGTCCTATTTATTTGCTTTTCTTAGGTGAGGCCGAAGCCTAGTTGGGAGGCAGAGAACTGCTTAAATAAAGGAAAAAAGAGGCTGATTCGTAAGCAACTGTAGGACAAATCTTTTTTGAGTGATTTAGTTACGCGGGCATGACTTCACCTCGCACAAAATTTTTAGAAAAAAAATCTACTTACACACTAACATTGAGTGAAGAATAACGAAAAGATTAAATGATGACTATCATAAATCATGACTTCTATCTCTTATGCACTTTGTTTACTATCCACGACGGTGTAAGTCGAAATTTTGATAACCTGCCCAGCAGCGCTAAGAAGAACACGGAGATTCTTCCTTTCAGTTTGAGTCGTTGAGATCGGAGATTTAGTGGAGGGATAATTGTCAAAATATCATTAATAAAATTATAAATTGCTAGATGTGACAATGACAAATAAGATCTAACACATTTAGTAATCTTTTAGCAAACTATTAATTTCACTAATGGTACGAGGGTAAATCCTGCTTTTAGTGGATACCACGTCAATTTCGTGGCCTTTACGTGCTACCGCAAATCATTCGCTCACCTGACGCCGTCAGCTTCGCCACGAAAACCTCAGCGACGCTGGACCAAACCATAGTCGGAAACACCCGGTCCACAAACCACCGATGCCTTCACGAATCTCCACGCAGTTTACCGGTCCAGACCTTTCCTAGCCCATACACCGAGCGCACAGAAGAAACGTCGGCGACACCGCCACACGACTCGACTCTCCTCATCACTGAAGGCGTAGATAGAGAGAGGCCGGTAGTAGGTCGCAGGGGCTCTCGGTTTCCTTCTCCCACCGATTCGAGCGATCCCAAATCGAATCCCGTTCTTCGATTCGAGCTTAGCTCGACGCGGATTGGTTATTTCGGATTTGGATTTGTGGGGGGCAGAGTGGGAGATGGACCAGGTGCTGAACAAGGTGGGGAGCTACTGGTTCAGCAAGAGGGCCAGCAAGGAGATCGACTCCATCGGCGACGACCTCAACGTACGTGCGTGCGTGCGCGCTCGAATTCCTGGCCTGCATTGCTTAATTTTTCTGTGCCTGTTGGTTCCCCGCATCTGGTTCCGTGATCTGCGTTTGTAGTAGGTAGATTTCGGTTCTTGGAGGAACTATCTTTAGGATTCTTCGGTTGGATTTGGCAATGGGATTTGGAATTAGGATTTGCATGATTTTTTTTGTTAAAACCTAGATGCTCAATAGAGATCGATTGTTCATGGTGTTAGACTAATCCATTTTCTAATGAGTAATAGTTAGTTCAGCCACCGATGTAGGATTCTATTTTGTCTTTCGAGAGTTTTTAGCTGGAAGACTGTTCATAGAGTAATGTATTTATTGTGCCACAGTTGTCCAACCAGCTTTTAGGTTCGTTGCTAAATGACATAAAATAGATGAGTTTTGCAAGGAAAGTTCTATTGAAGGTTAGCTGTAATGCGTCGGTAGATGATTTAAGTCGGTTGTACAAGTCTGAATATTGTAAGCAGTCCATCTCATGTAATTTAAGCTTCGGTCTTCAGGTTTCGAACCTATGCAGACAAGATAGTTTGTGCAAAAGTTTTATGCTCTCCGTTTTCTCGTTTCTGGCTACTAGTGGGAAGTAATTGGCAGAACTGCAGATCTAATTCGTAATTAGCTAAAGCAGAGAGAAAATATTGAAACTTGTCTGCTTTATTCATAGCTAGGATTAGGGTATATATAGATATCCAACTTACATAGAGACCTAAGGTCATACGGATTGCTAATTTCTTTATAATACGAACTCTAACTCAATACTACCGCTATTACTGATTTGAATCATTATCTATAATACTAATCTGACCCGGACTATAACTCATCCGAGTCCTTCTCCCTTACTGCCCTGCGCCTACCATACGTGAGACCCCACATGACATCTCTCCCCTCCTTGGCAAGCAGCTTGTCCTCAAGCTGAAAATCAGGGTAGCGCTGAACAAAATCCTCCAGGGGGCACCCAAGTAGCATCTTCCAGAGCCGACCCTTTCCACTGAACGAGAACATGTTGTATACCGCGGCGTAAACTCGCACGAATCACTGCATCAGGGACAAGGATGGCACGATCGTCCTCCATGGGTGGTAATGGTGGCGGCTTAGAGGGCGGAACACCATGAAAGTTTTTTAACAAGCCAATGTGGAAGACATTGTGCAAGCGTGTGCCAGCTGGAAGAGCAAGCTTGTACGCAACAGAGCCCACACGCTGGACCACCTGGAAAGATCCAAAGAAGCGAGGCCCTAGCTTGCCGTGTATATGACCAGGCAAGGATGCCGCTGCCCGATGGTGAAGGCGAAGCCAGGCCCATTCTCCTACCTCAAAACGAGCTCCCGATGTTGATTATCATAATATAGCTTGGCGCGTTGTTGAGCCTGAAGGAGGCGTTCGCGCACCTCAAGAAGGAACTCATCCCGACTGCGCAGTGCGGAGTCAACGGCGGCCACTGTAGACTCCCCCAAATTGTAATCCCGCAAAGCAGGCGGTGGACAACCATAGACCACCTCAAAAGGCGTCGTACGCAAGGCTGAGTGGAAAGATGTGTTATAGCAATACTCCGCCCAAGGGAGCCACTCCAGCCACTTGCGCGGGCGGTCGCCGGTTATGCAGCGGAGGTACATAGCGATCACGCGGTTGACCGACTCGGTCTGACCATCTGACTGAGGATGAAAGGCAGAGTTCATATGAAGACAGACTCCAGATAGTCGAAAAATTTCCCGCCAAAATGCGCTGGTGAAGACAGGATCACGATCACTGACGATGGAGCAGGGTAGGCCATGTAGTCGAACAATGTCGCCAAAGAATGCTCGAGCCACAGAGCTTGCGGTGTATGGATGTGCCAGTGAAATAAAATGGGCATACTTGGAGAACCGGTCCACCACTGTGAGGATGACGGTCTTGCCGTGCACTTGTGGAAGTGCTCAATGAAGTCCAGTGAGATATCCGCCCAAACGGGGGAGGGAACCTGTAGCGGTTGGAGAAGGCCGGCTGGGTGCAATGTCTCCGTCTTGTTGCGTTGGCAGACCACGCACGCACGAACGAAGTCCTGGACCAAAGTCCGATCGCCCGGTATGTGAAAATCCAAGCGGAGGCGATGGAGCGTCTTTTGCACGCCCTCATGGGCTGCATGTGCTTGCTCGAGGATTGCTGCCACAATTGGGGAAGCTGGCAGGAGGTGTATACGACAGCCGTGAAGGATCAAGTCATCGGTGCTAGACCACGGTGGCCCGAGCTCGCCCGACACTATTTGCGCGCGCAAGGCCGAGAGCTCTGGGGGCGCCGCAATTTCCGCCCGAATGTCGTCGAGGATGGCGAAGGAGGGTGCCGAGAGAGCGCACGTGGTTGGCTGGATAAGCTCGGCGGCGCGACAAGGTGTCGGCCACCGTATTGAGGCGGCCCGGGCGATACTCCACTGAAAAGTCGAACCCGAACAGCTTACTGACCCACGGTGTTGGGGAATTGTGGAGAGGCGCTGGTCGAGGAGAAACTTCAAGCTGTAGTGGTCAGTCCGGACTGTGAAGGCGCGTCCCCATAAATACGGCCGCCAGTGGCGAACGGCCTGGACGAGGCCAATGAGCTCGCGCTCATACGCGGCCAATTTGGCGTGACGTGGAGCAATCGGCTTGCTGAAGAAGGCAAGGGGGCCGGTGCCTTGATGAAGTACTGCGCCAAATCCCGAGCCGGAGGCGTCGCACTCGACGATGAAGTGGTCCGTGAAGTCGGGCATCTGCAATACGGGCGCCGTTGCCAAGGCGTGCTTGAGGGTGCGAAAGGCCGCATCGGCGTCGGCGCACCAACGGAACCCCTCCTTTGTCAAAAGCCGACCTCGATAAACTTGCGATAGTAGCCCGCGAGCCCCAGAAATCCACGCAGTCCGCAAGAGCTTTTGGGCGCGAGCCAATCCGTGACGGCCCGTACTTTGTCGACGTCCATAGCCACCCCATCGGCGGATATCACATGACCGAGGTAAGCGACGGAGGTGGTGCCAAAGGTGCACTTGCTGCACTTTAGGAAGAGAGTATGCTCCTGCATGACCTGAAAAACAGCACGGAGGTGGCGCAGATGCTCAGACCAGGATGAACTGTAAATCAAGATATCATCAAAAAACACCAACACAAAACGGCGTAAGAAGGGCCGCAAGACGTCGTTCATCAGTGCCTGGAAGGTAGCTGGAGCGTTGGTCAGGCCGAAGGGCATGACCAGGAACTCGTAGTGGGCGCTGTGCGTGCGGAAGGCCGTCTTGGCGATATCCCCCGGGTGCATGCGCACCTGATGGTACCCCGAGCGTAAGTCGAGTTTGGTGAAGAAGTGCGCGCCGCGAAGCTTATCAAGAAGCTCGTCGACCACCAGGATGGGAAACTTGTCCTTGATAGTCTGCTTGTTGAGGGCACGGTAGTCGACACAAAAACACTAGGTGCCATCTTTATTCTTGACCAGAAGGACGGGCGAGGAGAACTCAGAGGAGCTTGATCGTATGAGGCCGAGTTCCAACATCATGGCGCACTGATGTTCCAACTCATCCTTCTGCAGCTGAGCATAGCGGTATGGACGCACGATGACCGGGGTTGTGGCGGGGTGGAGCCGAATCCGGTGGTCACGGTTACGTTGTCGTGGCAACGCTGATGGCTCGGCGAATAGGGCGGCAAATTCAGCGAGCATGTCGGCCATGAGGGGTTGGTCCTGACTGACCAAAGTGCGGATGGCTGGGGTGGTCGGAGCAGCCAATCCTGTCCACGTGAACCGACAGCCGTTGTCGATGAAGGAGATCGTGGAAGTGTCGAAGTCCCAGAGAATGGGGCCGAGCGTGCGCAGCCACCCGACTCCAAGAACGATGTCAAAACCACCAAGAGGGATGGCCAAGCAGTCCATGCAGTAGTGGCAGTCTCCAATCTGTAGTGGCACGGCGCGGCAGAGGCCCCGGCTGGTCACCTGTTCACCGTTGGCCACCATCACCCGAAGGCCAGGACGCTCTTCCGATATCAACTGTGCCTGGGACAGTCTGGCGGAGTCGATGAAGTTATGCGTGGAGCCGGTGTCGAGGAGAGCGATGAACACAGCCAGGCCGATGGAAACTTTCAATTGCATGGTGTCGGTGGCGCGGATACTTCACAGGCCGGTGACGGCATGGAGGGATACCTGGGGAAGCACATCCGCCGAGTCGGAGTCGAACGGGTCGTCGACATCATAGTCGTCCAGCTCGATGTAGAAGAGACGCACACACCGATGGCCGCGGACGTACTGCTCATTACAGTTATAACACAGCCCTTGTTTGCGGCGATCCGCCATCTCGGCGGGAGTGAGGCGGCGCAGAGTGTAGTTAGGTGGCGGTGTAGATGAAGATGGGGCTAAAGGAGCTCTGACAATTGTAGTTGGGGCCGGCGTCGGACGTGGGGAGGCGGCCTGTACAGGGGCCCCGCGAGACCACGGCGGCCTGGACCGTGGAGCTGGAGTGGATGCAGCCGACGGCGGGTGCTGCTATTCGTATGCCTTGGCGAGGATGATGGCCGCCTGCAATGTTGCGGGCTGCTGGAGCTCGACATTAGTGCGCAGCTCGTCAACGAGCCCTGCCGTGTAGAGGAACCGCTGCTGGGCGGTGGATAAGGGGCCACTGTTGCGACACAAAAGCGGCAAGAATTTGCTGGTGTACGCGGTGACAGAGCCATCAAACTGGATGCGAGCAAGTTCCCCCAACGGGTTGGCCCGGATGGATGGCCCGAACTGCAGGTGACATGTTTCCTTGAACCGTGACCATGTGGGCATGCCAGATTCCCGTTCCAGCTGAAGGTACCATAGTTGGACGTCGTCGGTGAGGTGGTAGGCCGCCAACCAGACCTTGTCCGCTTCCTCAGTACGTTGGCCGCGGAAGAATTGCTCGCATCGATTCAACCAACTCAATGGATCGGTGCTGCCATCGAAAGTAGGGAACTCAAGCCGGTGATAGCGAGGAACACCGGTGCTGTCGCTAGGGTTGTGCTGGGAGGTGGGGAGTTGGGGGATGGGAGCAAGGGGCGGCGTATAGCCGTATGGGGTGGCAAGGTGCGGCTGGGGCGGCTAGGATGGGGAGGGCATTGGGTTGTAGCTGGGTTGGTCGAGGAGGGAGCCGTGGGTTGGTTGGTACGGGTGCTGGAGGAAGGCTGCGGGCGGCATGGAATAGGGCGGTGGGTAGCTTGGCTGCTGGAGGAGGGCCAGGGCGGCGGCGGAGCCCGCAGGAGAGTGGCCCGGCGGAAAGGGTGGCGGGGCGGAGTGGGGCAGCAGGGGCGGCGCGGGGACTTGGCCCGGGAAAAGCGGAGGCGGGGTGGCGTGGTGGCATGGGATGGGCGGTGCGGTCATGCTGGTCGTGCCAGCGGCGCTGGCGTCGAGGTCCTGCGGGGCTGGCCGGTTCTCCAGTGCAGTGAGGCGCAGCAGAATTTCGGCCATGGCCGCTTGGTTGGCGCTGCGTCCCTGGACGAAGCCTTCCAGCTGTTGGACGATGATGCGGATGGTTTGCTCCATGGAGACTGCGTCGTCGTCCTCCCTAGGCATCGTGTAAGTCTCTGATACCAAATTCGTAATTAGCTAAAGCAGAGAGAAAATATTGAAACTTATCTGCTTTATTCATAGCTAGGATTAGGGTATATATAGATATCCAAATTACATAGAGACCTAAGGTCATACGGATTGCTAATTTCTTTAGAATACGAACTCTAACTCAATACTACCGCTATTACTGATTTGAATCATTATCTATAATACTAATCTGACCCGGACTCTAACTCATCCGAGTCCTTCTCCCTTACTGCCCTGTGCCTACCATATGTGAGACCCCACATGACAGTAATGGAACAGAGTAGGATCAAGAAACAGAAGATATGCAACTTGATTCTTCGTCACTATATCTGAATTCATACTTCTGGTAATATATAAGGTTTTCTTTATAGAGCTACAAATGGACCTGCTACATGCTACTGATTGACATAACAAAGGAAATTATTGACTACTTTTACATCACAAGTAGAACTAAAGACCTAGTAATTATTTTCTTTACAGGTCATGATACAGCTCAAGATAACTTCACATGTCTGAACCTGTGAGATGGTTGTTCACAGACTTTTTACTCCAGGATTAATCCATATAAAGACATGCAAAGCCATACTAAAATATTTCTTATATCAGCAACTAAACTAATGTCTCATTAGAAAATAAATTGATCCATCTTTACAAACATTACCTATGAAGGTATGTAAGGCTATTTTGGTGATGGTTGCTTATTGCTTCCTATCAAATACACCTATAGGGGAAAGTAGATGATTTCCTAAAACGTGCAAAACTTTTGCTCAGTAAAGCATTGTGAAGCATGATATCTGTTATTAATATTCATTTGCCTAGTCATCTCTATTATGGCATGTTGTTAGCTTTTCAGCACTGTAGGATCCTATTTTTCCAACACTGCATTTACAGTGGTTTTTCTTTAATTTATTTTTTGTTAGCGTCAATATAATATACCATGTGAAACATTTGTAACCGTTTACTATGTTTTGCTTTCTGTGTATCCTGCTTATAGATAGGCCAAAGCTCCATTTGTAGTTCTAACTTCTAACATTGCATTATTTACATGCTGAACCCAGTCGGTTTCTTCCAGCATTGGTGAGGGAGCTAAATGGATGGTGAACAAACTCAAAGGTATCTAATGTCTACTCCAAAATTGTGCTGTAGCAAATATGTGTACCACCTGATATACTGTACGGTGTACTGCTGGTACATATCAACAATATTTAAAAGTTAAGTATTATAAGTATGACACATTATACTGTATATAAAATCTGATGAAGGTCATTAACTAGCACGTAGAGATACAAGCTTTACACTTTCTTATTTTTAACTAAATGTGACTCTCCAAGTTCGTGTTTTATATGGAAAAAGTCTAATTTTCTAGCCTGGAGTTGTTACTTCCAGTGATAAATGTGGTTTGTTAAATTGCAAATGAGGGAGCTGATCTTTACATTTCTGATATTTCTGGAAGCTGTGCCTTAGCCCTTAGTAATATTGACCATCTATATATTTTAAGGCGTTAACGAGAGAAAACCAAGAGGTAAGTATTGAGTACGAAGAAAATTGATCACTTACCACTAATGCACCATCTTTTTAATAAAATAAAGATAACAGCTTTTCAATTTGTTTTTGGATATGTACATCTGGAAGGGGGGCAGCATTTATTAGTATTGGACCTGCACAAGGTTTTGGCGTAGTGAACTAGAGATGCCTACGGGAAAATTCCACTCATTCCTATATGTGTCTTCTACCTAATTCATGCCTGTTTGCTTTTTTCATAACCTGAAATATGGGGTATACATCTAGAAACATCATTTATTTCGATGCATTATATGGATTGAGTAGAAACATAGAAGCACTATCGTATCTAGCATGTAGATCTACCTAATTCTCGGTAGATTGAAGGCATAGAAAGATCATTCGGGAACTATGTGAAGAACTTGTGCCCGTTATTGGCAGCCATAGTTTGCATTATTTCTATGCTCAAGTGGCCATTGCACTTTGAGTTGACGTATTTTGATCCCTCAAGTGGCAATTTCATTAATGGTGAACATGGCATATGCCACACATACTTGCAAACTAATTCTTAGTAACAGTTCCATGTTTAAGGCCTGTAGGCCAATTTTTCAGTGTTTACTGATCTTTTTTCTTCGACAACACTTACTTTTACTGACCTGGTTTTGGTCTCAGGGAAGCTGCAGAAAGCATTGCCAGACCTTCTCAAGGAATATGACATGCCAGCAGGCCTCTTCCCACGGGATACAACTAATTACGAGTTCAATGAGGAGACAAAGAAGCTAACAGTGTACATCCCGTCAGCTTGTGATGTTGGGTACAAGGACTCATCAGTTGTGCGGTTCTTCACCTGTGTGACCGGCTACCTTGAGAAGGGAAAGCTTTCAGATATCGAGGGCATGAAGACCAAAGTGCTTGTATGGACCAAGGTGACCTCTATCAAGACCGAGGGCTCGAAGGTCCATTTTACTGCCGGCATGAAGAAGACCCGCAACCGTGACGCATATGAGGTTGTCAGAGATGGTATCACCATAGACAAGTTCTAGAGCATACCTGTCCTGTCAGACGTGATGTAATTAATTAGACGATGCTTCCTCCTCCCGGCCAGCTTATATCAAAATCTATTGTGCTTTCGACCTATTTAATCAACAGTGTTGCCTAAAACTTCGATGTCATGATTATTACGGTACCTTCAATTTGGTGCTTATTTCGCCAACGGGGAGGGGTCAGGACACCATGTTCTAGCTGAATTTTAATTCTGAGCGAGTTAAATTAACCTGAGTTATGGTTTGATTCAGGCTAAATACAACTGATTCCAGCCGAATCATCTGAGTTTCTGGAAGCATACCATTGCAAGATTGTGGCCCAAAGAGGTGGTTTTGAGTGATCAGGGTTCTTTCTTTCTTATTTATTTATTTGTTTATTTATTTAGATGTGGTTAGATGTATCTGGAAGAAGAGGCTTTGGGGACAGCAAATTTGCTGAGTTAAAATGCATCTCAAAGACCTCTCACATTTTCTAAATGTTAAAGATCGTAGCTCTACATCAGCACGATTGATTTTTTTTTCTCGTGAAAACGCTAAAGCTTAGCGTGTTGATACATTGATAAAAGACCAAAATAGGTATATTTACATGCCTGAAACAGGTGACACTGCACACACGACATACACTAGCCTATGCTGGTGGACGGGAAACAGCTGAGTGCCTCATCTTTGATGGTGTTTAGGAGCTCCACAAGGTCTGGACGAATGCCGCCGAAAGTGCACCAATTCCGGTGCTTCCAGAGGCACCAAGCGATGAGCTGAACCATGGAGGATAGCCCCTTCTGTTGGGCTATTGGCACTGAACGGACAGCAGAGGACCACCAGTCCACGAAGTCCTCGCCGACGGTAGGAGGATTGCCGGTCGAACGAAGGCAGCACAGGGACTCATACCGCACCTACCTAGAGAAAGGGCAATCTACCAGGAGGTGTCCGGCGCTAGGTCGCAGAGCAAGCATACTGGATTGTGCGCGATGAAGTCAAGGAAGTCAAGGTTCAGCAAGGAAGTGCGCTGATTGGCCGTGTTGAGGAGCGCTACGAAGTGCTCGTAAGAACCCGTGGCCATATCTTCCTGCGTTGACAGGACACTCTCGCCAACCTTGAGGCTATATGGATCCAGTTCTTCTGCCATCGGTAGGATGCATGGAGATGGAAGAAAGCAGTTTTGGCCAGTTGATCCGCAAGCGCTGTCGGGCAATAGTTCTGTCAAGCGAAGCTAGCCCGAGGTTACTCTGTTTCAGCCGCTACCACATCCAGCGTTCGCCAGCCGAGAGGGCGCGCGCTTCCTATGCGTTATCAAGCTGAAAGATCAGTTCCCACGCACACATCAGCTTGGTTATGACGTGGCCAACGTGCTTGTCGCTCGAGGCAGACAGGCGCCGAGCGGTTAGCTTGAGGCACACATGGAGATGCCTGAAGGGGTCGGGCTCTTGAGCCGACAAGAGCCAAGCTTCAGCCACGGTATCATCAAACCCGTCAAGCCCCAGCCCGAAAACGTTCGAATTAGAAGCGTCGCTTCGCCGGGGTCTTTGGGCGTGCAATCCAGGAATAACGTGCAATGATCCGAGATCTCTGTTGACGGGCAGCGCAGGTGACATTGTTCTTGATTCGTCTCCCAATCGACCGAGCAGAAGATCCGGTCCAACCTCTCAAGCGTTGGCACGTCGTGCTCGCTGGACCATGTGTACCGCCGGGTATTTAGGTATAGTTCCTTAAGCTCCACGTCATTCAAGAAACGACGGAAGGGACCCATGGTTCTCTGGTGGAGATTGCCGTTACTCTTGTCTGCCGCAAGGTAGATCATGTTAAAGTGCCCGCATAGCAGCCATGGACTTGGGTGAGCTGATCTAACAACGCGCAATTTGTCAAGGAACTGGGTTTTCTCGTCCTCGTCCTGCGGATCGTACGTAGACCCTGTTAGCCACCACGGTGTTCCGTGAGCCGGCACAACCTGCGGGCTGATGCTACGCATGTTGATGAAGGGGGATGTGAGCAAGACGAGGTCTAGGCTAAAAGGATGCTGCCCCTAGTGCCCTCAGCCGGCAACTAGTAAAAGCATCAAAGTCCATTCCTAAGGTTTGGGTTACAACCGAGGAAGATATGACATCCATCTTTGTTTCTTACAAGCATACTATGCTCGCGTTAGTCATGCCAATGAGACTACAGATCCCGGTGCGCCATGCAGGGTTGTTGAGTCGGCGGACGTTCCAAACCAGGGTTGAAGGGTTGATCATCATTGGAGACCAAAGGGCAACCGGTGGTGCAGCAGGTGAAGCCTCGATGAGGCGACTGCTCGGGGTTTGGGTCAATGGCTAGGCGTAACACACCGCTGTAAGCTGCATTTGCCACCCATAGTAGTCCGCAATAGCGGCGATCATATCGTTATTGAGAGGCAGCTCAAAGAGCTTGTGATAGGCCGCAAGAGCCTCCTTCGAGAGCTGCTCGTACTCCATGATGAGGCCGAGCTTGCGCAGCAAGTTTTGCTGGGCACATCGCTCAGTCGTTTGCTCGCCTAGCTACATAGCGATTGGAGAGCTTTTGCGAGGAGTGAAATCTGGTGGGAGTGAGGCAGGACACGCATTGGCAACTTGATGGCAGTGAGGAAGGTGCCTAATATTTGGATTTGCCAAACTAGGGGAGCCAGCCTCTGTCAGGTGTAATGGGCCGGAGAGGCGGCAAAGCGGCTGCCATGGGCCGAGACTAACTCGATGGTGTTGCCAGGAGGGATGGCCAGGGCCAAATTGCATGGCACTTGGGCCTCCTCAGCCACAACTACTGGCCCATTCGTGGCGACGTTTCGTCAACCCATCTTTAGTATAGCCTTTAGCAGGTTGAGGCTCTTGAGGCCTAGGCTATCAACTTCGCACATGGATAGAACTGCATGGCACACATCTCTAGGAGCAGTGTGCTTCTCCACGTGGATTTGCGTGAGGTCCATCGCCTCCGCTTCCGAAGCAGGGACTTCAAAATGGATGGAGGCAAGAGGATCCACTTCGGGTTGTGGTCTCCGCAGCAGGGTTGCCGTGCCTCTAGCGCAACTTTGGGGAGAGGGGAGACAATGTCTTTATCTCCTATCAAGAGGAACGCGCCAAAGGCCCTATTGCAAGGACAACAATAGTGGTAGCTAGGGATTGTGGCATGGGTCCAGCGTCAGCGATGGGGTAGTCCTCTCTAGGATCAGAGACTGCTCATCAGTGGCCAAAAGGGTGAGCCCACACGAAAGCTCTGCACCAACCTGGAGGCGCACTTCAGCTACCAGCACAAGGGTTGGGTCGCTAGCTGCCGAACCTTCGTATTCGAAAGTGGAACTTTCATAGGTTTGGCGGTTGTGCTTTTGTCAAGTGGAGCTAGCAATGGGACCAACTTTTTTACCACACGGACTGGCGCTGCCTGATCGGTGGTAAGGTGCCACCGATCGCCTTGCTTCCTTCATCGTTGCCCGCGTCCTTTGGAGGAGCCCTGCTGGCGCCAGCCAATGTCCTTAGTAGCGCCATTAGCTTGCCCAGGGGTGCAGCTGAACCATCTCCTCGCTGGCTTTTTGGGAGCTAGCCAGAAATCATGGCACTGCTCCAGGTGTTTGTGATGGCTGTTGTCACCGTCTTCAAATGGGAAGGATGGCGTCGAGGAGGGGATGTAGGTCAAGGAAGTCTTCCAGCTTAAGAAGGTGGACTAAGATCTCATACACCAGGGTCTTCACACCATCGTCGTGAGGCTGAAGCTCATTGGAGGCAGAGCGGCACCTTGGCTCCCACAAATCTGGAGCTCTAGCACCCTAGGATGGCTTCCAGGTTGACAGTCCAAGCAGAGAGACGGAAGGCCGACAAGTCCGCCTTGCTGTGCATGAGCGGGTCAAGGCGTCGCTCCACCCAACAGGACAGTGAGAGCAGGGGCTTGATCGCTGAGAGGTGCCAGGCGTGGGCTGGGTTCCCCTCTAGATCAAGGTCGATGCGAAACATGAGGCGGTCGAACATCGCCTGAGCCTATTGGCTCCATAGCTTGAGGGTCAGTAAGAAGGTGTCGGTCTTGAGCGAGTGTTCCCGGAGCACGCGGTCACACTTGGGGGGTGACATGAAGACAATAAGAAAATTGTCAGGTCAGTAGCAGTGCATGGAGAAGTCCAACGACGGCATGTCAAAATGAGCGCAGAGGGTGGAAGGCCACCCCTGTGGTGGAGACAAGGGGACAGGTTCCGACGATGTTGGCAAGCGTTGTGCGTTGCAGTGTGGACTGTGCTCTCCAGACCTGTTGACTAGGGGAGGATGCACCGCACGCAAGCCGGATGTTGCGCCGGGGGACCAAGTTCTTCACCGACCGAGCACGGGTAATTGCGTCCGGGGTCAGAGACCTCAAGGAAGGCATCGAGGGCCGCTAGTGGGGAAGCCAGGGGAGCCTAGGCCACCGCGCTGAAGGAAGAAGAGCCCTCAATCCGCGGCCACTGACTATGCGCAGAGTCACAGCGCGACAACGTAGGGGTCAGATCCAGGGGGTTGTCGTACGCGATCGAGGGCACCTGCAGTCCTTAGTCCAGTGGTCGAGCTTGCTACAGCGAATGTAGCAGGTGTCCTTCCAACAATCGGCTATCCAGTGGTCGGAGGCGAAGCATGGGAAGCAAACGCCCTTGAAAGCCTCCAAGGTCTTGGCATGGCGTTCTGCAACAATCTTGCAGCCACCGGGCTCGTGGTGGCTACGGTCGGATGCGGTTGACCACGGCGCCGACGGTGACGACACTACCTCAGAATAGCCCTCCACTGACGGGTGATTTACCGTCTCTGCTGACGGGCAGGGCGCCCGTCAGTAACTTCTTGTCAATGGAGGGGGGGGCTACCACTGACGGTTGCGTTGCCCGTCAGTGGAGATGCCCAGAACGAGCAAAAAAACCACAGGCCCGCCAGGCCCGCACCGCCAGGCCCGCATCGCCGCCGCACCATTCCGTCCCGCGCCCGCCGGTCTCCTACCCCCCGCCACCACGGCCCCGCGCCGCACCGGAGCTGTCGACGCGCGAGCACCGCACGCCGCCGACGCGCGAGCCGTCTCCCGCCGCTAGATCTGTAGAGGTCGGAGGGGAGGCCGGAGGATCCAAATGGGTGCCGCTGGATCTCCCGCCGCTAGATCTGTAGAGGGACTCGGGGGAGGGGAGGCCGGAGGGGAGGCCGGCGAAGAGGTGGCGAGTGGGAGAGGGAGCAGAGTCGGCGAGGGGGAGAGAGCTAGGGACTGGCGGTGGCGAGGGGGAGAGAGGGATTTGGGGGAGGGGAGGCCGGCGCAGCGGTGGCGAGTGGGAGAGAGGGGGCGGAGCCGGTGAGGGGGAGAGAGGGAGCGGCGCCGGCGTGGGAGAGAAGAGAGAGGGGCGCGCCTGGGGTTGGCGTGGGAGAGAAGAGAGGGGCGGCGCCTGGGGTTGGCGTGGGAGAGAAGAGAGAGGGAGGGGACGTGCTAGGGTTGTTAGGTATTTATACTAAAAAGGGACTGCGGGCTTAGGGTGGGTTTTTAGCGGGCCAAAAAGACACTGACGGGCCGAGTTCATAGCCCGTCAGTGGTAGAACAGCACCACTGACGGGTATAGTTCCAGGCCCATCAGTGGTAGAACAGCACCACTGACGGGCATAGTTCCAAGCCCATCAGTGGTATTTTTTCCACCAAAACTTTGTGCAGCTGAAGTCTCCACTGACGGTTATATTAATCCGCCCGTCAGTGGTGTTGTTAGCACTGACGGTCCGAATTATGCCCGTCAGTAATTACGTTCAGGAAAGAGTCAATCTGCAGTAGTGCGAGGCGCCTGCGACCCACCATCAGTAGGTTCCTTAGCAGCAGCAGAGGTGCGGCAGATCTTGGACCTCGGGTCAAGGTGGGCTACGAGCGCCGGGCATCTACCATGCAGCCGGTGTCGCAATGGGCCTCCTCGAGAGGGGCCTTGCCCTTGGCCGCGTCACGGTATGACACTGATGGGGGAGCACGCTCCGCCGGCATCAAGGCAGCCAACGAAGAAGGGCTTGCCTCCATCCATGTTCAGTCCTGTTCCGACAAGCATGACCAGGAGAGGAGGGGAGGGCTGAGAGCGGTGGTCACCAATGTCAAAGTGACGGTCGGCGAGGGGCTAGGTGGGTGCTGACGTCAGAGCAACGAGCAACGAGGGAAATGAGGGTGCTACAGGGAAGAGCTCTAATCTCCGCCTCCCCTTCGAATGACGATTGATTTATTTCTCTTCTTATTTCCGTAAGGTAAACATGAATTATTCTTTGTCTATTACGACATAATATGAAAGAGAAATGGAATGAACTGTTACATGGTACTTACAAATAGAAGTTTGGACACTCTTTGAGTTCTTGGCGACTGCCATCATGCCCACACGCTTGAATGATAAATTTCAGGCTAGTGACTTCGATGGGGACCTCGAGATCTGATACATAGAAGGCTTCGACACTGGCAACTCCGAGAAAACTTCTGGAAACCTTAGCATTTGAATCTGCAGTTAACTTCTCGACATAGACATTGTACTTTATGAATGATGCTTGATGATCGGTATTCAAGTTCCAGCTAATTTTCAGGCTTACAAGCTTCGATGTGTTAGAATTGCTCGACCATGCGATGTACTCGCCTTCAGTTACCCATGACTCTGCTGCAGGGAACTGTGTGTTTTCATCGCTGTTTCGAATACTCACATGGCCAAGCGATGCATGGTAAGGTGACGATCTACTCGCATTTGCTTCTGAGCTTCCATCTTCCTCTCTTTCTGGATTGATCTCTCTGGTAGTTTTCAATGTGCAGACAATGTTGATTCCAGTTAGTGTGTAGCCCGCAATGGACTGAACAGTTGCTTTATAGAGGACCCAGTTTTGGTTATCTGGAGCGTGTGGCGCTGACTTATCAGCTTTGACATGCGAGCTGTACTTGTGGTTTTGTTTCTTTCTGGTGAATGTTGCTATGTCCTCTGCAATGAGAATAGAAGTACTTCCCCGGTTTCTGGATAACAAGTCCAGGGATAATCCTATACCAGAGTTTGCGTCGGCTTTGACCTGAATCAATCACCAGGAAGGAACTATATCATTTTGCTGAAAAGAACAGGGCTACTAGAAGAAAGACCAAGGTAAGGGTGCGCATGTAGTGTTGTCACAGCCCCACTTTTCCTTAAGCATTCAGGGACCATGTGTCGATGTTGGCAACAATAAACAATTATATAGTTTGTATGATTGGGAAGGACGCAAGTTTTCACAGAATTAAGTCTTCATTCACTTTTTGCATTTCCAAAGTATGAAGTGACTATGGTCAATGATCAGTTGGAAGGTGGTTAAAATAACCTAATAAATGGAACAAACTTCCTCACCGAATAAAATAGATGTACAAATCCGTCTTCCATGGGAAGTCCTGCGTTAAAAAGCTGTTCTGAGAAAATAGCATTCTGCTGGAGACTTCCTTTCACTGTCACACAAGCCCCTCCACTGTACTGCTCACCCTTGAAACTATAGATCAACCAGCAAATTTTTTGTTATAATTGGAGAAGACTGTAGAAGCAATAAGATGAAATGTAGAAGGAAACTAAAAATGACATGCTCTTTGATCAAATGCATAAGGAAAGCAAAAGTACAATTAGCACAAGAAAATAACCAACAGCGAGCCCGCTTGTCTAGAAAAGTACAATAATTCTTAATTGAGCATAAGAAATGAAAAATATAATCAAGGCACACATAATCATATCCATACGGTGATCTTACTTGATAGAAGTGCCCACTGGTGGTTGAACTTCATCTCCTGTGTATTTAAGCATAGGCTGATAAAAAGGGAGCCATCATCACAGGTTAATTCAGAACGGGTTGACAAATGTCAGCTTCTTCTTTTTGTTTTTTATAAAAATAGCAGCAATTATTAGAGACAGAAAAGGCAATGACACTTTCCAGACAAAGTTTCACTACTGCAATTTAAACCATTTTCTGCTAACATATCATATTAATAGAAACCATGCATGCAGAAAACAAAAATTGTGCTGATTATCAACATATCAATCAGATAGAAAATTTCCAACCATGCAAGACAGGTATCTGGTGCTTTTTAGATACAACAATTTTGTGTCAAGGTGTATAAACAATATTATGCAGAAGACAGATCCTACAGGACCTGTTGGCAGCATGGTACCTGAAAACTTTGGCAAGAAATGTTGTTCCATGGATCACTGGAGACTTGTAGTCCTTCAGAGGATACCTGATAACCATGGCCCTGCAGGATATTAAAAGGTTAAAAGAGGATACCTGATAACCATGGCCCTGCAGGATATTAAAAGGTTAAAAGCTATTATCTTTACTCCTATAAGTATTTGAATTAGCGGTAATGATATGTCTGCCACCCCACCTGCGCTCCACCAGAGATAACTTTCTGACTGATGGAGCCTTGCAAAATATGTCATATGATATTTTTATTGTTTTATTATTTGTATGTTGCCTTGTTTTTTCTAACTCAAAGTTAGTTTTTGGGGTCATAGATTTGTATGAAGATTGATGTGCTACAATGCTTCGATTTATTTTTATTATTTCAGTAGTGTAGGAAAAGGAAGAGAAAATTTCAACATTTGGGATAAAATGCAACTTTTAAGAGATTTGAGTTGGTGGTGATTGACGGGGGGAACCCATCCGGGTAGGCCCAGCACAGCGAGTCGGCCCAACAGACTCGGGGAGTTCCACGGAGACCCACTCGGATGAAGGCCCAAGCGAAGCCCACACCGAAGCAACGTCCGGGTGTCATCAAGGAAGGCGTTATAACCTCATCAAGGCAGGCGTTTCGCTGGCATGAAGGCTGGCGTTACTCGGAGAGTTATACAGAATAAAGATGCCAATTAAAGTACGCAGTTACTGTAACTCAGCCGACTGGCCGAGTCGGCATATGTAAAGCCTATATAAGGCAAGAGTCCCATGCAAGGTACGAGACTCTAGGCATTGTCTTCTACCTCTAAACAAGAACAACCCTCATCTCTCTGTAACCATTCTCGCACAAGACCAGCAATACAATCAGTAGGAGTATGGTATTACCTCCGCCATTGGAGGGCTTGAACCTGGGTAAAATCTCTTGTGTGAACCTGCTTAGATCTTCCACGTGCGCTCCCCTAAATCCTATTAGAAATGTATATTGCCGCGAAATCCCCACGACAGTGATGGTCGATCTGCCATCCCACCTTCCCTCTATCAAAGATAACTTCCTGACTGGTGGAGCCTTGCGAAACATGTCAGACGATTATTTTTATGATTTTGCTATTTGCAAGTTGCCTTGTCTTTTCGAACTCAAAGTCAGTTTTGGGGCTATAGATTTGTACAGAGACTGATGTGCCACAATCCTTTGATTTATTTTATTATTTCCATAGCAACGCGAGGACATTCAGCTAGCATAAAAATAGGAAGATAAAATTTTAAAAAATGCAATGTTTGAAGAGATGATGTGAAGGAAAAAGCATTAAACAATCGCCCCATATACTTGGACTAGTTTGTACTTGGTGTTAGGCATCAAATATGGCATTTCAAATCGTCGCATATTGTGCTCATACTAAATAGATATTATTGCGATATTAGAGATTAATCTAGAGACACGAGGCGCACATTTTTACGTGGAAATCCATATGGAAAAAAACCATAGACGCACGAAGGCATTACTATATTCAAGAAGTATGAGAAGCACAATATGACATGCCATCTTTAGGTATGACTATAAGGGCATATATAGGGGTGATAAACAAGAGTCCTTGGAGGACAAGAAAATGAGCTGTACTCAGTTGCGTCGGTACCAACGTGAAGCCCTAGACCGTTCAATAGTACATCAAGCATGAGTCAGCATCGTGTCCAATACGGAAACAACAATTTGCGTCACTATTCAACAATCTCCACCTTGAGCTGAATTCCCTCTGTAGTCAAAGAAAGTAATGAATTCCTCCATAACAAATCAGCATATACACCTTGTGCGTCAAAGTCACATAGGACTAGTGAGAGATATCAACTAAGCTTGAGCAAAGTTCAGACTTAATGGCAGGTACTGGCTTTGTCATCATATCAGCTGGATTATCATGTGTACTTATCTTGTTGACCTTAATATCACCTTGAGCAATAACACATCGAATAAAGTGATATCTCACGTCAATGTGTTTTATTCTCTCATTGAACATCTGATCTTTTGTAAGGTAAATAACACTCTGATTATCACAAAATATACTGCAAGATGTACTTTCACAAAGCTCAATAAACAAACCTCTCAACCAAGCAGCTTCTTTGCAAGCCTCTGAGATAGCCACATACTCGGCTTCTGTAGTGAACAAGGCGACTGTAGCTTGAAGACTTGCTTTCTAGCTAATGGTATATCCTCCAACAGTGAACACATAACTAGTAAGAGACCTTCTCTTCTCTAAAGCTCCAACAAAATCTGAATCCACAAAACCAGTAAGTCCATCTCGAGTTAATTTCCAACAAAATATGAATCCACATAACCAATAAGTCCATCTCGAGTTCTCCCAAATTGTAAACAAGCTTATGATCGAGTAGAATTTCTTAGAGGCCATGATCTAGAAAATCGGCTTCAATGCTACCTAGGTGAATCTTTTCATGAAATGTGTCCGCTCAGCTACTTAAAGCATCAAGATCAACAGCTCCCTCTCTTATGTGATCATCCCTCATAGAGGTTTGCGACAAGGAGACCCCCTCTCACCATATCTTTTCCTTATTTGTGCCGAGGGCTTCTCCTCGCTGCAAAGAAATTGTGAATAGGTGAACTTCCCTGGTACCTTCTGTTGGGTGGACGTAGCAAAGTTTAGAAAACTTGATTTCTTCGGTTCGCTTTGGCTGACAGCTTATGATAGGTTCTTTTGCCTCGAGGCTTGTTCGCAATCTGGTGCTTCACGATTGATCGTCTTGGGTTGCTTCGATCTGTTGATCGCCTTGTCCTTTATATGAGCTGATCCAGATCGACTTGTAGTCGATGTCAATTTCGACTCAAAAATCGTGACAGAACCGACTCTTATCGGAGACTGCTGCCGCAACGAAATTGATTTTGCTTGATACTCGACGACTTCCGCTGCAAGGTTGTGGCAGAAAACGACAAGTTGAGGGATTCGGCAAATTGGTGTGGGAAATTTTCTCAGCGAGTTTACGCAGATGTGATGTGCAATCTCTCACTGTGAGCAACAACTTCTCCTCTCTAGATCAAATCCCGTAGCCTTGCTCTGATACCACTTGTTGTGATATTAGAGATTAATCTAGAGACAAGAGATAGATTTTTATGTGGAAACCTTTACAGGAAAAAACCACGGACGCACGAAGGCGTGATTTCACTATGTTGGAGAAGTATAAGAAAATGAGTTGTAATCGGTTGCGCCGGTGCCAGCGCGAAGCTCTACGCTGCTCAGTACTACGTCTAGCATGAGTCAGTGCCATGTCCAACGCGGGAACAAGAATTCATGTCACTATTCAACAGATACTCCCTCCGTTCCAATGGTGATGAAGTTTTTGACTTTGTAGTCTCCAATGCAGTTGACCATTACATTTTGTACGAGTATGTAAGTAAAAGACTACAAAAGATTTATATTGTGAAATTATTTTTCATGAAAATCTAATTGTACCATTTGCACCTAACCAACCTTAATAGTATTTTATTAATTAGCTGTCAAAGATATATAACTTTGACTGCACGCTTTCTAAAGCGCCATCTATTTTGGAACATAGGTAGTATTTGGCAATACAAAATGTACAAAAATATCGGATACATGCTGCTGAACATGCAGAATTGAACATGGCCACTTCAGTACTACCAGTAGAACATGAGAAGGTATAAATAGCTATTCATTCACAGGTTAGCATTGAGCATCATTGCATCAGCACTCCTAGAGGTTTTGTGGACAGCTTCACATCATATGACAGGCCTAAGATGCAGATATTATCATTATTTAGACTCTCAGTACATTTATGTATTGACTTCTGCACCCGGTATAACAAAGAATGATGTGAAGATAATTGGTGCCAATAATAATGTGCAGCGAGAATCTACCTGATCAAAATCTGAGTAGAAAGGTAACCGTTTTGGATAGCTCTGAAGAACACCACATGATTTTTCAACGAGGCCCCACCAACTGCACTGTTTTTAGTGAACATTTTGCAGAACGAACAAAATAGCTTTTTTTTCTTGCGAGGAACAAAAAAGAATGTTACAAGCAAGTCAACAGTACAATACCGATTTTGTGCTCTCTGAAAGTCAGGTGGTTGCTTAGTTTCATATAACCATCCAGGAGCAAATATGGCAGCCGAGACATCATCTTTCTTAAGTAGATCAAGGGCAACATTTGTCTAGCAAAATAGATAGCTAATCCATTAAAGCATAAAAAGTAGGTGAGAAAGTGGAATAGAATGCGTTTACAATCAAGCAAAATAAAATTAGAAGGGATGATCTACTGGATTACTGTAGTAGTCATTCTATGTTGTACAATTAGTGATGGGTCCAGTTAAATATGACAAAGTGATGGGTCCAGTTAAATATTTGAGCATTAGTGTGTGCATATATTTAACACTTCAGATCTGAAAGAAAATTGTAGAGTTACACTAAAAATATCTTAATAATTTAGTTGTCAGGTTCAAAGCAGAGTACAGACAGAAAGGCATGCAATATTTAACAAAGAAAATATAATTCTTGTGGCAATAATGGACCATCATGATTTGACCAAAAAGCAGAGAATTTTTCACATACATTCCATTGCCCGCCACCGAAAGTATTTCGGCCAAAAACATCAATACCCATGTACACATCATACTTCCTGTTGCCAGCAATTGCAGCTGAATCTCGTGGATAATTTGCCTACAAAAATCATCCCAATTTTATCATGTCATCATTTAAGTGAGAACGCAGAGAACCAGCAAGAAAAAAGGGGGTTACCTTCCAAGTATAATTGGCAAATAATCCGTCACACAAATCAAAGAATGGCTTGTTATACTCATTGAGCTTATCCTGCCAGTTGAGGTCACCACTGATGGTAACTGCATCATACCTGCAGAGCCAAGTCAAAGACCAAATAACTCATCAAACAAGCTTTACAAATGAAACAGTCGTGCTTACAACACAGTAGGAAATACCATATGACCAAAGATCCAGGAACAGCAGCATGCATTTTCTTGGTTAGATGATTGACAAACTCTTTCAGGTTCTCGATGAACTGAATGTTGAGTTTCACCTCAATATTGATCTGAAAGATGATTCAGTATCAGCAACAGACATATCTCCATGGCAGCATAGACCAGATAAAAAAATCTTGTCATCGAACAAACTACTCCCCTAGTCCTGGTCCAATTTACCCACAGAATTGCAACATTTCACTCTCTCATGTATTCCATCTTTCTCAAATCCCAATTTCATGGCACTCATGTTGTTAAAAAGTGTATTGCCTTTTCACTAAGAGGTGTCACCTTTAGAACCTAAATTCACTTTTAGAACCCAAAATTACAAGATACAATGAAAGAGATTACCAGCCAGCCATCAAAGCCCAAGGTAGCAGCCAGCTCCGTGAGCCTCTCGGCATACATCTGCGCAGAAGCCTCTGTTGCAAGCATCTCCTCGCAGATTTCCGCACCTTTATCCCACTCAGTGATGAACGTTCCAAGAACCTTCGCTCACAAACGTCCAGTTGAATGAATTCAAGAAACAAGGCAATGGAAACAGGAAGAAGGCAAGCAAGGAACTGAAGGCGGCGGCACCACCTTGACGCCGTGGAGGTGGGCGGCGTTGGTCCAGCATGGCGGCGGGAGGGTGACGAGGTAGTGGGAGAAGTAGACGAAGACATCGACGAGGTGCCAATGCCAGAGCGCGTAGGCGTCCGGGTTGGCCCCTCCCTGCGGCGCCGCGTCGTCGCGGTACCCGCCCTGCATGTCGTGGCACACCAGGACGCGCCGCCGGGGCGGGAGCGGCGCCCCGGGGGAAGGGAGCGGCGTGGAGGCGCGGTTGAAGGGGAGGTGGAAGTTGGAGGCCTCGGAAAGGTAGGAGAGGGAGGCGAGCGCGGCGAGGCCGGTGATGGGGTAGGAGATGGGCGTTGCCGGTTTGGACGCGTCGAACGGCGGCTCCCACGGAAGCCGGTCGCCCTCGGAGTCGGCGGCGGCGGCGCCCTCGGCAGGGAGAACCATGGCGCGGAGGCGGCGGAGGAAGCGGCGGGGGGAGAAGGGCATGTGCTACGCCCACCAATTTCTGTTTTGGGTTAATACGCTACTAGATCGGAAAGGCGCGCGTTGGTCA
>JAGXJF010000345.1:0-88639 GCA_019208055.1 Stipa capillata | reverse complement strand
TTCCCCAACACTATCGGACTAGCAGTTTAGTAGCAATTTGGGGGATGACTTGAGATGAAGACTCCGGGGAGAAGGAAAAGAAAGCTAGCTTGATGAGTCATCGGGGAGGATCACAGATCCTTCCTCATGACAGTGTTATTGTCGATATCTGATCCTTCGAATAAGTTGATTGGTGTTTGCAACTTTACCCATCGAGGATGAGATATGTACATATTCTATAAAGTTTCATATTATTGTATTTTAGTTTTAATAAGGTGTGTGTGTGCGGGTGTTTATGTAGGAAGATGATGAATGCCATGTATGCATGAATGCAAGGCAAATACCTGGTCGTCTAATTTGGGTATTACAAAACCTACCCCCCTTAAAAAGATCTCGACCTGAGATCTCTAACGTTCGGTAAACAAAGATGGAAGCTCGGTCTTGAGCCAATCTTCTTATTCCCACTTAGCTTCAGCGTCGATGTGATTGTTCCATTCTGTCAAGAGACCTTCTTGTAGTTCTTCCATCGTGGAGGTCAAGGAGGGTTATGACACGTCTGCTGGATACCAAGCTTGACCAGGTGACCTATCCGCTTTGTTTGGGTCCATCAAGAATAATGGCGAAGAAACGGCCTTGTGCTACCGAGATGGATGGTTATCAGGGATTTGGATGTTTCAGGGCAGTTTAAGTTCTTGCGTTGCTGATGGTAGGTCGTGGGGTCACTATTTGACTTCTACACCAGTTCTGGAAAGAGAAAACCAGATCAAGTTATTATTTTCAGTAATAACCGTATTCTGGGAGAAGAGGAGTGCGAGGACCTTGCTAGTCCTGCAAATCAGAATTCAAGACGAACGGCTATCTCTATTCCAACAAAGGTTGGTCAAGATAGTGAGAACAGAGACTTCGAAGCAATTGAAGTATCTGTTTATGATTACTTGGGAAGAAGGATCAGAAGTAGGATTGGGGCATCTAAAAGGCTTTCCAGGTTCCATACTCAATTCCACCGAGACTACGTGTTGGGTGCTTGATCCCTCCGTGGTTGTCCTATCTCGGGAATTGCCTTTGTTTTTGGGAACTAGGTGGCAAGGTTCCAACTAGGGTATCTGAAAGACCTTGGGTAGCTAGGATTACGCATATGGCAACTTTAATGGGGAGCTGTGTCTCTTAAGTTCTCGAAACTTTTCACGGCACCGACGGATTGGTGCAACTATGCCTGTCCATCCTTGTCTTCTGGTGTTTATTTCTCTCCCCTATTTGATGGTTCGTTCAACTTCTTTACCTTCGTCTTTTCTATATCATTCTTCGTACGGGGTTTAGGGCGAATGGTGATGCACAATATTCTTGATTTGGCTGTTAAGCTAGATTCTCTAGAATCTTTGTTGTATTTTTCTCAGTAAAAACAAGAAAGTAAATATTCTTGTAATTAACTGGGTGGTGGGGTTTAGGAGATGGCAGAGTCCATCGGCATCATACTTAAGGGTTTTCACGCTCCGGTTCAGGCTTGGAACGGTGAGGATGTGATCCATAGGGATGAGCACCAAACGATCGGATTACCCATGGATAGGGGATCCATGAGGTGGAGGAACGCGGGAGGCGGGGGTATGATCATCTTTACACAAGAACTCTCTTAAAGATGTTGTTTGGGTGTACTTTGGTCATGTAGGGGTGTAGAGGGAAGAAAGGTGCTTGATGATACCAAGCTGTACCAAGCTGTACGTATAGCACTAGAGGAGGAAGAAACTGGTTGCTCGTAGGCATCAAGGCTGGCGGCCTTAAGATGGGGATCCATTGGGGGTGGAAGGGAGGGTTCATTATGCAGGGCTAACGTGACATGCACCTTTCGATCTGAAACGCGTCCTAAGATATTGTGCCAAACATGACAGTCAATCTGGAATTGTCGGGACTTAAGAATGGTCTCGCACTACACATAGTGCCAACAACGAGGAGTGGGCCAGACTCCGTATTGTATTCTAGGGGAGCACGAAAACGTTCTGGGGTACCGAGTACAGACACATATATGTCAGATGATTCACCGAGCAGGTATATATACGACATGCACAAGAGCAATTCTAGATCTTCCAAGCACTTTTAGGAACTTAAACGGTTAAGATGGAACGGGACGTCTTTCAGTTCGATCTAAATTCCTATTCGGTTAAGGGTGTCAATCTGCGAATAATGCAATGTTGATGCCGGAATATGGCTATCCTGTGCAAACTTGCTGGATATAAAAGAAAGGGAAAGCTCCTAAAAATCGAAAGGAACGGTAGCAGGAGTTGAGGTGAGGAAAGGCGTACCAAACACTTCCTTTGGTACATCCTGCGCTTGAGGGCCTCTGCTTGATTGCCCTTGCTGCAACTTGGGGGCAAAGGGGTGCCCCATGCGCGGAAGACGGCAACGATTTGCATAGTGCCCTATTTTCCCACAGTTGTAGCAATTCACCTTACTCAAGTCCCTGACGGGTTGTGGCTGCCTGGGCTGGGGATGAGGCTGAGGTTCTTGTTGTTGAGGGCAGGGAACATGACCTTGGAGTGCCTCAGGAGCAAAAGCGTACCCCGTGCGCGGAAAGGAACAACATCGGCGAAATGCCCCAGCTTTCCACAGTTGTAACATTTAATCTGGCTTCGATCAAATAGGGCTCGCGGTGGTTCATTCTGGGGACGAGGTTGATACCCCTATTGCTGAGGGCGAAGAGCATCACCTTGTGATGTCTTAGGAGCAAAAGCATGCCCCGTGCGCAGAAAGAAACAGCGATTGGCGAAATGTCCCATCTTCCCGCAATTGTAGCATTTAATCTTGCTCCAATCTATGGTGGACTGTGGCTTCTGTGAGCTACTCCCTGTAGACTCGGTTATCTCCCTCTTGCGCTTGCGAGACTTGTTGGGGGCTGGCTCTTTTGCTTGCTCATCGATCGCCTGGCGCACGAGATGCTGAGAGTTGCGCACCATAACAACAGCAATTTCGGCGTGGTGGCGGGCGAGTTGCTCAAGGACTTGGTTCTGGGCGGCTAAATAGTCCGTAATATTGCGTTGCTGAGGTGGGGGTGGCACTTCATCTTCGCCACCCCTGCGACGACCACGGATGGCTCCACGGGTTCTTTTGGCCATACTGTTGCACCCAATGAGAAGATACCGAGTGAGATACTGGAGTTGGGAACTTGGGAAACCAAGGATGTTTCCACCAGGGTACAGTAAGGTAACTAAAGGTAGGGCATATCATTTCATACACATTTCCTCAAGAAAATGAAGCACAAAACAATTTGCAAGAAAAACGGACGCTAACATAAGAACGCATTAATACGATCAACGGGGTTCATAGGAAGGCTGCGGTTTAGATCACTCTTTTAGTGAAATAAACGGGGTAATGTTCCAAAATTGCAGCCATAGATACCCAATTACAACTCTCCAAAAGATGACCTACGACCTGACATTATGGGTTCACCTTACATCCAAAATACAACTCACGCTAAGGACTATATGGAGCTCCTTCACTACGACGACTGATCTCGTAAACCTCCAACTTGGTAGGGAGAGGAACCATGGAGTGGAACAACGGGATGCTGTGTCCAAACTGAGGGACCACAGAAGGAATACGACGAACGCTGCCCACCGACATTTGTGGACGCAACGAATCTGGTGGGAAAACAATCTCCATTCCGCCCACCGACGGATAGTGGTACACCCATGGACCTCTTTCATAGAACGAGTAGTTGCCCTCACCGGTCCAGAAATGAGGGGGTGCGGCGAAGTCCCTCCGTTGGTGATGAGCGAGTTCAAGAGAGGTGATGAGGCGATGGCGATACCGCCTCATTTCGAATCCACGAGCACGATATGCCATGTCCAGGGATCGGACGAGGCGACCCAATTGGGCTAGTGCTACGTTGCTCTCTTGAGTGAAATCTTCAGATGGCGCCACATCCTCCATAGGAGTCCGTGACGGAAAGTACGTGAAGGGGCCTTCGGCAAGGCCCGGAAGCTCATGCCGAAGATGGCATATAGCTGAATAAGCTGCATCTTGGACTGCGGATTCCAATTCTGCTCCATAGCCATTGAAGAAGCATGGTTGATGGGGAGGGTCCTGCGCACGTGAGTGAATGAACACGCGCGCCCGATACTCGTACATGCCAAACCTTAGGTCGGCCCTATGCACAAGGTACTCCGGGAGATAGGGAAAATCCGAGTTCCCGAAGCATGTACAAAAGCACTTCCGGGAACCCGTCGACATCCAAGGCATGGGTAGCATGCACTAGCTGCGGAAATTCATCTAACAAATAAGGAATAGGTTAAGGTCAGCCACACAAAGAAAACAAATGCAATAGGAAAGAAGACTTCAGAACTAAGAGCGATGAGGGTAAGGAATAAAAGCAATCTACTTATTAATTTTAAACATAGGGTTTAACTTTTTAAATAGTTTTGCTGGCCAAATGGCAGTGGCGCATTTAGTGGCACAGGTCTGCGTGGCGCAGCGGAAGCTCCTATGTAACGACCACCTGCAATTGGTTTCCTACGGTCAGCTCGGCTCTGATACCAAGCTGTCACGGACCCGGAATCCACATATGATTAGAGGAACGCGAAGTCGCCAAGGGCCGAAGGACTCGTCAGCCCGGTGGCACGGTACCTACGCCGTACGCACCGAGGCGGAACGATCCGACACCCGCTACGAGCGAGCCGGCCGGAAGCGACTAATCTTCCCCAAACCACATATAGATCCCAGATACCGGTGAAGACTCAGAGTCGTTCCCGAATCCTACCACGACAAGCAAGGTCGGAGGAGCCCCGGCGATTCTATCCTCACCCTAACCTAGCTCGGAAGCTAGTGGGTCGCTCGAAAGCCCGGTAGAACACGCCCACACCCTGCCTGGCCGGCACAGCATCTCAGCCAGCGGGTCACTCAACCAACACCTGCCCGACTTAGTAGAAAACGGTACGGCTTCGATCCTTCACGGCATACCCATACACTTCATATCATTCACGCACTGTGCAGGGGCAGCTCGAATTAACAACTCGGATATCATCACAAAGCTCTACATTACGATATTACTAATAACTGTCCACGATGGGACAACATATTACATCAGTCGGTTATATCCAAAAGCATATCCGAGTACGGAGAAGTTAAACAACAGCGGAAGCAAAATAAGTGAGACCCACAGCGGCACAGTGACCGCTGACCAACATCCACATCTATCCCATGAGTCGAACACTACCGAGGAAACACTATTTCAGGCAGCATCAAAACAATCCTGGACCATCGGCTCACCTGCAAGCTCTAGGAATAACCTAAGTGAGTACAAAAGTACTCGCAAGACTTAATCGTGCTTGATTAAATGTCCTACACATACTAGTTTAGCAGCAAGTAAACATGATGCTTCTCAGAGTAACAATATACAATTTAATAACATAGCATTAACAGGGAAAGTAAGGACAAGGTACATAACAAATTAATTCAGAGAGCAAGCATGCCATAAACAATCCACCACGAATCCGATTCATCGAGTCCAAATCCAATGGGGCAGCCCATATATCCAATCCAATCGACTCATTTAACCAATTCCGAATCCGAATGGCAGCCCCTATACCAAGTCCGAGTTGAACCATCACCGACACATTATCCAAACCCGAATTGCTCCTTCAAAGACACATTATCAAAATCCGAATTGATCCATCAAGACACATTATGATTTAATCTCTCGGACCGCTACCGACAACTCAACCCCTGCCGATATAATGAGTGCATAACCGCAAGGAGGTAATGATCCTCCAAGGGGCGTGGAGACTTATCCCATTACACCTCAGTGTTGGTTCTCGCTGACGTTCCCGTGTTATAAGGGATTGTGACACGCTGAAGATAAGGTTGATGCGGTGACAAAACTCTACTTGCTCCTGGGTCACCTTCACGGTGCTATTAGCAACAACCGTACCCATTGTGCACGCCCTCGGCTCTCACAACTCACTTAAAGATTTGGTTGAAGAGCCACAGATGTTCTCCACGTGAGACCCATCCTACTCGTATTAGTGTGCTTGACATCTCCAATGACATCCAAACGAAAACATACCCATACGACATTCAACCGAACATCAATACATAAGCACACATAAAGAGGGCATACACAACAGTACGGAAAGTAAAGATGCAACAAGCTCTGCTTGCCTTGATCCGGTTGTTCCTAGTCTTGCGTGGAGTCGTAGGCCGGGTGGTATTCTTCTTCGGGCTCTAAAGCGAGCGGTACCGGAAAAGAACAAATAAGCAATACTTAACAACCAGCATGTATGCATGTATGATTGATGCGAGCTACATGTGCCTAAGGTGTACAGTGGTTGTCGAGGAATTATTACTATGTGCAAGATTTTAGGTCAGCTCATCGGAGGCTCGTGTGTGGTAGTTCTCTAGAATGCATGCATGGCAGGTTAAGATGCTCCGATGAGTTAGAGTCGCGTCGTTAGCAGCAGGGCATGGTATTAAGGCTAACGGGGTCGGTAGGGTAAAGGTAAGCCGAAACAGGAGTTCGACGCAAATGGAATTGATTGAATCGAGACTACCATTTCCAAATTAGGGTTTGGTGTCGATCTACGACCAAAGGACTAACGGGAGTGGTAGGGGGTGATACATGTGGAACCCAAGTACTGGTTCTACCCATTATGCATGTTAAGGATCATATGGTAGTGGGTTAGGGTTTAATAGTTGATTTGTGATCCGTGGAACTAGTGTACCTATTGTTGGGTGACATAGGGAGAGCCTAAGTCTTAACTCTAGTACGGGTACTTGTTATGGCCGATACGAGGGGTGCTAGGGTTATGGTGCGGAACCATCAGGTATGCGTGATTATTGGTGCTAGTTATGCATGTCCAGTGTAAGATGACTTAGAAATATTTAGGATCTGCTGCGGAAAGAGTTTCCTATTGTCATTAGTAACATGAGGTCATAGCCCTATACGCACGCACGGTGAAATAAGCTCACTCCGAATTAGTTTTAGGTTTAAGTCGGGATTCTGGACATCATGTTTAATCTAATTCGTAGATAGTCTCACGAGGTTCCAAACCATACAATATTTATTGGAAACGGAGCTATGGTGCAAGAGTTGCGCTAAGCCGAAGATCGATGGAAAATCTAATACCACATGTAGGTCAATTTAGTCGGTTGTACGGTTAGAGTGGAAAAATTACTACGTATAATGGATGCTCATGACGTAATAAAGGTGGTACCACAGTAGTGCTCTACGATATGACATTGGAGCATTAATGTTTACTAAATTTGGAGTTAGCATCATCGAGATACGGCTTATCGGAGAACGAGGTTAAAAAGGGGGTGAATTGGTTTGAGTTCAATTGGGCTATAATGAGATGGGTCAAACTACAATTTTGTTTCAGCCAAAATATAGGAAATTTCCTAAGGTTTCCAGAAAGTCCAAGTTTGTTCAAATCCGAGTTACGGATCAGAAGATATCGCCGTTTGAATTTTATCGGAAAAACCTACTCCTTTCTCTGCGAAACCCTAAAAGCTAAAGCCACCCGGAGATTCTCTACCCTCTCTCTGCTGCGGAAAGGATTTTGCTACAGCCACCCAAGAAACTACGCTACCCAACAGACTCTTAATCGGCTTAGGCTGACAGGCGGGGCCCGGGGAGCAGCGCTGACTGGATAGCTAAGATCCAGTCAGCTGCTGACTGGACCACGAGATCCAACCAGATGAAGCCACGTGCCCCTGGACTCTCCACTCCTTCTCTCTTCTCTGTGTCCGACCGGGGAAAGGTCCTGGGCGGCGGCGCTCTCACTGGAGAGCTCGCCGGAGGGAGAAAAGGGGCATGCCGGGGCTTGGGAAAGGCGGCAAGGGCATCGGGTGCTCACCTTGAGCCCACTGAGTTGCTCGGAGACGCCGGGGGAGGTCGGGATGGAGCTGGCGAGGGAGGCCGGCGGTGAAGAACTTCAGGTGGTCGCCGGCGAGCAGCTAGGGGCAAGGATCTGAGGAATAGAGGAGGAGGTTGGTGGAGGGAGGAAGTAAGGGTTCTCAGGAGCAAGAAAATGGAAATGGGGGCTCACCGGAAGCTCTGGGATCGCTCACCGCGGTTGATGGCCGGAGTTGGGGGAGAAAGCGGCGGAGGGGAAGCTCGGGTGCTCAATCTGTAGAACCGAGAGGGAAGAAATGTGAGGAAGGAAGGAGAGCTACTCGGGAGCAATACTGGGAGGTCAGAGGTTCACCGGGGAGTGAAGAATTCCTCGCCGGAGCTCGGGAACCGGCGATGGAGAAGAAGCCAGAGGCACGGGGAGTTCGGGGAGCTGGGGGTAGATCTAGGGTTCTTGGGGGCGATGCGAGGAGCACGGGCTGTCCGAAGGCGACATTTAAAGGGCGGCGGCTGTCGGGACGCTGGTGGAGCGCCGCCCACCATGGCCTCTGGACGCCGGCGACGTGGAGGGCGCGGACTGACCCGTGGGGCCCCGGCGCCAGGTGAGAGGGGAGGAAGCTGACGCGGCTGGCCCACGCGACAGAGAGAGAGAAGGGGGGCCGGCGGAAGTAAGTGGATTGGGCTGGCTGCTTTGGCGGGCCGAGCGGGATCCGGCCCGAACCTATTTAGGGTTTTCTATTTCTTTTGTTTTTCTTTTATTTCCAGTGTTACTCCCTTTGTCATTTTATGTACCAAACTAACTCCAAATGGCTTGAAATTTTTACAGGGCCTTCAAAATATTCTTAGGGATCTACTGTAAAATTTTGAACTGATTTGGACATGTTTTTAGCTAGGTCTTAGTTCAAATTTATCTTTTGACCTAATTTGGATTTAGGAGTGCAATTAGGTCCTTTGGGCCTCTAAAAATTTCCAAATTTCTCTAGAATGTTTAAGAGAGCATGTGGGGCCTACTGTGCAACTTTGAATTGGTTTGGGGCTCAATTGACCTAGTCTTTAACTTAACTTTAGGGTTCGACCTAATCGGCGTGGGAACGGCAACTGGGTCTTTGAGACTTCCAAGATTTTGGGGACTGGCGGGTAGCTAAGATTTCTACCTTCGAAGCTTTTATGAAAGTTGGGGGACTCTTCATCCACCAGAGCTCCCCAAATCATTCAGCCCTAGCTCTGTCAGCTTTAGGGTTTGGAGTTGAACACTTCTATCGGACTAGCAGTTTAGTAGCAATTTGGGGGATGACTTGAGATGAAGACTCCGGGGAGAAGGAAAAGAAAGCTAGCTTGATGAGTCATCGGGGAGGATCACAGATCCTTCCTCATGACAGTGTTATTGTCGATATCTGATCCTTCGAATAAGTTGATTGGTGTTTGCAACTTTACCCATCGAGGATGAGATATGTACATATTCTATAAAGTTTCATATTATTGTATTTTAGTTTTAATAAGGTGTGTGTGTGCGGGTGTTTATGTAGGAAGATGATGAATGCCATGTATGCATGAATGCAAGGCAAATACCTGGTCGTCTAATTTGGGTATTACAAGTCTGTAATGAACGATGTATTGCATGACTATGCTATCAAGTACTTGTGTGTATCGACTATTGATCCAGGGATCGATACAGTGAACACAAGGGTTTATCTGGCCTTAAAACCGGGTACGCCACAGCAGGGGAGCGTGTGGCGTTGAGGGACCGGGGGAGAGAGGTGAGGGGGTGAGGGGTGAGGCACGCGGCGATGGCAGTGTGTGTAATTTCTTTTCCAAGTCCAGGGGCAGTTTCAAACCGTGTAATACTATAAGCTCGGGAAGCTACAAAATACTAGCTTCCTGCCACCAACAGATTTTTGAAAAGCTTATTCCAGCAGCATTCCCTTCTTTGGACTTGTGGCTTCCTAGGGCCATAACCCAGGCCAAAAGCCCAAAAGAAGGAGGCCTAGAGACCGTGAGGCCCAGCTTTCGCATAGGACCTGCCGATCCACTACGCAACTTGAAACGGGCGGGCCATTAGTAGCATTCCCAGACTAGGTTCGCAACAATACAGCAAAGTCCACACCACCTTAAGGCCCTTCCCAGTGCTCTACAGTGTACAGGTGTTAAGAATGCCATATAGACAAAAAACTGACGTGGCAAAGCAATTAAGGAGGAAAGAGAGCACTTTGGTGACCCCAGAAAGAAACGATACTAAGCGCGTGGACCTATGCAAAATGCCTATGTGGCATTTATGCATTGGGGAGTTTAGTTGCTAAACAATTAAATGAAGGAAGCTTAGCTATAAAAAGCTAAGCACCTATGCATTGAGAAGTTTAGTTGCTAAGCCCTTTCATACATTTAGCATCTCATCTAAGCACCTGTGCATTGCGAGAGGCCTAATGCCCCCGCTCGGATTATAGGCACGCGCTGCTGATGTAAAATTACGCTTAAAGCACAAGAGGACATAAACACGAGGAGGATGACCTTCTGTAGAACCTCAAATGATACCGATGACCCTCTTTTTATTGTGCAATAATTATTTTGGCACTTGTTTCTTTACCTACCTTGTAAATTATGCACCTTATTTTCATTACCTTCTAATCTATGAGAAAGACAGAGCTCCTGGCAAGATTTTTTTTAAAAAAAAATTTGTGATGCGAATGCGAGGCGTTGCTGTCGTTGGCGCCATCACTCCCCAAATGATAGAGTGGCATCTGCAGCACGTGTAAATCATTGCAGGCCCCGATTTTTATCCCTGAAACTCAATTAGAGCAGTAGTTAATCTTGGTATTAGTACAAACTGGCCGATTAACAGAGCTTGACATTCCTCTAAACAATCTATGCACTTAACCGGTCAACCCACGCGCCTCTTTCCATCTTCGTCTTCCTTTCTCATGTCCGTCACGAGAAGTACAGATATTTTTCTCGTGAAATAAGCGGTTATGTGGCGATGAATTAATCAACTTCATTGTCATGTGTTTTTCTTTGCGAACTCATAAGCATAATGCTTCTTCTCACTCATGTGTTCTTCTTTTCTTAGGAAAGCGGATTTACAGCGCAATTGTACAACTAGATATTATAATACTTATGTCTATATCTAAAAATAGAGTTGCATTTTCTTAAAATATAATGCTATTGATTGGAAATAAGGAGTAATTGTATTTGTCCTACCCCATAGAAGTTTTAATGTTTATCTAATTAATCTGCATCATTATAATTAGCACCTGCTGAAGTAGTCAGCGTAGATCTTTCTCCTTTGAAGTCTTTAGTCCTTTTACGAGCCTAATTACGTATTTAGGATAAGATCCCTCAATTTCTTAGATACTGCCTTGGACGTCATCATATCCTGTGCTAACACGATTAGGCAGGTAATATCCGAGGATGGAAAATGCAAAACGCATGGAAGAAAATGAGCTCACAGAATGTCTATACTTGACTCCAAATTTATTTGAGGTTAGGTGCCTTAAAAAGGCACTCAAATTACATGCATACTAATATAAATATTAGAGTGGTTGGAGATTGTCGGCATGCAATTCTACCACCTCTCTAGCTAAATAAATGTGCTGACGAGTGAGGGCATCTCTCAGCTATCTAACCTCCCAGCTGCAGGTAAATGTGAAGCATCAAGCTTAATATCCCGATTTCTGAATAAAATTGACGTCACTTAGCTCACCACCTCTCGAGCTACTACTCATCATCGTCGCCACGAAAAAGCAGTTTGGCCCCACGTATCTTTCTCTTCTCACATGTGAGCACGACACGAGTTCAACGGACGCCTCTCCTCGGAACTTCCGATGGCATCCGCCATCGCTGTCGCGGCGCCTGTCTCCGGCGGCGGCAAGCCCCCGATCCTCCTCCTGCGCCGCGCCAACGACCGCCTCGCCACCGCGCTTCGCTCCCGCTTCCGCGTCCTCAACTTCTACGCCTCCGGCGCTCCCCTCCCGGCCTTCCTCGCCGCCTCCGCCGCGGAGCCAGAGCCCCCGCGCGCTGCGCTCGTCGTCGCCGGCGGCGAAATCCGCGTCGATGCCGCCTTCCTTGACGCGGCGCCATCCCTCCGCTGCGTCGTGACCACCGCCGCCGGCTTGGACCACATCGACCTCGCGGAATGCGCGCTCCGGGGCGTCGTCGTGGCCGGCGCCGGCAAGATCTTCTCCACCGACGCGGCTGACCACGCCGTCGGCCTCCTGATCGACGTGCTCCGGCGCGTCTCGGCCGCCGATCGGTACGTTCGGCGCGGGCTCTGGCCGGTGCGCGGGGACTACCCGCTTGGCTCCAAGGTTTGTCGTTTCTTGCTTTAGTTCACAATATAATTCTGTATTTATTTCCTAATTTTGATCCAGGCTAGTGTAAACCACAAGAGATGTCGATTCTTTTGAACTATTTGATTGGATTCTAGCTCGTAAAAAAATGATTGAATTTTGGAGATTGGAAGTCAGCTATCATGAGTGTACAGTGTACTTGTCCATTTTAGAAAAGATTTGTGGGATAGTTATGCAAATTGCCCGTGATTAATTGTACGATAAGAACAACAGTAGAACACTAGAATTCACAGTGTTTTTATGTTGGCAAAACTGGAAATCTGGAGTCAGGACACTACCCCTCATTGTGTGTGTGTTCATATATCATTCACTCAGACACTCACTAGCTGGTCATCATCAATTTCTGCATGCACTGTTGTTGTCTTATAAAATTTTTACCCCAGCTTAAAGTAATGGCAATAGTGTCCATATTTCTTCTGATGCTGTACCAGCTTGGTGGCAAGCACGTCGGCATCATCGGTTTGGGGAGCATCGGTTCATCGATCGCAAAGCGGCTCGACACATTTGGCTGCGGCATCTCCTACCATTCCACTAGACCAAAGGAGACTGTCCCCTACAAATATTTCCCCAATGTCATCGATCTCGCCTCTGAATCCGATGTGCTTATCCTTGCGTGCGCACTGAATGATCAGACACGGCACATTGTCAACAAGCATGTACTGGAGGCGCTAGGAAAGGACGGCGTCATCGTGAACATCGCTCGCGGTGGGAATATCGACGAGGCAGAGCTGATCAGGGCGCTGAAGGAAGGGAAAATAGCGGGCGCAGGCCTTGACGTCTTTGAGAAGGAGCCTGATGTGCCGATGGAGTTCTTCTCCATGGACAATGTGGTGCTCACGGCGCACGAGGCTGTCTTTACCACTGAGTCTAGCTCCGACCTGTGTGAGCTGATGATTGGGAACCTGGAAGCATTCTTCGAAGGTAAGCCGTTGCTTACGCCAGTGCTTCCTGAGTGAATGAGATAGGTAATAGAACAGAACAGAGCAAGTCAAGTCTCATTTTTATAAAGGGAAGATTATTATTGCTTTGTATTGCCGTATCAAGATCATACACACAAAAAATAGACCCCCGGTCTCTGCACCTAAGTCAAGTCTCATACATGCAAAATTTGTAATGCTACCAGTAACAAGTGGATATATACAACTCCTTGTCCGAGTATCAAATAGTAGTGGTAAAGATACCGTCCTCGTCTGAGTAAATTGTTAAATTGTTATAGCACAAATAAAGTAGTTCATGTGATTTGTGCCACCATCCATGAAAAAGTGAAAATTATTCCATATTCCAAAGATGAACATGATGGACTTGTGTTAATCTTTTTTTTTCATGTTGAAACAATTAAAATCATTATAGAAACAGATCTTATCTATTGATGAAAAAGAAACTATTAGCCGAATATTTATTTTAAAAAGTAATGTCAAGGAAATATGTAATGATGAAGCACATGAAAAATTGAAAACTACAAGAAAAGAAAGAAAGAAAATAAAATTAAAATTTAGAAAAGAAAAAAACCCTGCTCAGCCCTTAATGGGCTGGCGCAAGATGGAGCGACGATTCTAATCTTGTACGGGAGATAGGAAATCCGGCAGATGTATCCTAATCTTGTCCATAACAGGCGAGGGGCCAACATGTGAGGGTATGGGAGCCATGCATCTCAGCTCTGGGCCATAACAGTTTAGTCGCGATAGTGCAGGCCGGCCTTTCCAGAAAGATGCCTCGGCCCAAGGACTATCTTTCTCTGAAACCCATCTGACCGATCTCAATGGCGCGCGTGATTTCCACGACGCCTTCAGCGACTCACAGAGCATTCACGTCAACACTTCTCTCCTTCCAACCAGCAGCAACCTCTTTTCTGAGTTCTGATCTCCATGGCCGCCGCCTCCTGCGGAGGAGGCGGCGGCGCCGCCGCTAACCGCGCTCTTCGTGTGGCGCCTGCTGAAAAACAGCAACCGCGTGCGCCGGCAGGCGGCAGGCATTCATGTTACTGCCTCTAATTCACGAAAAGACGACATTTTGGATAAGAATATAGCCAGATTTTAGAAACTTTGACTATCTATATTTTAAAAAGTATTTAAACAGAGTCTCGAGAATTATAATTGTTGATTTTTCTCAAAAAATGTTTCATAGAATTATAATTTTGTTAGATTTCATAAAATATAATAAAAAGTTAGTTATCAAAACAGTCAGTAATTAGTACTGACTGTTTTGTCGTCAAAAACTACTAGTATATGCAGTACATATTACTGACTGTTTTGTCGTCAAAAACTACTAGTATATATGCAGTACATATGACCAGTCGTGGCCAATAATTCCCTTGTAAATACACACGCAGCTGAACGAATGAATGAATGCGTTTGATCCTATTGGCTGCAGCCTGCGTTGCTGCTGCTGCTGGCAGCATTAAAAATTTTCATTGATTGTGTTCACTGGCATACAGTACGGGTATTAATTCTGGTGCAGGCGCGAGAATTTAGCTAACACACTCCACCACCACTTCACTTACTTCAGTGAATTCCATACATGCAGGGACGAATGCATGCGTACGTTCACGTGTGCCACGCCGCCCTAGCTACTTAACCACCTGCACGTACCAGCTACTCCAGACTTCCTGCAGCATACTCTATGATGTACGTACGTGCCATCTGGCATGCACACCTACGGCCCAGATTCGATCACAGTGATGAGGTGGATGAATCGGCGCTGTCAGATATGATCGATCCATAATACATCATTTGCATGGCTAGCTAGCTACGTGTATGTGTCGAATCAAACTTATCGAAGCCTTTGTATGCATGGATATATGCATGGTAGGGCACAGGATATATTTGAATTCGTATTCGGAATCATGCATGCAACCAAATGGAAATGGATCTTATTAGCAATTCGGACAAGAGGAAGTACACCGGTACACGTCACTGCAGTTGTAAGCTCACCTGGCTCGATCCGTATGTTAATTTCTGCTCCGTTGTTTTCGCCTGTCGCGCGTGCATGCAGCTGCATGCCCCGACATGGGAGCAGCCAAGCCACATTGCGCCTGTCAGAGAAACGTGCCGGGACCGACACTGCTGGTTTAAATCATGCATTGCTGCATGCATGCTTCTACTCTCTCTCTCTCTCTCTCTCTCTCTCTCTCTCTCTCTCTCCCCCTCTCTCTCTCTCTCTCTCTCTGGCTGCACGTCATGTGGTCCTTGTGCGTTCTTACAGACAGACAGGTATTGGTTTTTGCTACTAGTGAATTTTGCTTCTCCTGGTCCTGGGAAGAGAGAGAGAGAAGGCCGCCGGCCACGTCCACGACAGAAGTAGCAGATGTAGTAATACTCACCAGCAGATTTATTTACCGATTCCTGACCCGGCCGGCCCATTCATTCACCTTGCAGTACTTCGATCGCATTTCACCATGCACTGCATTCCAGAGGCCCACGTTGTACAACACACTGATGACATGGGCGAAATCGCTGTGGCATCCGCCGGTTCGTGGTGTACTAGAATGCACCATGCTATGCTCCTTTCTCTTTTTTTTCAGAGAGAAAATATTGACCCCATAGAGCACAAGTACATGCATGAAATAAAAAGTCCGCCATTTTTGCTGTCAATGTCATGCACGCATGGGAGATAGAAAAGGCAGAAAGGAAGTTTAACTAGGAACGGAAGGGCTAGGCTACTCTAGCTAGCTCCTCACAAGAAATGCATGCAAGCAGGCACGTACGTCGTTTTTCCTAGCTTGCAGTACACCTCTCTGCAACTGCATGCATGCACGGGTAGCTATACCGCTGGCCTTGCTGACTCCATCGTTTCGTCCGTCACGAGTCGCACTCAGACTGCGCATCGCCCGGGCACATTCTCTGTCAACAACGTAGTCACGTACTACTACATGAGTTTGCTCGCACTGATAGCTTTGTCCAGAAAATTAACACATACGAGCCCAACGTACACGACTCGCTCTCACGTGATTCTGCAAGGAGAAAAACAACACAGAGGTTTCACGGTACCGCACAAATTAACTAGTGTCCTTTTCTCTTTTTTTCTTTACTCACAAACTGATTATAGTGACTTAAATTGCCTATCGACACATACACGATTAAGAGCCACTAAGCCACCAACTAGCTAGCTCCTAATTGCATGGATCAGAGATCTATTAACACTAAGACGATGCATGCGGCCACACGTACAAAACTTGGCCAAACAACCCACGCACCTTCATATATCCGTGAGACTTGTTCCCGCAGCTACACACATGCACTGCACTTGACTAATGGCTTCTTTGGCTATCAATTTGATCACATCTTCGATCCGTCCACACTGGCATGACTTCATGTTTACATGTTGCTAACTTTGAACTCAGCCACTACATGCATGAACGTGCTACCATGCAATTAACACTAAGACTCCATACAAACAGAAATAAATATGACGAGATCATCTAAACAATAAGATTAACATCCAATACGCGCGCGCTAGCTTGTTTGTTCTCTTCCTCGTTAGTCATGACTTGTTTTCAAATTTCAAAAACGACGGACCAGAACATGCATGCAAGCCAGCGGAATACGTACGCAGGCATGAATACGTACGCGCTGCCGCTGCTGCCCTGGTGATCATCATGGAGCGATAGCTACCTAGAGTACCACGCACCGGCCGGATAGGATCTGCATGCATCTTCATATGCTATGCGCGCATGCATGCAGATGCTATGACCCACCCGCCAGTAACCTGATACTCCATCAGATTACTATCGCTAGGGTGCGTGGTACTCTAGATAGCTATCGCTCCATGATGATTGCATGGAATAGTAAGTAACAGAGTGTTTGCATAGATGCAGACATTGTAAGAGTACTAGCGGCACACGTAGACACGAAAGATAATACCAAGGCCGGATGACGAAAATCATAATTAGTCAGGACGGCTCCATCTCCTCCTTCCTTCTATAGAAACAGTCTAATAATTTTTCATGTTTACTTTTCTTTTCCTCTTCTTATTTTTCTTTATTATCGTCTCCACCTCATTTCACCCACCAGCGATGTCACCGACTGCATTACGCTGTCAGTGCGTCACCTCTTACCTTTCCCACGAAGGCACAAGCGGCGCCGTGCTCGTTCATCTCCGTTCATGTAGCCAGCAATGATATAAATTAGGAAAATTAGTGTGGGACGGGATAACCCTAGATCCTAGGGTTACCTAACAAGGCCGAAGTTGTAGGCGTTGGTGGCGCGCGCTTTACTTTGTGACGGTGGGAATGAAGCGGCTAGATCTCGGGGTTCACTGTGGGCTCTCCCAGAGATGCACCACTGCCATGAGGCATGCTTCTATTGTCATCCTCCGGGCGGCGCTTGGCTTTCTTCAGACCCATTTTTCGGTCATTTTCTTTTATTTTTATAGTCTACCTATTGAAATCTATAAATTTTTTGGTTGAAATTTGTAATTGTTGACGTAGGATTAGGAAGTTGTGATTTTATTTGGTTGAAAGTTTGCTTTTATTAATTTGGAAGTTGATTTGTCATATTTTGAAAGTTGCATACGAGGGTTGAAAGCTGTGATTTCGTCGGTTGGAAGTTGTAACTTATATGGTTGAAAGCTCTATACATATCAATTTCAGAGGTAGGTTTTAGGGAGTTGAAAGTTATGATCTCTTATGGTTGAAAGCTATTTGTGATTTGGTTGAAAGCTAGGGTGAATCTAGTTGAAAATTGCTACACTTTTAGTTGAAAGTTGGGGATCTTCTTCTTTTTTCCCTTCTTCTTGGCCTTTGGCAGCGGTGCCATTGCCACTCGCTGGTGGTGACTTGCAGCGGCTACCGAAGACAGTGAAGGAGAAAGGAGGAGGAGAACTCACGACTTTGAGGGGTGAGCGACAGTGGAGCGGGATGCTCGTTCTGACTTTCCGACAGCATAGAGGGTAAAATGATCCTATCAGAAATCGTTCATTTGCAACGAACGACCATAAATTAGACACCTCCCATGCATGAATCATTTATCATGCCTGTGTTTTGCGGTATTTGAGTACAAGATTTGCATCGTATTCGAAATCAAAACTAAATTGTGGGGAGACATATATATATATACATATCTCGAATTTAATTCAAACAAGTAGAGTAGTACTGCAATAACGTGTGGCTGGGGCGCGATTTACATGTTTCTCCTCCGATTTTATTAATGAAACCATAGAGTTAGGAACTATAACCAAAGGACAAAAGAAAACATAGTCTTGACGGCACAACCAAGAGTATTGTCAACAGTACATCAAACCAACCAAATAGCTAAGCATCTAGTTAATATACAACACAGCTAAAGCAAAAACATCACTGAAAATCCATCTACTGATCATCCCTCCAGTGGAAATTGATTGGCGCCCATCCCTAAGCTCTATTAAATGCATCTGCTGCTACCTCCCCTAAACTTCTGGATCCTTGTTGGGGAACCATCCATTCGTCTTCCTTCTGAAAACCCACCCAGTACTCAAGCATGTTACAAATAAGCCGAATCACAGATGTAGGGTCATTGGGGAACACCTTAAAAAGCCTTATTCTGAGTTATTTTGGGCAACAAGAAATTGTTATAGCTACCTCAATAGCAACAACCTTTTTTTGGGCAATAGGAAATTATGGAACCCAAGTATCACACAAGTGTGACAAACTATGTGGTTTGTCATGAGTTCTAGAAGCACATTGAATCACACACCATACATATCTAGCCAAACTACATTCAAACAACAGGTGATCAATTGATTCATCACCACTACAGAACTGATACTTCTTTTCACCTCGCCAACCCGTGTGGAGTAAATTATCTTTGGTCAGAATGCTGCATTTCAGCAGTAGCCAATAGATACTTTAACTCTAGGATGTAGCATCCAAGTATCCTTATTTGGAGATACTGGAAGATGAGAAAACATTTACCCATAAAAAGACCTAACAGAGAACTATCCTTTTGGGCTAGGCAACCAAACAACAGAATCTTCTTGATCTGAAAATGAAAATTCAGCACAGACTTCTGAAATTGTTGCCAGAGCACCATATAGTCTCCCCATAAGATTCGACGAAATCTGATACTACCCTATCCTTGAGAGACCACATCATAGACAATTATATTGTGAGAGAAGGTTAGAGCATATAAGCTTCTGAATTTAACTGCTAAGGGGACATCTCCAATCCATAAGTCCTCCAGAAATGAGTATGTTTACCATTACCAACTTTCCTTTTACAGAAGGAAGAATATATATCTTTAATATCCATCAAGCCGTTGCAAACTTGAGACTGCCCAATCTTTTTAATTAATAGCTTGAGAAAGAGTGGTTGCTAAGATATGTAGCTCTCAGCAATCTTTTCCACATGCCATCCTCATTCTCTAATTTCCATATCCATTTCCCCAATAAGCTCATATTTGTAAGCTCAAGATCTTTGGGTCTACAAATATCAGGCCAATTGACCAAATGACATTTTCGATCCAGATCTTTGGGTCTGCAAATATCAAGCCAATTGACCAAATGACATTTTCGAACCCCCATATCCTCTTGCCACAAGAGTCTTAAGATATGTAATACTCCCTCTAGTATGCAAAATGTTGACGTTGAACCACTTAACAAAAAGTGTGTCAATAGCTGAAGTTTAGAGATATTTTGCATCAACCGGACTCTATTGCCCCTGCATGCATGTAGTTAATGATGTTTCCTATTTTTCTAAAGCAACGCCGACTATTTGATTCCTGTGCTGCTTCGCATGGTTTGAGCTCAGGATTTGCTACGGAAAAAACAAGCATGCAGGGGGGTCGAACCCTGCACCTCTCACCATGCAGAGTGCTCCTCGAACCAACCAGACAAATCTGATTTATTGCTCTATGGTTTGTTTTGGCCTATTTCAATAAATATGGGTAGAACAAGAAATAAGCACCCTAATTAACCTCTCCTTGGTATGTGAAATCATGTCTAAAACGTCAGGTTTTTGCATACTGGAGGGAGTATTTTCTTCACCACCTTAGGTAAACCATAAACGGACATCATATAGATAGGCTTGCTACCGGACAAGAATTTAGTAGAACTAACCTTCCACCCATTGATAGAAGCTTACCTTGCCAACAATTTAGTTTTGTTTCCATTCTGTTCTCTACAGATTTCCAATCCTACTAAGGATTCTAAGAGAAATTATTGGAATGGTAGATAAGTGAGGGACAAAGCCCCACTCTTGCAAGTGAAAATGTCTTCATATTGTGTTCTTTTAGCATAGGCATCACCAAAACAAAACACCTCACCTTTGTGAAAATTTATTTTTAAACCAAACAGTTGCTCAAAAACACAAAGGATAAACTTTAAGTTCCTAGCATTCTCTTCACCATCCTCTAACAAAATTAACGTATCATCTGCATATTGCAGAATAGCCAGTCCATCAGCAATTAAATGAGATGCCATACCTTTGATCAGACTAGTCATCTATGCCTCTTTTAATGAGAAAAGAAAGTGCATCCATAGCCATATTAAGAAGTAGTGGCACTACTACCGATTGACTTACGACAGACAGCTCATCATAGACGCATCAAAAAATCTGTCCGAGATAAACATTATGACAAACAATTTTTTGATAAAATACACATCACATGACTTATAAAATACCCATTTTTGATGTATAGGTCATCACAGATGGTTTTTATAGACTACCCATCTGTGATATCTAGTAACACATCACATGCAGATGTTTTGTAAATCTCTGTATGTGATATGTGGACCATCATAGTTGGATTTTTGGCAAAATCCGTCTGTGATACTCTGGTCGGTTTAGACCTATTACCAACACCCACCACCGACATGTACACCACTAATATTAACCACCATAAACCCTAAATCCCTATCCTAGCCGCACCCCCTTTCTTCCCCCACCCCCGGATCTAAGGCGCAGAGGCGTGCGCCACCGTGGTGCTTCTCTTCCATGGCCCCCCCTCCCCGGCCACTACCGAACTGGCGCGGCGGCCCCCTCCACCGGTGTTCTCTAGGCTTAAAGGGATTGTCGACAAGGGACGACGATGGTGACAGAGGCAGCGACATCAGGAGGAAAAGGAGTGTCTATGGGATGCAGAGGTATGTGAGGAAGGAGAAGGAGATCCTGATAGAAAAATCAACTGATGACAAATTAAAACATAGTTGATTGTTAAATAGACCGTCCCTTATTTTAGGGCAGATCCCTAAGTTTACTGCCTACATACTCCTACACGCTTAGTTACTGGACATGCATACGAACACGGGTGCACCCACTGTATATGTATATATGTACGTACAATTGTACAACGTATCCACACAGAGACGCGCATTGAATTGTTGGCTCCCATCTCTGATAATTAAATGACTGATTGGCGTGCTCTGATAATTAAATGACTGATTGGTGTGGCGAGGACGACGTACCGCCCGTGAATGTGATGTCACGCAGAGTTATGGCCCTGTGTACTCTACCCACGCTACTGCCCTGCCTGCCTTGCTACCATCCCTTTTTCTACGTACATTCGCGCTCACTCATCAGCTCAGCGATGACAAGCATCACCCGTAATTACATGGTGGTAACTTGAGTAGCTAGCTAATTAAACAATACAGATTTAACTAAATAATGATTCCAAAGGGTGTTAACTAGCTACTAGACGGAAATGACTTGTAAAAGGTTAGTGACAAACACAGTGATCAGTTAATTTATTTTTCCTTCTATATGTATATGGAGAAAAGGTTTAACGAAATTTAACCGTTTTGACGAAGCAAGAAGGGAATACATATAGCCCACTAGCTATGTTTGCCCTAGATGTTCCAACTAGCTGAATAGTACTCCCTCCGTCCAGAAATGTAAGGCGTATTTTAATTCGTTAAGACAACCCTTTGACCAATGATTACTTTATTGATATACGATTTACGTGACATAAAATTTTTATCATTAGATTCATATTCAAAAGTACTTACTTATAATTATGATTTTACATCACATAAACCGCATATTAATAGAGTAATCATTAGTCAAAGTCTTATCTTAACGAATCAAAATACGCCTTACATTTCTGGACGGAGGGAGTACTCCAGTAAAAGATTATTTTTGTAGATAACGGAAGAGTTATCTTCCGGCATTAATTCCATTAAAAACTAAGTCTAGCTGGTCGTGGCTGCGATCCACCAGTAATTAAAGTACTGTGGTCTCACCTCACTACGGATAAAACTAATCGACCGCTCGATTCACCTAAATCCCCATGCATGCATGCATGTGCGCATGCATCTAGTAGTACGGAGTACTAGTTGAATTTCGATTTTCAAACCGTGCATGCAACTCCAATTCAAATCCCCAGAGTAACCTGACATACATACATAAATCTAGCTAACTCCAGTTACACGGACGGATAGATCTAACTCTAATCCAATGTACCCTATATTGATTAATGTACCATCAGTACTACAGTGTACGCCTGCAGGCACGCAGTTCATTTCAAAAAACAGCACTCATTGTTCGCTTCTGCAAAGAATCTTAATTTCGTCCATCTTTTTAAGAAAAAAGGAAATAAGCTAATTAATTTAAGATATGAGAAAGATAAGGAAGAAGGTGGACGAGAGTTTCAAAGTATATGGCTGTTTTGGCTTTTTTCTGATTGCTTTTAATAAATCTCTTCTTCTATTTTTAATGTTAGTTTTGTCTGTACGATAACACAAATAAATGATGTGTATCACGTATTACACATTACGAAACAGGTCTATCGTATATTAACCTGCTATGTACATAGATCCTGTAAAGCTAGATACATGTCACACCTCTGCTACGTGATAGAGCTCCTGGTACAGCCGCACAGCATAATCAAATGGCTAAGCATCTGATTAGACGTGACAGTGTTCGTCGTAACCCACGATGCAACGTCTGCCCTGTTGTGACCAGCCTCACCGGTCTAGTCAAAAATGTAATAGACCTGCTTCGCCAAAAAATTGGCCAAAAGAGTCGAATTTTCTGAGAGAGTGCGTGTGGTCATGGCGGCAGGCATCCATGCATGCATGCATGGATAGCTACTGGGGTTGGTCAGAAGATTCGGGCAGTGAGTGATTGCATCAATTTCAGTGCGGCCAATGGGGGCTCAAAACGTCATCATGATGCCCTTATCCGAAAATATATCACCCGGTAATTATCAGGGATTAATTACTGGTAGCACCGCGGTAATTAGTCCATCTGTCGGTCGGCGTGCATATGCTTGCATCGCATGGGGATTAATTACCGTAATAACTAAAGTAAGAGAGAGAGAGAGAGTGTGTGTTACTCCTGCTTGGTAGGATGAGGAGGCAGTGGACAGCATGCGATCCATAGAGAGGTGTGTGAGCCCTGTCTCTTTTGGTTTGCTCTTTGGAATCATCTTCAGTCCGTCATGTCGGCCTCCTCCCGCTCACCTGCTCGGTCTTCTAACACACACTCTCTCTCTTCTAGCTCTCTTCTAACACCCTCTCTCTTCTAACACACACTCTCTCTCTTCTAGCTCTCTCTTCTAACACACACTCTCTCTTCTCTAAGCTCTCTCTCACTTCTAGCTCTCTCTCTTCTAACTCTTTCTCTCACTTCTAGCTCTCTCTCTCTCTCTCTTCTAGCACTCTCTCTCTCTAACTCTTTCTCTCAAGTTAGAAATGCATATGGCTTAAATCGATAAAGAGAGTTAGAAATGCACGCATATGCATGTATGCGCTACTAGGTAGATCCATGCCCTCCTTTCCGAGTCCCAAAGCGAACCTTATGGGGGTGTCCGAAAGGGCCAGATATACAAACAGCAGAACTATCATCATTACATCCCTTTCCTTGTTGCTTACTGCATGCATGCCTGCCAACTTTTAGTAATTTACCTTCATCACATGCATAATAACCCTCTCTCTCTCTCTCTCTCTCTCTCTCTCTCTGTTTGTATATACTTACATGGGTAGTATAAGTACGTTCTCCTACATACGTACGAACCGTAGTAGTAGTTTTGACGGAAATACTATAGTAGTAGAAGTAGTATATCGTTCTTCTTTCGAATTGTAGGAAGAGGACGAGCATGCAAGCGTAGCACGTGCCGGGATAATCTACCTTAACTACATATGATGAGCCATGTAGAACAAAAAAAGATCAACGTATAATAAAATTGTTTGTTAGAGTAGTTACGGCAAATTAATTAAAGGGAAACCTATTCGGTTTTAGTCATCTATATATCCTTGGGCAAACATATATCGTTAAGACGTTGCTAAACTAATTTGCAACTAGTTTAGAATGGTTGTTAAGGGAGGGTAGAATTGAGGCGGATTAAACAAACAATTTTGCACGAGGTGAGGGACAGGATCGAGGATCCGGTTTTTGAAAACAAATGATATAGTAATGCAGTCCATCCGGTCCCGGTCCAGCATAGGTGCATGGGGGGAGGAGGAATCAGGAATCAGGAATCAGCCTGCCTGCATCATAACAACTTTCCCCTGTTCTGTTCTTTTTTTGTTCAACAATTCCCCCAGCTGCTTGATCATGCCTCCACTTCACTACCATCCCCCCAATGCAATGCAATACATCCATCACTTCTACTCTCTCTCTCTCTCTCTCTCTCAAGCATCTCTCTCCCTCCCTCTTTCTGTCAAGCATCTCCCTCTCCCTCTTTCTCTGTCTAGCCTATACTAGCAGCCTGTTCTTGTTCTGCTCTGCTCTGAAATCAATTTCCGGCCTCCTGCTTATTATTCCAGCAGAACGGCCCCCGGGGATCTGGTTTTCCCGGTCTCTCTCCTACTACCACGGTACGTACACTACCTGCTCCTGTCCAGCCTCACTCCCCCTAGCTTAACTACTCCACCTGACAGACACACTCTCTCCCTCACTCTCTCTATCACTCACTGAAACTTCAAACCCACTCCCAGCACCAACAGCAACAGCTCGTTGCATCACAAACCACCCTGATCTGATACTAGGCATCAAGCTAGCTAGCTAGTTAGCTCAGATGAAGAAGCAACGTTGGTACTCGAGGAGCCGCTCCTCCTCCGTGCCGGCCACGCCCAGAGGAGGTCTCCCGACCGACGCCGGCCCCAACAACCTGGGCTGCATGTCCATGGTGCACTACCTCATCTTCGCCCCCGGCGCCGGCTGCGTCGGCCGTCCTCCCTCCTCCTCACACGCCGGCGTCGCCGCCATCGGTGACAATTCTGCTCACCATGTCAAGTCGTCTTCTTCTTCTTCCTCCTACAACAAAGGTAATTAATTAACTACTGTAATTGCAATTGCTGCAATGAGCTATGCACAGCAATGGAAATGTGATTTCTCAAATGTGCGATGCAATGCAGGGGGGCTGGAGGCGCCGAGGAACAGCCTCGAGCTCGACGCCGACCAGCTCAAGGACATCCAGATCGGCGTGCAGATCGAGCCGGCGTTCGACGCGCTGCTGCCGGGGAGGACCAGCACCAGCAGGGCCCACCGCGCCGTTGTCGGAGGCCGTGACGCCCAGGACGCCCAGCCTCGTCGCGCGTCTCATGGGCATCGACGGCCTCCCCGACCAGCCCTCGCCGTCGCCGGGACAGTCGTCGTCGTCCAGCATCAAGGAGGACCGGTCGGCGGCGGTGGTGGCGATGAAGGAGAAGAAGAAGCGGGTCATCCCCGAGTCCATAAACAAGGAGCAGCAGCTGAACCGGCAGCCGCTGCGGAGTCTCAGCTGCAACGTCAACGCCCGCGAGGCGCGGTCCCTTCCAGACACGCCGCGGGCGTCCACGTCGTCCGTGAGGCCGGCGCCGGCGTGGGACGTCGTGGACCGCCCACGCCTGTCGCTGCAGGTGCTCAGGGAGAACGTGCTCGACAGGGCCGCGCAGTACATGTCCATGCCGACCTCGCCAACGTCGTGCGACGCCAAGAAGAAGAAGAAGGACGGACACCGCAGGCGGGACGCCAAGGAGCACGCGCGCGAGATCGTGAGGCAGGCCAAGGAGACCGTCACCAACCGCAACAAGTCCGGCGCCAAGAAGTCGACGAGCACCGGCAGCAGCAACAAGGAGAACGCGATTCCATTTGTGGTGGAAGACAAGCTGGTGGTGGTGCAAGTCCAAGCACCGGCAGCCTCAGGCAAGCCGGCCGCGTCGCCGCCGCCACCAAAACCGCAAGCCGTTCAGCAGCTACACGCCCCCAGGCTCCCACCGCCTCCGCCGCCACCGCCTGATCATCCGACACCAAGCAGAACGGCACCGCCGCCGACGACGACAACGCTGGCCGTCAAGAGTAAGGGACCACCAGACGGGTGCGAGCGGTTCGCGACGCGGATCAAGAAGCCCGCCGCCGCAGCAACAATCCACCAGACGGCGGCTCCATCCGCATCACCACCTCCTTCAACCGCCCCGCCGGCGAGCTTCACCGTCGACCACCGCCGCAAACATCCCACCGCCGCGTCTTCATCGACGTCGTCGAGGCCGCTGGAGGAAGACCCCGAGTACGGCTACCTGCGGACGGTGCTGGAGCGGGCCGGGTTCATGCGGACAACGCCGCCGCCGCCGCCTCACCGGCCATTCAAGGGCCATACCGTGTCGTCGCCAGTGGACCCGATTGTCTTCCACCTCCTGGAGCTCGAGCTCCCGACGGATGCCGAGCCCCGTCTCGGCCCGCTCCGGCACCGGTGGAACCGGAAGCTCCTCTTCCACCTCGCGCAGGAGATCCTCGCGGACCTCCTCCTCGACGCCTCCTCCGCCTCCTCATCGCTGCACGGCGCGCAGCTGCTGGGGAAGGTGTGGAGCAGGGTGCGCGGGTTCCCGGCGGCGGACTGCAGGGTGGTGGGCGACATCGACGCGCTGGTGGCGGCGGACCTCGGAGCAACGAGCGCACGTCGCGGGGGCCTGGCTCAGCACCCGGCGGTGGCGGAGGAGGCCGGTGACGTGGGGGAGGACGTGGTGGAGCGGGTCCTCGACGCGCTCCTCGGGGAGTGTTGCCATGGCTGGTCGCCGCCGCCGTCACGTGCATCGAGGTAGCCGTTGGGGGGTGGGCGGCGGTGACGCGGGGGTGACGTCACCGGATCCCAATGGAAACAGCGGGTGGCGCTGACACTGATGCATCCCTCTCTGTGTCTGTCTGTTCAACGGTGCTGATCATGACAGGTGTGCTTTGAGACTCGTGCCGCAGTAATATCTGGATGCCTGCGTCTGCATATTTGTTCACTACTACTCCTGGTGGTAGTACCAGTTTTTTCTCAGTTCTTTTTTTTTCTTTCAATTTGGAATTTTGGGTGTATATATACCAGTCGATTTCTTCTTTGTAATATGATCAATACTAGGAAATACTATATTCCCTTTTGATTTTGATCCACCGACACAGATCAACTTGGGTGGGAACGAACATCCTCGCTTCGACCATTAGGTCACAGGCTCATCGTAGTTTACTGTCACTATAGTTGTTTCTGAGGGCCTGTTATACTATATTGTGTGTTTCATGCCATTGATCTTGGCCTATGTCACAGATTTTGCCTGGTTTGAGTTTTGAATGTAGATCTCAACGGACAGCATTGGACATCATAATGTGCAGCAGTGGCACCTTATGGCTTATGGCAGGTACAATGAAGAGCTACTGTAAACATTAGTAGTATTAGAAAAGTTTGTTGTTTAAACCTGAACAGTAATCATAGCATTATTAATTTATTTACTAGTAACACCCTTTCAGTACTAGTACTGTATTGTTTATTAAAAAGAAATGGAGAGAGAAAGAGAGAGGATAAGGGTATATGCAAGGAGCATCTTTGTGGGGAAATGGAGATCAGCATCTGTTTTTTTCCTTGTTCTCATCGATTTCAAGCACTGTGAAAAGCAGAGATTTTGTTTAGTTGTTGATGCAGCATCGTTTGTACTTTCCGTGGAATGTCTTTTCCCTGATCGATTTGGTTGTTTAGCTAGGGACTTGGGGCAATTGTTACCTGTGCATGGTAGTACTAATTAGCTCTGCATCACTTCCAAATGTTCCTGTCCCACGGAGTACACTACCAGTTTGTTGTTTTGCGTCTCTTTGCCGTTTGCATCAACCGGTTCAGAACGTACATATTCCAGGTAAATTTAGGTTTCAGATATACTACCACAAGGGGGGACTTAACTCCCTAGCTATATATTGGATAAAGTAGGACTTAAGTACAGTATGATTTATAAGATATTTTATTTTGATAACTTTTGCCTACAAAACGTACTCCATCCGTTCTTCGCTGAAGGGGAGGCAAGCGAAAAGGTTGAAAGATCAAGTCGGCTATCCTCCTTTTCTAAAACGATAACTACACAAGAACATACGTAGTAGTACAAGCTATTTGTAGCCGAACCACTTGACGTTTAATTACTACTGCAGCCATGGTCATGAAAAAATTTCAGCTTAGTTGTATTTAGTTCCACGATTACGAATTGACGATGTGCTAGCCGTACAAATAATGGCACAGGATGATAATCCATGTCGTGTCGCCAATTTCTGTCGATAAATTTAGCTAGTGTTCGACAAAGTAGCTACCTCAAGGTTTATCCCATAAGATTTTATCGTCTACTACTATCTCTACTGGTCCTAGGTTGTTAATGGGTCCGTGACTACAAGCTCCACTTGTCTAACGGGCCTCACCTGGCCTGGTTGTTACAAGATATTTCTATGGTAACCTCTGGTCCGCTTCTAGATCAAGGTTCGAAATTTGGAGGAGCTAACAGGAAAGCGATCATATGTATTGAAAAAATATATATTTTACCCTCTGAACTATTGTCGAAGCCTAAAAGAACTACTGTCAGACTATGCGTTTCCTCCTGAACTCCAAAGCCAGCCATCGGGCCTACTTTGGATCTAGCTCTGAAAATCTGAGGAGCTAACAGGATTCCGATCATGTATATTTAGAAAATATAAATTTTACCCCCTCGACTATTGCCCATATCTCTAAAAAAACTACCAACAAAGTCTACATGTCCTCCTAAACTCCAAAGCCGCCAAAACTTACCCCAGCTACTGAAACCAGACAAACTACGTGTCCCAAGGTGAGTCAAACCTGGTTTTGACCTGAGTTGTCATAGGCTCATAGCTAAGCATCCAAGCTGGCTTTGACAGCCTGGCCTACTCAAACCTGTGAGATTGACGCCATGCTTGAACATAGTGCAGAGAGAGTGTTGCTGCAAAAGGGGGCTGAAATCTCATAGCATGCCGCCAGGACTAGCGAGTTAGAGAATGAGAGAGATTAGTTGTCAAAAACATCCATTCCTGAAGCTGTTGTCTAACCTACATCGGTGAGAGAGCAATAAGCGACGTCCAGTTTGTTCCGCAAGCAGCCTGCTGAATCAGATTCGCGAGCAAGCGCCGCCAATTCGTCCCTTGTTATCGTGCCTGACTCAGCGCGGCTGTGTGTTCTTGCAACGGAAGGGATTACGGAAAAGAGCAGACGACTAGATGGTCAATGCAACCTGACTAGGCAGGCGATCAAAGCCGTCCAAGTTGGATGAGCTTTGCTTCGTGCTTTGCTCGCAACACTTCCGCCTCCGCCTCCCCTATGAGTTCGTGACACCTCCACCTTTGCCACATCCCTCGCCTGCATCGCTGCAAATGCGATCCCTCGCCTGCGCCGCCGCCGTCGCCTCCTCCATCCCCTGAGACGGCATCCCCATTTCGAGGATGCTTTGCGGCTCCTCTGCTCAACAGCCTCCCTGTCGCGGCTCCATCCCCTGCCACAATTGTTACCTGTGCATGGTAGTACTAAATACTAATTAGCTCTGCATCACTTCCAAATGTTCCTGTCCCACGGAGTACACTACCAGTTTGTTGTTTTGCGTCTCTTTGCCGTTTGCATCAACCGGTTCAGAACGTACATATTCCAGGTAAAATTAGGTTTCAGATATACTACCACAAGGGGGACTTAACTCCCTAGCTAAATACTGGATAAAGTAGGACTTAAGTACAGTATGATTTATAAGATAGTTTATTTTGAAAATTTTTTGCCTACAAAATGTACTCCATCCGTTCTTCGCTGAAGGGGAGGCAAGCGAAAAGGTTGAAAGATCAAGTCGGCTATCCTCCTTTTCTAAAACGATAACTAAGAACATATGTAGTAGTACAAGCTATTTGTACCCGAACCACTTGACGTTTAATTACTACTGCAGCCATGGTCATGAAAAAAATTTCAGCTTAGTTGTATTTCACTACCGGAAAAAGATAGTTTGCCGAGTGCCCAGGGCTTTGCCGAGTGTCTTTTCACGGGCACTCAGCAAACACGTACTTTGCCGAGTGCATCGAATTAAAAACTCGGCAAACTTACGACACTCGGCAAACGAGGGAAAAAAACACTCAGCAAATTAGGGCACTCGGCAAACGCGGCAAAAGACACTCGGCAAATTAGAGCACTCGGCAAACCGGGCGCCACGTGTCCCAGCGCACGGTGGCTGACGGCGCGTCCCTCCTTTGCCGAGTGTCCGTTAATGGCACTCGGCAAACATTTCCTATTTGCCGAGTGTCCGTTAGCGGCACTCGGCAAATTTTTTTTTCTTCTTCAACTGACCTTGAAATTTTTTTTCCTCTGAACATACATCATATGATATTCTATTTTAAAATTTGGCATTTTTTCAGATTTGTTTGCTATATTTAATTCATTAAGTGCATTTCTAGGAATTTTTTGATATAAGTCAAATTGATCTGTAAGTGTTTGAAAATATGGAATAAAATGGGTAGAAAAATGATATTTATGTTCTTGAGTCTAGTTTTTGGGCTTTCTCAAGAAATGAAAAGAAATTTCAAACATCTGGATCCCGATACACGATCACCAACGTGTGGCTTATTGGTTTTTTAATTTTAAAAAAGGAAACGAAGTCTGAAAAACACAAAACTTAGCATGGTGTCATGATATGGCACCTAGAGGCTGTGGTAAAAATTTGAGAAGGTTTCACAAAAGTTGTGACGTACACTGCTTACAAACCGAACCATCTCCGAGGAAGAATTGTGATTTTGAGAGGGAACAGGTCGGGTTTTAAGGCGAAGTGACGGTTTCTTCATCGTTTGACCTTGAAACTTTTTATACACTCAACATACACCATCACATGTTCCATGTAAAAATTTGGCATTTTTCCGGGTTTGTTTGCTATATTTAAGCCATTAAGTGCATTTCTAGGCATTTAACGGATATAATTAACATTTGAACTGCAAGTGCATGAAAAAGTTGCCGAAAATGGTTTTAAAAATTCTATTTGTGTTCTTGAGTCTATGTTTAGGCCTCATCCAAGAAAATAAGAGGAATTCCAAACATCAGGGTGCCAGGACTCGACCCCGAACATGACGCTTATTGGTATTTTAATTCTAAAAAATGCAAACGAAGTCAAAAAAATGTGAAACCTGACATGGTGTCATCACCTGACACCTAGAGGCTATGGTAAAAATTTGAGAAGGTTTAGCAAAGAAAACAAAACAAAGAAAGAAATAAGAAAAAGAAAAAAATATGTTTGCCGAGTGTCCTCTACTTTACACTCGGCAAAAAATATGTTTGCCGAGTGTCCACGTTAGGGCACTCGGCAAACACGGCGACAGGTGGCAAACTCGGAGACACATGACACCTAAACGTGTGTTTGCCGAGTGTCCTCGCCAGGACACTCGGCAAATGCGCTGTTTGCCGAGTGTCCGACTTTTGACACTCGGCAAACAACTTTGTGGTTTAGTCCCACCTCGCCCAGCGACCGCGCGCGCTGGAGTGCTTTATATACCCGGGTGCGCTTTGCCTGTTGAAGTCTTCTGAAAGCACCGGGCGCTTATACACGGCGCCACGTCATCTGAAACTGACCCGTACGTGGGTGCCACGCGGACATGTACAGTTGGTGCCACGTGGATCTAGCACGCCGCCGGCGATGAGTTTCCGAGCAATAGCGGCGCCCCGCCGGTGGCCATCTTTTTGGGCCCTGAACACCATGTTTGCCGAGTGTCGACACTCGGCAAAGAGTAAGGGTTTGCCGAGTGTCCGCTGCCGACACTCGGCAAACAGCCACCGCAGGCAGCGCTGTGGGAGCGCCACGTGTCCTATTTTTGCCGAGTGCGTGCCGTCGACACTCGGCAAAGTGGCCGTTAGGTCGCTCCTGCCGTTTAGTTGCTTTTTTTTGCCGAGTGCTCGGTCTGACCGTCGGCAAAAGCTTTGCCGAGTGCCCGAAGGAATACACTCGGCAAACATGGCTTTGCCGGCAGCCTGTATGCCGTGTGTTCTTTGCCGAGTGTTGCACTCGGCAAACACTTTGCCGAGGGCTTTTCAGCCTTCGCCGTGTGCCTTTCGCACACGGCAAATTCGTAGATTCCGGTAGTGTTTAGTTCCACGATTACGAATTGACGACGTACTAGCCGTACAAATAATGGCACAGGATGATAATCCATGTCGTATCGCCAATTTCTGTCGATAAATTTAGCTAGTGTTCGACAAAGTAGTTACCTCAAGGTTTATCCCATAAGATTCTATCGTCTACTCCTATCTCTACTGGTCCTAGGCTGTTAATGGGAAGCACCACTTGTCTAACGGGCCTCACTTGGCCTGGTTGTTACAGATAAAATTTCTATGGTAACCTCTGGCCCGCTTCTAGATCTAGGTTCGAAATTTGGAGGAGCTAACAGGAATATGTATTTGAAAAATATCTATTTTACCCTCTGAACTATGCGTTTCCTCCTGAACTCCAAAGCCAGCCATCGGGCCCGATTTAGATGTAGCTCCGAAAATCTGAGGAGCTAATTAACAGGACTGCGCGGTTACGTATATTTAGAAAATGTCAATTTTAACCCATCGACTATTGCCCATATCCCTAAAAAAACTATCAACAAAGTCTACATGTCCTCCTAGACTCCAAAGCCGCCGAAACTTACCCCAGCTACTAAACCACACAAATTACGTACCCAAGGTGAGTCAATCCTGATTTTGACCTGAATTTTCATAGCTAATTAAGCACTAGGTTGCCCCAATACCCCACGACGAGATACAGGGATACTCCGTTTTTCTAAAATTCTGATACGACGATATATTTATATAAGGTAATGAAATAGATAAATACGGAAATTAATGAGTTGTATAAAGACCATGGGAAACTATGAATACTTTATGCTCAATATAACAACTTTTATTTAGCATATTGCATAAGCATCTAAGAATTGCCAAAATAGAGCAACAAACTTCTAGAATTAGTGTTCTCCGGCCACTACAACTTTACTCTGAAGCTGCCAAAAGATAGGATCTGTCATATTTGGGCACACTCTGCTCCCAGTCTTGGATATCTTAAGCAAATGTGCTTTAACTCTGCAGTAGTTTCCACTGTATTCCCGAATGCAATACTTGCACCTGAATCACATTTTCTCTGCCTCCTGTAGCTCTCTCCAGAATGTCCACATGATTCCACAAAGGCCTGGTGTCTAGATTATTTGCTGCCACATCCTAAAACAGTGAGGAGCAGTTTCAGGTATACTTTAGTTACCAACTCTGCTCCGGCCCCTTGCTCATATACAATAAACACAAGATAGCCAAGCAGAAGCGCCTCCTTCTTCTCCAAATAATAAGCAGATCTAGAGGAAGGTAAAGACATGGAGGAACAAGAGGACAAGGGATTCACCATGGCTTATCCTTAAGTGCGGTGCTTAGATCTAGGAGGGAGCGGCAATGCCCTTGCTTCTCCTTGAATGCAGAACGTGCACGAGAATGGAGCGGCGGCAGCGGCCAGCGTGTGGAGGGTCAACGGTCCCCAACACTATAAGGTAACAAGCGCGTGAGAGAAAGGGAGCAGCGTCTACCGGCCGGCCTTCTCTTTGAGTGCAGCGGTGGCGCTCAGATCTGGGGAGGGACCGACAACGTGTGAGGGGCTCGAAGAGGTTGTGCGATGTACGGGGTGGGATCGAGCTCGTGCGATGGACGGGGTGGGATCGAGGGGGTTTTGCTGCATCGATCAAGTGGTTTAGGGTTAGCCATATTAGGGTGGATCTAAGAAGTATCCGATACGTGCAGGATACGTATCCGGGTGTATTCGAGTATCCGGTCAATATTATCCACCCCTGATATGTCTATTTTTGAAGTATCCGTGTTTCATAGGCTAAGCATCCAAGCTGGGTTTGACTGGAAAAAGCTGCAGCCCAACCAAACGGCTAGCTTTTCAGCAGCTTTTGCCAACGGTAGCTGTTGGTTTTGCCGTGCAAATTCAGCTGTTTGGAAAAGCTGCCTTCTACCAGCTTTTTGCAATGTGTTGAAGCTTTAGTGCTCATTTTTCAAAATACTGTAAATGGTTTAGATCAACCAAAAGCCATATGGTCACTTTCCCACAGCCACAGTAGCTTTTCGAAACAGCCAGCTAACAGCAGCTTTGTCAACAGCCACAGCCCAACCAAACAGGTCCTCAAACCTATGAGATAGACGCCATGCTTGAACATAGTGCAGAGATAACTGCTTTGAAAGGAATGTTGCTGCAAAAGGGGGCTGCAATCTCATAGCATGGCAACAGGACTCGAAGGTTAGAGAATGAGAGAAATTAGTTGTTAATAACCTACGTTGGTGAAACCCATCCAAGTTGGATCGTCTTTTCCTCGTTAGGTTAGTACCACAAACGATTCCTATGGCAAGGGGACATCTAACTCGAATCGCAAGTCCTCTATCATCTCCAAATGGCTTGTTTGGTAGCCCCAAATCTCTCCGGGATTCTAGCCTTTTCCCCTCGGGGCAAATCCACGTGGGAACTCTTTCCTTAGGCTAGGTAGGCAGCCCGTTTGGACTTCCAAGGGATGGGGTTTTTTAGCCCAATCTGCGTCGTTTCTCTGGGACAAGGTCTATGTCACGTGACATCAGGGAAGTAATCCTCGTCTTGCTCGCGACGCTTCTGTCTCCGCCTCCCCCACGAGTTTGTGACACCTCCGCTTTCACCGTGATTCCTCGCTTGTGTCACTGCCACCGCCTCCTCCATCCCTTGAGACGGCGTCGCCGTTGTGAGGACGTGTTGTCGCTCCTCTGCTCAACAGCCTCCCAGTAGCGGCTCCATCCCCTGCCATAATCGCCTGCCCTACCACCGTGTCATGTATGCTTCCCTGGGATGGGCCTGTGTCGCGGGCTACTATAATTGGGCTTGGCCCCAGCTCGTCAAGCCACCTGGAGAACCAAGTATAAAGGCGCAGAGGAGGGCATCGAGCAAGACATCGAACAGAATTGTGAAGGAAGTAGTCTCTTCTTCCTCCATTTGTCTCGCTCCCCAATCCCCTGCTTGCTTCTCCCTGTCTAAGCTCTGATTCTTCCATCTCCCAGTCTCCAATTTCTAGTGTACTCAGTGTTCGATCACATGCTTGGTGCGTCAAAGGCGGTTAGTGCATCGGAACAGCAACAGATGGCGTCGAGGTTGAAGAATATGGAGAGGCATAGAGACAGAGTGGTGGGTGTGCAGCGGGCTATGTACTGCAAGGAGGGCACGTCACAGGCTGATGCCCATCAAGTGTTCGATGGAATGCCGAGCACTCAGGAAGGTATTGATTTGTGCAAAGGGCAAGTTCTCTCTGTCACAGTGTACCACATGCTTTATCCTATCAGGAAGCGCTGCACAAGCAATTAGAGCTTTGCATGGAGGTGCATCTATGATGAATGTTGTCAGTTGGACATCAAGGGTGCTAATTAGGGCGAGTTGATTGTGCTGAGGAATTCTTCTAGTATGCAGAGCAAAACCATCATCCGTGATTGCCAGTTTGCCACACCAAAGAAGCAGATTCCAACATTTGATGGCACAAATCTGAATAGGTGGCGTAAAGATTGTGAGGAGTTCTTTGAGCTGTACCAAATTCCTCAGGGGTTCTGGATCACGGCTACCGAGATGAATATGGTAGATGACGCTGCTCTTTGGTTGCAGGCTCACCAGACAAGGCATGTTATTGAACCTTGGGAGGGGTTCTGGATCACGGCTACCGAGATGAATATGGTAGATGACGCTGCTCTTTAGTTGCAGGCTCACCAGACAAGGCATGTTATTGAATCTTGGGAGGATCGTTGTGCTGCGATGCTTACTGCATTTGGTCCTGGCACCGATCAGAAGCCATTGGAGAGTGTTGAGGCTCAACTCAAGACCCTGTGTTGCACCTCAAGTGTTCGATGATGAAATTACAGAGGTACCAAATAGCAAATATAAGCACCGTCCTGTTGTCAAGTGGGTGGCACGGGCGCGTATGCGCTATTGTCCCGTGCACTGGCCCATTAGAAAGAAGGACAGGGGCGTGCTCAAGGTCGATAACGTACTCACTTGTGTTGGTGACATGTCACTGTTTCTTGAGCCAAGTGAACCAGCAACAGGTGAGGAGGGAGATGCCAGCCACACGCCTGTGGCAGACGCTGGTTCTAGGTGGTGAACACTTCGTGTTCGCGGAAATGCCCCAAGATTATCAGAGGCTTGTGACGGTCGAGTGGGTGCTGAATTTTGTGGGCAGTGGACCATTGCCAAGCTCATGGGTGAGCACTTTTCACGGACGATGATGAGTGGCTGATTCTACAAGGTCAGCTCAGTGGCATGGGTTTAAAGCTCAAGGTAATTCCATCATGGAGGAGAAATGCCTTTAGCCCTGGAAGTTTTGAAACAACAGGTGATCAGCTAGTACTCGACAAGATACCATCATGGTACCGACGTAGTTTCAGTCCTTAGAAATTTGGAATGGAGGGTGCTTACTTGTTCTTTTGAGAAGACACTTCTGTGGTGTAGTAGTGGGTTTAGCCCTGGAGAAACTGGATTAGAGGGCCTTCACTTTGTGCCGGAAGGAATGCCCTTAAAACCATGTGATCCTGGTTTGTTCCATGCAACTAAATCTGAGGTACCACTTGTGCTACACAAGGTAACAAATTCTGCTACCAGACGATGGGATCCTGGAAACTTTCATGTGCATTTCTTTGGTAATCTAAAACTGCATGAAGGTTATTGGGTATTGTATATAATTGTTCTTTTGTTGAGGTGGCGTCTCGGTCATGACACTGATTTTACTAGCAAAGAGTTCAATTTCAGCAATCCAAAACGTATTATAGTTGTGGTGCTGCAGTGTCAACGTTCAAAGCCAACAAGACTAACTGATGAAGTTCTGAGTCCCTGTCATATTTTGCTTCCATGGCCACCATTTCAAGGGCCTACATCAGCAACAAGCATGTTCTCCTTACTTGGCATTTGGAGGCAATTTTTTATAGATCTGATTGCCGAGATGAGTACAACTAAAAGCTTCATTCAGTTTGCTCATGAGTCAGCAGTGTTCCCGCACTAGCACCTGACATGATAGCACAGCTTGGTGATATACGTACAAGACTGGGGCCATAGTGCTACAAACATGAGTGAAAATGAAGGAATACTTTCTGGCCTGACTGCTCGGCCTCAAGTATTTTTCTCTCAACACATGCAGAGGGATCCATGTATTAAAAGGTGTCAATTGGAGCTCTTGCTGCTGAACAGTGTGAAACAGGTGTTAGCATCTCCTTGGACTTTCAATGTTTCAGCTGGTCGTCGTGTCATCGTGATAACAAAATGGGACCAGTGGCAGCAAGAAAATTGTAGACATTGCATCAAACAGTTTGGGAATACAATCTTGTGCCTCCCACGACGGCGACGGCCCGAAGTAATCCTCCTCCTCCTACTGTTTCACCTCTTCCCCTCCCGTTGCTGCTTGTAGGGTTCATCCTCAGAAATTCGAGAACCGTTGCCTGAAGAAGCGGTGGAACGAGGAATCAACCAAGTGAAGCGAACTCTGCGTCCCCAGGTAATATCCCTTTCTCTTCTCAATTTTTTCTTTTGCCTGATTTGGTTCGGTTGATTTCTCAATTTTTTCATGGCAGATACTATAGAATAGAGGAACTGAATCAGATGTAGTAGCAAGGTCAAATAATCTGCAGCTGGCAGCATTACCATTCTGGAGCATGCATGATCTTGTCGTGTGTTTCTCTATCAGTTTGCTATTATTGTACATCAAAGGAGAAAAAGAAGGCATGAAATTGGTTGTAATTTGAGTCTAAGATCAATTGATTATTACCTTCTTCAGCATTGTTCCTTTTCTGTTAAGATTTATTGTTTGTTTCCACTGCTTTCCAGGACTGCAACGCATTCCCACGTTTTCATAGCAAGACATCATATCCGGATGGGTTACAAGCTGCTCGTTTATTCACCTCTCTGGAATTGTCTCAAGATTTCTTAATGAACTAAATCATATCTTTTATTCTCTAACAGCATCATAAAGTGGTGGTCGACGGAAACAAATAGTTTATCTGCCATGTTTTGAATTATTGCTTTGTATTTTGTCAAAAAGAAAATCAGTGTGTTCTAACTGTTGCTGATGTTTGCAGAAACGTGTCACGCTGGAGCAGCTTTGGTCATCAACATTATCTGGAGTTGGGGAGAGATGAGCCAGTGATATGTGTACTTTATTGGAATCCTTTCACCTATGGAGATAGGCTTTATCGTCCATATATATATGCTCTGCTCTACATGTGTATTATGTAATAAATTATTTATGTATGAATGTGAATAATGGGTAAGTCTGTGAATTTTGGACTTTCTGTTTTTCTTGAGCATATGAAACTGCTATGTTATGCAAAGAATTTTGTTCATGTTCTGTGTTATTAGGTTGTGGAATTTGGTATATGAGACAATAATTTATGTTACAAGATATCGTTGTGTGGATGCATCCTAAATCCCATTTCAACTATGTATGAATTATTTGTATTTTTTCCAAATTTCCTGATTATTCCTGAATATTTCTGATTTATATGTAATTATTCGGTATTTTTTTCCATGTAATGGTTTATATGATTTATTTTTGTTGATTTTGTTGATTTCCTGAAATTTTCTTATTTTTTGGAATTATTTATGAATTGTTCTAAACTTTCCTAATTTTCTGATTTTATCCTAAATTTTATGATTTCCTTCCCTTGCTGCCAAAGAGCAAACGGGAATAATTTCCCTAGGTGAGGAAGATCTCCCCGAGATGCCCACGTGTTCCTCAGAATCCTCTCCAAGGATTTGGGGACTTGGGATTTGCCCCTCTTCGTCCAAACAAAGCCTAAGAGAACTGTTTATCAGCACCATGGAGCAATAGCTTCACGCCCATCACTATTGGATGCTCCATCAGGATTTGTGTTAATATAAACACTAAAAATTGTTGAGCGAGAGATATGTACTAATCATAACACTGTACATATTAAATTGTTAGGTGAGAGAGGAGTACTAATCATGACACTGTACACACTATACAATTATTGTAAGAGAATGTCTAACAAGTGGATAAATTATCTTAATACATAGATACGAGAATCTAGGTAAAGCATTCTCAGACACTTGATTATACAACTAAAAACTTAACAAATCAGCACACATCTCTATACGAAGCAATTTGCGTTAAACGGTGTGAAAGAGCGGAGCCATGGCTCCATGGAGCTGAAACTCCTCTCTGCATCTCTAATTAATCCTGACAAGCTCATCGCACGATTAGGACAGAGATAATCATCCTAGCACTGATTTGCGAAGGCACAGCCAAAGAACATATGATACAAGGTTTCTTCAGTAAAACACACACATAACATAAGAATGATCCGGCAGAAGCAAGCTCTTCCTATCGAGCAGATTCCTTGTGTATATTGAACCGATCATGCAAAGGGAGCCAAAAGAACACTTTGTGTTTGGACTAACTGATACCTGTTTTTCGAAATCCATTGAAAATGGACAGGCACAGCCATTCCTCCCATGGGTAGTTTGTGGGCTTTAACTGAGGAGTATAAACCCAGATTACCAAATATAGCTCCAAACATCATTGTCCAAGGTGAGTCCTAAATTTTGTATGATCTCCTGAACCTCCGTGAGCCTGGACCGAAGACGGCAAGTCAAAGAAAACCTGTAGCAAGTCTGAATCAGCCACTTTTCATGGCGTTATTCTGCACAAAGGGGTGAAGTTGAGGGAACTTACGGTGCATGGGGTGACCATTCCACATATCCTTCCAGAACAGAGGTGACAGGAGGAAAGAACTTTAAAGAGATCCATCAATTCTAAGTTACCTCTCCACCAGGAAGATGCTCACCTGGAAATCTTGCATTTTGGTAATAAGAATCCCATATCACCTTGACAGAAGGCTGCAAAACTATGCGAATGAAGAATCTATGCAGATTTTCCAGTCACGGAGTCTTATTTTGCACTGACAGATTTGAGACACCTAATCCACCTTGCCTTTTAGGCATGCACATTTTGGACCAAGCAGCTAGAGGGGCCCCTTTAGCGTGTAGGTCTGAACCCCTCCATAAACAGTGCCTTGCTGTATCAATTTGCTTCATAATTTTCTTTGGCAATTATATTGCAATTTCACAATTGTGTCGAGTGTATGTAGTTAACTAGTTATTAGGAAGTTGATAAGAAATAAGTGACAGGCAGGACATTGGTGCCCAGACCATAGTCCCTGCGGATTGGCCAGAGCCCTCCACGGACGGCGGAGCACGCCGATGAGCATTCAAACGGTGTGTTTGGCGACGTTGACAGAATATACCGTCCTGGAGTTGGCAACAGCGATGAGCAATATGTCTTGAACTTCTGACCAACCAACCCTATATTCACAACCTCTCCTAATTTCTCTCAAAATTAAACAACCAGAAAATTCATACAGACATATGTGCCATAATTGTGTACACATGCACACATATATACAACTGTACTAGTCATTGTGCATGTGGAGTCCACATCATCCTTAAAAAATAGGGATTGTCTATTTTTCAGTTGTCCGAAATTTTCTTAACTCAGTCATTTTTCTAAGCCATTAAATCAACATCTAACTATCCTCATTCCCACCTCACTTTAATATAACCTACAAACTAAAAATTACAGTAGCTTTTCACTAAAATTGCACACATATAGGATTGCAATTTTTGGTTAAATAATGTGCAATTATAGATGACTAAGTTACGAAAAAATTTCAAGCAATTGAGAATTAGCAAAAATGTGTACAGAGAAGCCAATTGACATGTTATCAATAAATTTCCATCCATCAACAGGAGTTCAAATCATGGTATGTGATTCAGCACATCATAAGGCACAGTGGATAAGCTCATTGGCTGATTTGGTCGTTAATGAATTAAACCTCATTATGTTGCAGCGAAAGCTTCAAGGCCCCATTTCGCAACACAAGAACTTGCCATTTTCCTGCCAGAATTGAATTGTTTCATGTGAGTTTATATATAATTCCTACATTCCATAAATGCTCCAAAAATTGTGTCACTCGAGGTGGGAAAAATTGGATGGTAAATCTGAATTTCAAATCTTGCATTACGGATTAATATTGTACATAGATATGAGCAACGATTTACTAGCTATGGCAATGGCAGAACGAGAACTGCCAAGCTACAGTGTCATATACTACAAACAAGAATATTTAGTACAGGTACAGCATGGCATTATGGCATTCTGCCTAACACCTGCGTATTCTAGATTAAAAAATAACTATAACATGTGATTCAGATGCCAGAGAAAGAGACGGTATATGCATACGATTGGAACATTGCTGCGTGTGGAGCATTGTATTGTTGTAATTACTATCAGGAAAATAAGAATTCTACTATCAACAACAATAGAGGACGGAGTTACCTACCTGTAAGAATTCAGGCAGTGACATTACAAATACACGGCAAGCTCCAATCTGAGTTACCTGACTGACATTCACTCCACTAGGGGATAAGCATGCACGGGACTGAGCAATGGCTGACCGGAGAAGAAGGCTTCAAGGTTGCCTATCATATGTGCTCGCAGGTCTGATCTTGATTCTGATGTTAAAACTGCTGAATGAGGGGTTAGCACAACATTGTCCATGGACAACAGCTCTGCTGGCACATTGGGTTCTTCTACGAAGACATCAAGGCCAACGCCTGCAATCTTTCCCTCCTTCAGTGCCATGACCAGTTCCGCCTCGTCGATGTTCGCTCCTCTACCAATGTTGATGATCACACCATCCTTTCCTAGGGCCTCCAGCACATCTTTGTTCACAATGTGCTGTGTCTCCTTGTTCAGTGCACACGCGACAACAAGCACGTCAGATTCAGCAGCAAGATCATGAACATTAGGGAAGTACTTGTAAGGGACTGAATCCTTTGGCCGTCTAGAGTTGTAGTAGATGACACAGCCAAAAGCTTCGAGCCTCCTTGCAATCAGTGAGCCAATATTCCCCAATCCGATAATGCCAACACGCTTGCCACCAAGCTGAGACCAACAAAATGACACCAATAATTTTGTTTCTTAGTTTCAGCCCAGCCAAAAGAAGAAGACAAACATGTTTTTATGCCATAACCAAACATGATGCCAATTATTAAATGACTAGGGTATAAAGAAATGTGTGCATCCTGCATGCTCGGGAAAAAAAAAGGGGTAACACATTATAGGCTAGAGGGAATGTATAACATAACTTTTGCTAAATATGCTCAAGCAAAACCTCCAACGGTAAAACATATCATTCATCTGGCATACAGCAGAATGCAATCTCCATGCATGCCAAGATGAGCTAGTTAATTACTTAATTCCCCATGCCGTCAGATCTGAAGATGACTTTCTGTAGTTCATACTCCACTCGATATTCTTGTATGATGCAACAAGAGTTTAAACAACAATGAGGCTGCCTGCCTTCTGAAACCATTCAATTCAGAGCCCACATAAAGTGTACTTGCAAACTGCAATTTTGGTTAGAAGTTGTTCACTTAAAAAAATTAAGCTGCCGCATTGACATGTTCTATGGGTTATAGACTGATAATGATATGTTACAGATCTACGGAATTGAGTGAATTAATGGATTTGGGTTGATAGGTATTTGAAATATTAGGATGCTAACACGACAGCTAAACTTTTTGTTCGTGATATTATGTTGTCTTTTTAAAAGTGACAAAATGTAACTCCGATGTGAGAGGAGTAACCACAAAAACACATCCTGAACCCCTAATTTAACTTCCAAATGGTTTATTCAAGCTCAAAATCATGCTTCTTAATCTATACTAATTTAATTGCGTCTTCAGGTATGATGAGTACAAGGCAGGCAAAATATCATAGATCCGCACTAAAGTATGAAGGGCCAAACATAAACTCCACCAAGGCAAAGATTTATTCATCCTTCAGCAACTGTCAATGGGAGGTTAGATTGACTCACTATAGAATTTTCTTTAAAATGATGTTCCCTTAGAGATTTTATGAGATGAGCTGGATACCATTTGCACATCAGTCATTTACTTTCTATCCCCAACTAATGAGGGGAAAAAGGCCAACATGGCCGTTTATTTGTGGAATTAGCAAATCGTAAGGTAAATCTAAGCTGAGCCAACAAATGGTTCAAAAATACTACATTGTCCTTTTGTGCATTACTAATTTCTCTCGAGTACTCATACCAACCCAAGATAGCATATTAAAGACTGTAATCTGTAATCTCTAATAAAAAATTGAGTGAAGAGATCATGCACACAGTCGACATAATGGTACTTACAAGGAGTACTAAAAAGCTCTCCAGATATTTTCTCTAGAATCAGAAAATTAATAAACTCAACTAGCTCACCAATTACACTGAGTTGCTTTCTTTCAGAAATTTAGTAAGCAAACAAGAAGTCAAGGACTGGACCTTGGATCCAAGAGTATAATCACCCTGCACCGGCCAGAACCCACGCCGGACGTACCGGTCCGCCGCCGACACGCGCCGGAGCACATCGATGAGCAAGCACACGGCATGCTCGGCGACGTCGGTGCAGTAGACCTTCCCGGAGTTGGCGACGGCGACGCCGCGGCGCGCGCACTCGGCGAGGTCGATGTGGTTGACGCCGACGGCCGAGCTGACGACGCAGCGGAGGGAGGGGACGGCGTCGAGGAGCGCGGCGTCGACCCGTATGGCGCCTCGGGCCGTGACGACCATGGCGCGTGGGGGCTCCGGCACGGCCGCGGCCGCGGCGAGGAAGGCCGGGAGGGGCTCACCGGATGCCTGGAAGTCGAGGACGCGGTAGCGCTCGCGCAGCGCGGTGACGAAGAGTGCGTCCACGCGGCGGAGGAGGAGGACAGCCGGGAGCATCGGTGGCTTGCCGACGGTGGCTGCCATAGCTGAGAGAGGTAAGCAAGCCTCCTCAGTCCTCGGGCAGAGTGTCCTGCTCCTGTTTGCCTCGTCTTTTCTTTTTCGACAAAATTTACTCCGGCACAGCTCTTTGTCGCACTTCGCCCAAACACGCCGCAAAAGCCTACCCCTCGTTGGGGCTGGCCCGTCGGAGATCTGGCTGGGGCCTAACGAGCAGTCGGATGAGGCTTGGTGCATGGAGATGGAAGAGATAGGAGGGCACTGTGCAACAAGGAGGGGGATATTGGAAAGGCCAAGGTTTGTTCGAGTGAGATGGGAAGGTTGAGAAGAGCCTTACCTGTGGGAGCCACACGACAGTGAGAGAAGCGAGAGATGAAGGATCCAAAGTGCACAAATAACATTTTACGTACCTTTTTTTGAAATAGTCATGTTCTAATGGACAGGCGTGTTTTGGCAAATGATCATGATTGTGGTTTGTCCAGCGTATGCATAAATCATTTCATGGTTAACCGCGGTAACGGTTAATTCTGACGCGCTTCTTACTGCTCTACGTGTTTTCTTTCCATAAGCGGATCTTATCAAACCACTTTTATTCTCTGTTAGAGCAACTCTAACCCATCCCCAAAACCTAACTCCCAAAACTTAACTCCCAAAAATTTCTAGGTATTGAGAGGGTGGGATCTAACCCATCCCCTAAACCTAACTCCCAATATAATTTTCTTTGCTATTTCCTTTAAGAAAAAAATAAAAAGACATAAAAGGGCACGGCAGCTCCCCATTCCCCATCTCCCCATTCCCCATCTCCCCCATCGCCGCACGCTTCCCTCCGCTGGACGTGCCCACCCCCATCTCACCGCTGCCCACTGCCGCCTTCGCCGCCTCGCCGCCTCCCCCAAGATCCGCCGCCTCCCGCGGTCCCGGCCACCTCCCCCGGCCCCCCGACTCCCGGCTGCCTCCTCCGGCCCCCTGGCTCCCGGCTGCCTCCCCAAGATCCGCCGCCTCCCCCGGCCCCTTCACCTCCCGGTCGCCTCCCCCACGCTCCGCCGCCTCCCCCCGCCTCGCGGCCGCGTCCCCCGACCTCCCGCAGTGACTTGCGGGCGCCGTGGAGCTCGGGAGGCGGCGGTGGCCATGCGCGGGAGGAGGCGGTGGTCGGGGCGGCTCGGGAGGCGGTTTTGGCGGCGGCGAGCAGTCGGGGAGGGCGGGGACGGGGTCGGCGGGGGCGGAGGGGCCCGCGGCAGCCGGCGGCGTGGCCGGAGGGAGGCCGGCGGCGGTGAATCGTGGCGGAGCTTGGCCGGCGGTTGCAACCGGACTATTCTCCCACGTGAATTTGGTGGATTAGGAGTGGATTGGGAGGGGGATTGGGAGTCCCAAAATATTGGGAGGCAGAACAAGTTTTTTGGGAGCTCCCAAAATATTTTTAGGAGTTAGAGGTGTATTGAGGATGGATTATATACCTCTAACTCCAAAAAATGGCAGTTTTTTGGGAGTTAAGATTTTTTTTGGGATGGGTTAGAGATGCTCTTATCACTTGGCATTCTCCGAATCTCATCCACACATAGGCGCACGAGGCGAGCAACTCCTCCCAATCCTCCTGCTCTCTCTCTCTCTCTGGGGCTTCACGCACCGCCGCCTGCACCGCTCCCGCCCTTGCACCGCCGCCCATCCATTTGCACTGCCGCTTGGCAGCCTGTGGCCCCTTCTCGGCCGCTATCGCCGTCGCCACAACCCGCGCCGCCGGCAGCTTACTCAACGAGAACGGCTCCTCCACTGCGTCCCCCTTGATGGCCGCTGTCACTATTCCCACAGCTTGCGCTGCCTACGGTCTTGGAGCCACCAGCGCCTCCCTTTCCCTTCATAGATTTGGGTTTTTCCCCTTTTGTTTTTCGGATTTTTGAAGAAAAAACAAGTCGGAAGCTCTTGTTGGTTGAGTTGAAAGCTTCATCTTTTTCTTGATTTGAGATCGATTTTCTAGTTGAAAGTTGGTAATTTTGGATGAAAAGTTTAGATCCTTTTTGGTGTAAAGTGTGTTTGAGGTTGAAACCTCGACAAACAGTAGTGGGAAGCTTTGTAGTTTGAATCAAAAGCTCTAAGCTTTCAATTCATCTAGTAGAACGTTTGCAGGCTCCAGTTGAAAGTTGTTGTTCATCGATATTTTTTATTTTTTTCAATTGAAAGTTGCTTTGATTTGTAGTTGGAGGTTACTAAATAATTAGTTGAAAGCGGAAGCTTCAATCGAGAATTCACGAACGACAGCAATACGGAGAAGAAGACATGGAGCCTACTAGTCGGAACTGACTGCGCGCGTGAAGTGTGGCGGTCAGTGGTAAATTACAGGCTCCCGAGTGTCTAAATCTAGACATCCGAAATATCCTCAAAATACGTCCTTAAATCCAAAAGGGACCTCAGTTTTCTGCGAGATTCTTCTAGAACATTTGTCCTGACACGTAGTCTCCATATATATCTTCAATTGGCCATAACAAATTAGTCATCTACGCACGACAACCATAAGAGGTATTTGAATTATCTAACAGTTAATTAGTGATCTATTAGCCATTAATCAGAATATATCTTCAAATATCATCATTAAATTTGGAGAAAATGTTCACCAATTCTGAGCTCATCAATGGTTCAAACAGATCGTAAATCATATTCTTTCTTTTTTGAGATGGTGAATTGGATACTTGGCTCAAAAAAGTGGTGCACCCCGCCGTCAACTTGAGAGACAAGAGTAAGGGTTTGGGGACAGGGAAGTGGCGAGAGAAAGAAAGAGATGGCAATGTGACAGAAGGCGTGGCTGAGCCGTTCCTTGTGGCAATGTGAAAAAAAGAAATCTGGAACCATTGTGGCCTTCGTCTCCATTTTTCTTAGGCCGTCTCTTTGGTATAGTCCTTAGAAATCTTTTCTCTACATGGGTTATTTGATTTGTACAATTGTATTCCTTTTGAAAAAAAATTCATACACTACTAGAAAAAAGGTCATCCGTTGCAATTATCACTGACGGGCAGGGAGAGGCCCGTCACAGTTGTTCGTTATCACTGACGGGCACCGGGTGAACCGTCAGTAGTGAATCTACCAGACGTTCCAAATTTGCGTGGGAAAGTCATCACTGACGGGCAAAATGTATGGCCCATCAGAGATTACAACAGCTGCCGGGACGAATCTTACCAGTGACGATCTTGTTTTTTTGCCCGTCAGTGGTAATTTAGTCATCATAGACGGGCGAACAATCTGCCCGTCAGCGGTAATATTGTTACCGGTGACGGCTATTCTCAGTGACGGGCCTGTTGGACAAGCCGTCACCATTTTCCTGACCACAGCTATAAAAAACACATACCCCACCGAGCGTTCCATCTTGATTCCTCTCGTTCTCTCCGTTCATCTTGGGTTCTTCCTCCCCTCACCGTCTCGCCACCGGCCGGATCCGCGATGGTGCGGGAGCAAAAGACCGAGGAGTTTCCTGAAAGCGCGTCCTCGAGGAAGAGGGCCCGCCACGAAGCTCCCCAGCAGGTACGTCGTTCTCCTCGCATCAAGATGTTGAAGGAGAAGGAGCAGATGGAGGAGGCGGAGCAGTTACGTCGTTCTTCTGGCGCGGAGCTGCGCGTCGAGCCCGTGGAGGAGGACGACGCCGCTGACGCCGTCGAAGAGGAACCCGTGGAGGAGGACGACGCCGCTGCCGCCGTCCAAGAGGAGCCCGTGGAGGAGGGGGACGCTGCTGCCGCCGTCGAGGAGGAGCCCGAGGACGAGGACGACGCCGCTGCCGCCGTCGAAGAGGAGCGGCAGCTCCAGGAGGCGATACGTCGGTCCATCAACTATGAACGTGCCATGGCCGCCATCATAGCCGAGGAGGACCGCATGATGGCGGAAGCCGTGAAGGCTTCCCTCGCCGATGCCCGCGCTGCGGCCGCCGCCCCTGCCCGGGAGGGGAAGTTGAAGGAGGTCGAGAAAGGAGGACCTTCTGGCTCGGAGCCGCGCGTCAAGAATCAGAGAAAGAAGAAGTTGTCAAAATGACGGACAACTGAAAAATTTCTTGTCTTGTATTTTGCAATCGGATGAAATGTCTTGTATTTTGCAATCGGATGAAATGGATGAACTATCGATGGCGTACTAACTTTTTTTTTAATCCCCAAAATATCATCACTGACGGGTGAGACTCTAGGGAACGTCAGTGATACTTTACACGTGACGGGTGATTTACATCCACCCGTTGGGGCGTACGTCAAATTTAGGGCATGCGGAGGGATGGCGCGTCGGAAAAAGCCAGCGCCTAAGCTCACCCACAAGTTTGACTACCCATGCAGGCAGCAACCGCCGAATAGTGTGACTTGTGGGTTTTACGTTTGCGCGCACATGGACGCGTTCGTCCAAAGCTGGAACCCACGGTCCACCGAAGAAGACTTCAAAATCTGGATGCAGCATGACAACTACGACTACTTACAAGATCAATGCCGCATCAGAGATGCGTTTGCGTACTTCCTCAACCAGTACGTCGTCCGGCCAGGCGGTGAATTTTACGCCGGCGTAGAGCTGCCCCCACCCGCTACATCTCATCATTCTGAGGACTAGTTGTACAAACTTATTTGTTTATTCAGACTTGTCAAATAATATTGGTTCATTCATTATCAACGTAGATTTCTACCTTATTCTTGTTTCAATACAATATTGTTATATTGTGCCGTCTACTATCTTCTTGCAGGATATACATCTTCACGATCATCGAACGACTCCTCCGCAACATCATAGAAGCTTGATGACATATTTATTATGAATTTCAATGTGCTTGGGTGTAATATATGTGCATTAATTTAGATTTGTGAATTTTCATATATTGTGAATGTCTTGTACTATGTTGTCAATATATATGTGCCGATTTCTGAAGTTCATATAATTATGAATGTGCTTTTGATGCTTTGTGCCTCGCAGCTGGGGCTGCTGAGAGGCTGTGTAGCTGGGGCTGCACAGCTTGGGCTTTTTTACAGAGGGCATGGCTAGCAAATCCTGAGGCTAGCCAGTAAAAAATGGTGTAGGGATGCACCAGGATATGGTCATCACTGACGGGCGTCTCTGACGGGCAGAACAAGGAGAGCCGTCAACGGTACAAATTATAACTGACGGGCAGATAATCCAAACCCGTCACTGGTAACTAATTATCACTGACCGGTCAACATAGGCTACCCGTCACAGGTAACACATTACAACTGACGGGCAGGAAACACCGACCCGTCACAGGTAACAAATTACCACTGACGGGTATTTATTTCGTGCCCGTCACAGGTAACTAATTACCACTGACGGCTGGAAATTTTTGACCCGTCACAGGTAACATATTAACACTGACGGGTCGACAATGGTACCCGTCAACGTTAGATGTCATCACTGACGGCGCCTCTCTACGCACCCGTCAGCGATGACTACTACAGGTCTTCCAATGGCGTCACCCGAACATGTCATATGTGACGGGTCCGTGTTTCCTGCCCGTCAGAGGAAATGTGTTATTTGTGACGGGCGGTAGCACCCGTCAGTGGTAACATATGTTACCACTGACCATTAGTTCCTGACGGGCGCTCCACCCGTCACAGGTGGGCTATTCTTGCCCGTCAGAGATGACCTGTTCTGTAGTAGTGATAACTAACACCTACCAGAAAGTTCTCATAATTTTTTTATGGGGCAACCAAACACTCTTATGTGTAAATTGCTATTATTGAGTATGACTCAAGGGAGCATGGCATTGCAATCTTACACTTTTTCTGTTTATTGTGTTTTCTATAATTACGTGAATCAAAGAGGCTTAGATAGAAGGAAAAATAAGGGTAAATTATACAGTTCCCATCGGCCGAGCCACCGAATAGTTCTCAATTCTACCTCATCACGTTCACGTGGTATACCCTGTGGCTTGAGAAATTTGTTTGGTTAGAAGTTCAAACATCTTTTATGGACATTGTGAAAGTCAAGGGACCAAACTGAGCCTCGGGGATCTTGGAGGATAAAACTGACTATTCTTCATATTTAAAAGGGCAGCCGCTAGGCTGTTAATTGTGATTACAGCCATGGGCATGAAAACATTTTAGCGTAGTTGTATTCAATTCCACGATTACAATTTAACCACGAGCTGTTGATGCCAATTTCTGTCAGCAAGTTAGCTAGTATTGGACAAACTAGCTCCAGGATTTCCCCGTAAGGTTTATTGGGCCACGATTACAAGCTCTACTAGTATAAAGGGAATCTCCTGGGCTGGTTCGCCGGACGCGTAGAAGTCGAGGACGCGGAAGCGCTCGCGCAGCGCGGCGGCGAAGGTCGCGTCCACCCGGCGGAGGAGGAGGACGGCCGGCTTGCCGCTGGCGGATGCCATAGCTGAGAGCTGGAAGCCGCCTCCTCCCAAAGCCCTCTCAGTGCGTGCCGTTCTGCAGTAAATTCTCTGTTTGTCTCGTCATTCTTTGTCAGAAAGTAACAGAAAATATGCTCAACACCTAACACTTCACAACCTTTCCTTGGTCTCTCAAAAATGAAAAAACTTTCACTATAGCATTATATCAAGAAGCCAAGGCCTTATGACATGATTAAGCTTTTCATTTTACAAAATTAAGCTGCCTTAGTTAAGCTTTCAAAAAAGAAGCCAAGGCAAGCCAAGGCCTTATGACCGATTAGAGAACAGAGAACCAACAATAACAGTGAGAGCTTGGGGAGGCAGTTTTGCAACATTTTTGCAAACTGATTTTATTATTTATAAGGGTTGGACTACTGCTCAGTCGACTGAGATTTTTTTAAATCTCAGTCGATTGTTTTGGATCGTTGGATCGAGATCCAACGGCCACCGCATCGTCTCCCACCTCCCGACCGTATTCTTCCTCCCGACACCTCCGCCTCGCTCTCTCTCTCCCGACCACCTCTGCCTCGCCTCTCTCTCTCCCGATGCTCTGTCCGGCGGCCGCCGCCGCCGGATTAGGCATCTCCTCTAAACCCCGGTGGCCGGCGGTGAATCCGGCTCGCCTCCGCACCCCCACCCTAAACCCTAACCCGGCGGCCTCCGGTGATTCGGCCTCGCCTCCGCACAGCGCCGCCGCTCCGCGTCGTCGCCGGGCTCCGGCTCGGCGACCCTAATCTCTCGCCATCGCCACCGAAACTCAGGCGACTGAGAAATAACAATTTCTCAGTCGCCTGAGAAATAGCAAATCCGTAGTTATAAAAGTTAAGTCACATATAAAATGTGGCACGGTTGAGGTATATAGGAACCAAGATCAACAACCAAAGAGCCTGAAATTCTCTTGCTGCCAGACTGGCTCTGCTCACTTGGAGATCTTAGCGCTGAGCTCCCGGACCAGCTTCGCGGCGACCATGGCCGTCATCCCATCCACTGTGTCGCGCTGTGGGTTGAACTCCACCACATCTGCCGCCACAACATCGTCTTGCAGATTCTGGAGGATATTGAGCACGTCACGGAATGAGAGGCCTCCCGGCTCAATGTGAGAGACACCAGGAGCGAATGCTGGTCGAGGCAGTCCACGTCGACGGAGACATACACTCCCTTTACACCTTCCCCAAGTTTCTGCCAAGAAATAATAATAAATAAATATAAAAAGGTTGATTGCGAATTTAAATCATTTTGGTCCTGAAGTAATCCGCAAAGTGAAGAAACTAAAGGAAAAAAACAAGGTTCCTGCACATCAGGTTTGAATTAAGCTAAGCAAAGAATGATCTATTATGATGCATGAATATCAACTGACGTAGATAATACAAACTGAAATTGTTTCACAAAACACGACAGGCTCAATAGACTCATAGGATGCATCAATATCAACTTTCGTCGTGCTAAAACGAACAAGTGATGAAATAAAACAAAAATGCAATAATGTGTTTTATGCTAGATCGAGTTACGTACCAGACTCTCAAGCTTCTCCCGATCTCTGGAGAAGGTACGCATCTCATACTGTTCCACACCGAATCTCTTCCCTTGCTCGCGTCCTTCTTTGGTAATTGATCTAAGTCCAACCTGAAATCCGTCGGACTCAAGGTAAAGACACAGAAGCAGGGAAGAAACAGATCGTAGATTAGCGACTGACGAGCAACCAAAGTTTAGTCAGGGCATCTCAGCAGGCCCTAATCACTGATGGACAGGCAAAGAAATGTTACTTTAGCAGTCCAAGAGCAGTAAAAGCTTCATGATAACCTGTGACCATTATTTTAAACATGATATAACTGATAGAGTAAAATGCAACAGTAGTTCATAAACTAGACACATGAGAATATTTTAGTCCATCAACCCACAACATGCACGTCAGACTTCCTAAATTAGTTTAAATGATTCACTTAGGTCCAAAAACGTCCAGCGTGACAAATCCGTGCCAACGTGATGCTCTGACGTGGCTGGGCTGCACGTTCTCCTCTCCACTCTCTCACTTCACTCACTGTCATGTGGTACCCGAATGTAAATCAGGAAATCACGAAAGCTCCTGGCACGATCGGGAACCTGCGAAAAAGGGAAAATCAACTCATCAAAAGTGACGTGCTGAGAGATGATAATGCGCCGAGACGAAGGATCATAGCATTTGTAACCGTGACGATCGAGTGGATACCCCAAGACGACGCAAGCGAGGGAGCATGGAGCCAGCTTGTGTGGTGCCATCGCAGCCGTGTTGGGGTAACACAAGCATCCAAAGACGTGAAGGACGGAGTAGTCTGGAGTTGTACCATGCAAGAGCGCGTAGGGAGTGGCATGACCATGGACACGGCACGGTCGGCGATTGAGCAGGAACATGGCTATGGCCAAGGCATTAGGCTAGAAGTGGAGAGGGACAGAGGCATGGAAAAGGAGGCTGCGGATGCCAACGTTGAGAGGACACACTCGACACAGCCGTTTTGCTGCGAGGTATAAGGGCAGGTGAGGGTGAGAGCAATGCTGTGGGAGGCGAGAAAGAACGCATGGCATTGTATCAAACTCACGACCATTATCAATGTGTATAGACCGAGCATGCCAGCACCGGGAGCGCACCAGGAGGACATGGGCCACGCCTGCACCATCCCCATCCAAGGGTGGGGGGTGGGTGCCCAGGCCGGTGCGGTCGCAGGTGCGGGGCACAGCACGCTAGGGATGGTGCTAGAGCGCGCGCGGCCGTCCTGCCTCGACTTCTTCTTGGTGGTACGGTCAGATGAGGAGCCCTCAGACTGAGCGGGGGCCGGCACAGGTGCGCGAGGGTCGGAGTTGGTGCCAGAGATGCCTCGCGCGCAGCTGTGTGAGCGATGCAGTGCTCCTCTTGCAAAAGATACAAGCAAGCGCAGAGGAAGGTAGGAGGAGGAGTCTGTGCTGCGAGGACGGAGATCGTATGGCTGAATTTGGAGCTCAGCTCACGCAGGATGTTGATGGTGAGGCTGCGGTCGTCGACAGAGGCGCCGATGTCGCGAAGGGTGTTGGTGAGGAGCTTGAGACGGTGGCAGTACTCGGTCACGAAGAGGTCACCTTGGAACTGGCTGTGGAACTCCTCTTGAGCATACACTGCACGCTGCATCTTGTTGTCCACGAAAAGATTGTGGATGGCGACCCAGCAATTGTAGGCAGTGTCAGATTGCTTGAGCACGAAATCACGAATGTCTTTGGAGACGGTGTCACTACTATAGAAAACATTATCACTGACAGGCTGAAAACTCCCATCACTGACAGGTTTCTAGTCCATCAGTAAATAATCGTCAGTGGTGACAAATGGCTAGTCACCACTGACCGGTGTTGTTTGTACCCGTCAATGATGATTATATAGGGATTAAAAAATAGACCACATTAAAAAAACATTATCACAAATTTCTCACAGCATTCATACCACATATTCTAGACATTTACACCATTTAGATACATAGCTCTAGCACATACATCATATATATACACTTTTAATCAAACATACAAATGAAGCACAATAAACAAAAATCTCACTAAGTTCAAAAAAAAACTACCATACAAGCCTAGTTGAGTCCACTAAGAAAAGATAGCATCAGAAGCCACAAAGAAAAGTAACAAATATACAGTCAACAAGTTCTTGTAGAATAAGTTATGGATTTGTGCCAAATCCATATCATTTTCTACAAGAATTGTTTCATTGCACATTACGTGCAAATTATGGGGTCATTTTCATCATTGGCCTAAACCCTAAACCCTAACCCATAAAGCCTTTGTCAATTTATAAAAAACAATTAACTCGCTCTCTCCTGATTGACATCAAAATTGGTGAGAATAAGCTAACATCAAAATTTAATCCCTAGAGTGTAGCATCTGTCCTTAACAGATTAATTTTACACATCACCTCTATCGAAGCAAGTTCTTTTAGAGTAAGTTATGGATTTATGCGAAATCCATGACATTTTCTACAAGAACTGCACATTACATGTCTATTATGTGGTCATTTTCATCATTAGTTTAAACCCTAAACCATAAAGTCTTACCAATTTATGATAAATTAACTCGCTCTTTCCTGACTGACACTATATGCGTGACCAATTGCGTGTTAACAACAGAACGGTCCCACACAACATCAGCAGGGACACATTGTCCCCAACAAGTGTGATTTCTTCACCATAAGTGTGGCGCCCCCGGTTTTTAGGCCGGGTAAGCCCTCGTGGTTACTGTATCGGTCTCTGGATCAGTAGCTGATACACACGAGTTAACCTGTATATCATTGTCATACATGCGGAAACAATTAAATAGATCGTTAAGGTCGATAATCTGATACCTGTAGCTCAACGGCTATAAACTTGCAGCGGAAATTCAGCGGAGAGGTGGCCCATCAGTATGCCATACCCGACAGGCACTTAGGTTCGGTCCTTAACTGATTCGAGTAGGACTCCAGTTCATCATCAATCACCGAATAGCCTTCAGCTACTTCGTCTTCCTTCAAACCACCTTACTTCCTACCCGAATCAAAATCATCTCCAACTTTATTTTGAATCTTGGCAACATTTCTTTTTGAAAGTCACCGCGGATAACGTACGTTATCCACGGGTTTTGGCTTCCCATACCCCGGAGGTTTGAGTCAAAACTTTAGTTTTAACTATAGCAGGGCTAAGCAATGGCTATTGCCTATAACCTTAAACTTCCGTCGGTCGGAAACCAATCGACGAATCAACTAGGGTTACAAGGAATCGGGTAGTCAACTCTAGCTCAAATGCATCTATCGGGTATAACTAACTACGTAAAATATCGTTGATAAACATAGCATGCATGTTTCATAATCAAAATAAATATTCTTTGCAAATATAGGATTCGACATGGTCGAAGTGGGAAATAGCTTGCCTGACGAGTTGTCCGGGGCTCGGTCTTGAACTTGGTTCGGCAATGGGCCGGGGTCCTTCGCGCAATATCTCTAGCATCGGTATCTACACGTTGAGGAAACGACGAATAAACCAGCGGCACGAGGAAAAACCAAGAACATCGAATGTAGAACCGGAAGAATCAACACATGAAATCATAATGCGTTTGACTAGTTATTTGACGTTGAAAAGCCTTGGAGAGGTAGAGATGGTGCCTTGGGTCAATACGCCAAAGATACTGATTTTAGGGTTTTCTGCCGACATAGGACCCTTTTTGCTTTTATCGCTTATGGCGAATGCATGCTAGGTTTTCCTCGCACTGGTGGGCAACCACTAGGTTTTATATTTTCCATTAGATACCAACCAGGGTGTATTGTCGCGCTAGGTTTTCAGGGTTTTTGGTGAGTATGCTTTTACGCTCATAATAGCACAAGGGTTTTGGAGGTGGAAAGGAGTTCTTAACACAAGAAATAAGGGTTTCTGAGCAATTGGGGCATGTCCTTCTTGCTGACATGGCTACCATCCCTTCGGTGCCCTAGGTCTCCGCATAGTAGCTAATTCCAGGGCAACAACATGTCTTAAGGTTCTCGGAAGAAATTTGGGGAAAAGCTTTTGGATACAGGTTTATATCTACATGGGTACATATGCAACATTATCTAAGTTGTATGAGTTCCACCTCACCCATTAACTTTCTATTATCATTTGTTCATTAGGACGTATATATCTGTATACGTATATATATGATTATAACGAAGGCTTTGGGTTTCAAAAACTCACTGGACCTATCATGACATAGAGTATGTCTTTTGCATGCTAATAGAGCAATTAACTAGGTCAGGGCTAAACGTAGGGAGGTACGTAAATATTACTCGATTTTGGTTACATTTGTACATATATATTTAACATGCGTATGTGGAATACATCTAAATTCCGACCATTTCAAAAACCACGTTAGTTGTACGGTTGGGTGGCTGTGGTTTTTAGGAGTCTTATTTGTTGGAGACAAGGTGTTGCCACGCAGGGTCCTTCGGTTGGTTATTACCGGCCTTCTTAATAGGGAATTAGGGCCAATCTACTGGGATTTGAGGGGGAAAAGAATGGGGGAACACAGGAAAGAAATGAGCTGGAGGAGATGGAGTGGAGCAGCTCGTTGGAATGGCCGGGGCTTCAAGGAGGGGAGGCGGCGGATGGAGGCGCTGGAGGGCAGCGGGGGTAGCGACGGCGGCTCGCCCGGAGCAGGGGAGCGGCGGCGCGAGGGGTTCTCGTCGGGGTGGCGGACGGAGGTGGCAGCTCTGGAGTTCTTGGTCGGCGGCGGTGTTCGGACAAAGGGCCAAAACGGTGGCGGCGGTTACAGCGGTCGGCGAGCGGCTGGATTCCGGGGGCTTGGTTAGCTGGGGAAGGCGGCAAGCTTGCCGGCGTGGAGGGGGCCTGGGGCGGCAGCGGTTCCAGAGCTCACGGTGGCGAGGTTGAAGGAGCTTGAAGGCGGAGGTGGGGCTCATCCGGTCGGGAGGCGGCGCGGAGAGGTGGACCGCGGCGAGGCGACTGTTGAGGAGCTACCGGCGGCGGGGTACGCACTGGCGGCGGGGCTCTGGCACGGTGGAAGAGGAGGCCGAGCGGCGGCGCCTCGGTGGAACTTGGGGAGGATTGGGGAACGGACCGGCAGCGGGGCGGCTCACCGGTGACTGCTGGGGAAAGGGGCGCAAGGTGCCGGGGCAGAGGGAAGCGGGCTCCAATGGCGGCGGGTCTGGGGATTGAGCTCCGCAGCGGCGGCGCTGGGCGCTCCCCCCACCGGCGACGAGCAGAGGAGGCGCCATGGGGGCGTCGGCGCGCTCGGGTGCGGTGAGGAGGCTGGTGGCGGTCAGGGGAGGCTCGGCTTGGTTGCGGTGGTTTAGTTGCTTGAGGAAGGGAGGAGCTGAGGAAGAAGCTTGGTGGGGAGGAAGGCACGGCAGTGAAGTGAGCAGCTCCTGTTGGTGCTAGAGAGAGATGAAGGGATTAGAGAGAGGAAGAAGGAGCAAGGGCTTGGGAGGAGCTTGGAGCTTGGGGAGCAGGAGAAGTACTCGGATTTGAGGAAGTTGAGAATGGGGCTTGGAGGTGATGTACTGCCGTGAGGAGCTTGAGCGCAGCTCGGGTGAGGTATTTCAAGGGAACCAGGAGCAAGGGGGAGGAACTCTGGTGTTAGCTTGAACACTGATGAACAAAGGCATAGAAGAGAGGGAGGTGCTGGAGCTGAGGGAGTGAAGAATGGCAGCTTGGAAACTCTAGTTTGAGCTGGTTCTTAAGAGTAGAGAAGCGAGAGAGAAGAGAAGGGAACACAGCGCATGACTACAGCTGCTGGTGAAATGACTTGAGCTGGGGCAGAATTAAAAGGAGCAGAGGAGATGAGACAGCTCGGCTTGCTTTGTACTGCAGGAGCTGTAGAGGTGATGGGAGAAGAGAGAAATGGACACGAGGTAGAGTAAATGCAGTGATTTGATTAGAGAGGAAGGGGATATGACAGCTCGGGTGAGAAAAATGGCAGGTGTTGGGTGATGCTATAAAGCTGCACGAGGAAGTGAGTAATCTGGCAGAATAGGGTAGAGGATTGAACAACTCGGTGGAAAGGATTGCTCATGCGTATTAATTAGGAGACAGAGGCTGAGGGGACTGGTCGGAGTTGGTTTAATACCGCGATGAGACAGGAGGGGAAAACAGGACGGCGCAGAGCTGATTAGAAAGCTCAGGAATACCACGTGTTCAGGATGATAGGAAAAGAAAATGACCGCACGTTAAGCCTGAACAGCTTTGGCAGAGATATTGACGTGATTTCATGTGAGATAATTATTATAGGGAAGGTGTTCGGAAAATATCGCCGGTATACTCGTATATGCACCGGACTACAACAGAGATGGTTTATGTGCGTATTTATTCTAGGAGAGAGAAAAGGTGGCGGGAATCAAGGAACATATGCAGCGATAAGCCGGGGCTTCATGGTGTATGTGCCCATATACACTGGGGACTTTAAGGCATATATACAAGGGATTGAGACAAAGTTGAACGATGCATTAGGGTTTTAAGAGGAATTAGATTTAAAAAGGAATAAGAGGAATCGGGAGCTCGGAATTAGGGTTCCGGAGCGCGGCAAGGTGGGGCAGGGGCACGGAACTCGAGGTGAGACCTTTGTGTCGGCTTAGGACTTGATAGTGTTGATGTACCGTCGATACGGTGGCGTATACGGCGCAGGTAATGCGTTAGGGTTTTGGGATGAAATAGGTTTAATCGGAAATAAGAGAGTTAGGGCTGGAACTAGGGGTTTCAGGGCGCGGCAAGCTGACGCCAGGTATGGGAACTCTTGGATGCCTCTTCATCTTGACTCGGGACCATTTGTCGACAAGGTGTCGCGGTTGCAAACGTCCTGTTGCACGGTGTTGTCGCATTAGGGTTTCGAGAGGGGGTTCGGGATTAAATCGGTAGATGGGAATCGGGGCGTGGCACCGGGGTTCCGGAGGGTGGCACTGATTAGTTAGAGGCGAGGAATGCCGAAAGTATGTCTGTGGCAGAGAGAGAGGGCTGTCGCGGCAGAGAAACTGTTGCCGCGGTATTGCCGCGGTAAGGGAAGGGTTGCCGTGGTAGAGGCATGGCAGGGACGGTAGCTGCTGTGAGATGCCGTGGCAGGGAAAAGGGGCAACGGCAGCTGCCGTGGCAAGGGCGTGACAGCGGCTTTAGTTGCCACAGGCTGTCGCGGCAGAAAGGCAAGGACGAGAGGACGCGCACGAAGGCAAGGTGTTGAGCAGAGTTGTCTAGGTTGACGGACGGGGTTCGGAGTATTAGGGTTTCGACAAAACGGAGATCGATGGGAATAAAGGCAAGGGTTTTCGTGACTGGTATTTAGCTTCATTATGATTCGAATTAAAGTTTTAATTGGGTGTATTTTTGGTTGACATTATTAACGAAAAAGTTTTTGTTAGCCCTAAATTCTGGGTTTCGGAAATTAGGGTGTTACAATAAGCCCAAAGCCCACCGTGAAGGCATTGCACTGTCGAGGAGAACGTGTTCCTCCTAATGTTGTGTGGAACCCTTCAGTTGTCGATAAGCAATTGGTCACGATATAGAATCGGTGAGAAGAAGCTAATATCAAAATTTAATCCCTAGAGTGTAGCATCTGTTATTAACAGATTAATTATACACATCGCCTCTATTTAAGCAAGTTCTTTTAGAATAATTTATGGATTTATGTCAAATCAATATCATTTTCTACAAGAATTGCACATTACATGGTCATTTTCATCATTGGCCTAAACCCTAAACCAAAAAGTCTTTGCCAATTTACAAATAGCCAAGTCATTGGCATAAACTAACTACGTGACCTATCTATCGAACCACAAACTTCTTGCAGGTTACAAAGCCATTCACCACATACTTTGCCGAGGATAAGTTGAAAACCATGATGGTGGAAAGACCTAACCTTCTCTTGCAGACGGGGTGGAGCTACGGCCGGGGAGGAGCGTCGACGGGGTGGAGCGGTGTCGAGATGGAGTTGCGGCCAGGGTGGAGCGGCGTCGAGATAGAGCTTGGGGACGTCAGGCGCTTGGAGATGGCGGTGCTTTGGGATGTCGGCGCTTAGGGACAGCGGCGCTTGGGAACGTTGGGGGCTACGCTCCTGTGGACAGCGGCGCTTGGGGACGTCGGGGGTTGCGCTCCCGTGGATGGTGACTCTCTCGGTTGACGGGGTTGTGAAGGAGGACGAAACCGTATATTTGTAGAGGAGGACGAAGGGGTATCGGCGTGGACGAGGAAGTCAAGGGCGGTGCTCTCATGGACGGCGACACTTAGGGAGGTCAGCGGCTGTGTTCCCATGGACAGCGGCGCTTGGGGACGTTGGGAGCTACACTCCCGTGGACGGTGGTGTTCTCGGTCGACGGGGACGTGAAGGAGGACGAAACCGTATAATTTGTAGAGGACGAAGGGGTACCGGCTTGCATGGATGAGGATGTCGATAGGGGGAGGCGTGGAGGAGGTCGGGGACGGCGCTCATGATGCATGGGGGCAATGGGGACGTCAGGAATGGCGCTCGTGGTCGATGGGAGCATGGAGGACGTCAGCGGCGGCAGACGACGTGGTTTAGATGTGTTGTGTAAAACCTTAAACGGGAGATTTTATATATTTTATGGGGAGGCGGTTACATCATTGACGGGTGAATAGGTGTTCCGTCATTCATGTGAATACATACCACTGACGGGTAAGAAACCAAGCCGTCGGTGATAATCATCAAAGATGGATCATTTTGTTGTCCGTCAGTGATATCATCTTGCGATAAAAACTTCAATCGCATGAAGAAGTTATCACTGACAGGCTGATTCACAGCCCTATTGGGACACAATCTTGAGCCCGTGGTAATGTCAAAACGGATTGGTTACCTGCCGACCGTCAGAGGTATGTACAACGTCTAACGGGTAGAATACCGTCCGTCAATGTAGACCGATTAAGGATGACCTTATTTATAGTAGTGTGTTGTAGAGCCAGCCGACGATGGTTTGGTCCAGCTGCGTCCACTCGGGGTCGTGCGGCTTCAGCTGAGCGTCGGTAGAACTGTCGATGTGGTCCACAAGCTCCCATTCGCAGAAGGTCACCATGAATAGGTGTGCCATGTGGTGTAGTTGGAGGATAAATCGAGGATCTCGGAGACGTGGTTGTGGATATTGGCGAGCTGGAGAGTTTGTGCAGAAATGGGAAGAGGAGTGGCGTCTTCGAAGGGATTAGAAATGTTGGAGCTCGGGCTGGCCATGGCGATGAGGAGGAAGAAGGGGAGTAGTGGAAGCGGTAGGATCAAGTCTGCTAAGACGAGAGCAAAACTGATACCATGTAGATAATAGGCGAACTCAGCACATGTTGTATTAATTGTTCAGTGGTTCTTATACAAGTATACATCACAGCTAACTAACCCCTAATCAGGCGCTGGGCCGTTGGCAGGGAAACGGTCTGTTCCAACAAAAGGGAGATTTCCCCTACTCCATTTCATCGAAACGAAACCCCAGATGCATAGTTAATACATCAGCGGCCTCACAGGCCGAGCAGTTTTGCAAGAAACACAGGCTGCTACTCTGGTATCTACTGCTACATACATAACGCAACTACACTTCCTGTTCAGTGTTCACCCGTCGGTTCTTTTAGCTCTATGGCAAGGTGATAACTGATTCACTGTGGCCTGCGCTGCAAAATTTGGAATCAGACGGAGGCAGTGCTGTATAGCCAGCAATTTGAAATGGAGGAGTAAAAATCACAATTAAACTGAACCGAACGGGCCATCACCCAGTTCGTTAAGGCCCCCATTTGGCCACTTGGAACACATGAATTCTTCCTAATTCCAACGGGAATTCCCCCTGAGATCTTTTAGCATGAGAAAGCACACAAGTTAATATTGGCTACCTAATGAATATCCAAATGGAATCCGTCACAGACTGTAGCTAGCATGCCCACACGCCATGGAATTCCAAGAGCATACAGTATATATGTTCTTCCTTCAAACGGCACTCAACCTTGCCAAACAGTCTATCCAGGCGTTCAAGGTACTACTCTAGACACAGGTTAGCGTGGGCTTCAGGAAATATAATAAGCCCAAAACTGCCTGAAAACTGCTGGGCGTGAGGGACTAATCCTTATTTCTGGGTTTGGATGCACAGTTTTCTGACTACGTTGAATAAAATTGTGAGCACCTGTTCGAGTGTTTTATTTTTTGGGATTTCCTATTGGAAGATAAAGAACCACCACACATAGCACCCACCCTCCTAAGCCGGCCTGTTAAGGGCCTGTTTGGTTAGGCTGTGGCTGTTGACAAAACTGCTGTTAGTTGGTTGTTTGGAAAAACTGCTGTGACTGTGGAAAAGTAAACATATAGCTTTTTGTTTATCCAAACTATCTACATAATTTTGAAAAATGAACACTGAAACTTCAACACATTGCAAAAAGCTAGCAGAAGGCAGTTTTTTCCAAACAGCTGAATTTGCACTGCAAAACCAACGACTACCGTTGGCAAAAGCTGCTGAAAAGCTGGCCGTTTGGTTGGGCTGCAGCATTTTTCAGTGAAAAGCTGCTGAAAAGCCCAACCAAACACTCCCTAAGAGTGTTGGTGGATTTTCTTCTTCTTTTTTCTCTTTCTCTCTTTTTCCTTTTCCTTTTCTTCTTTATCCTGTTTTCATTTTTCTCTTGTTCCGTTTTCTCTTCTCTTTTTGTAGTTATTATTTCCTTCTAGATTTTAATGTATTTAATCAATAAGTATTTCTTCGACATTATTTTTTTTAAAAATATTCAACTAGTTGCTTATCGTTCACCAGTAAACATGATTTATTTCAATAGTACTTCTGTAATTGTTTCAACGCAAAAACAAAATGTTAAAATAAGTAAATCCATCGTGTTCATATAATATGGAACAATATTTACAAGTTGGATAAATAATTTTCTGAAATACATAAGCATGTTCATGGACATCGGAAACATATTTCAAAAATGTTTTGACACATGAACGAATTCTTGTAATTTGTCAGAAGAGTAAAATGCACTGATAGTCCCAAAACTTGCTTAGTGCTGCTTCTGCCGAGGTGACCTCCTTGGCTTTCCTGTTCCACCTGATTCGTGCATGGGTTTGGGAGAGCGCTATCTAATTAGCAACTAGAATAGGAGACTACAAAAGGGAGAAAGTGTTAACTCGTATATAATGGGGGTATACCACAAGTCTGAAACAGGGTGAGTAACTTAATTGTTTTCTTCAGATAAACAGGGTGGAAACTTCCTGTCACTGACCAAGTCTTTTAAACAAGGATATTGTATTATTACTGACTGAATTCACGTCGTGGTCTGAGGTATCACACTTGATTGACAACATGTTCAAACACATTACAGATAAAACGGGATTGAAAACGAACGCTTGTTGGCGGAAAATGAGAATACAGAAACCAAGCACACTGGCATACTACACGATATCTTCTGGGGTTTGCTTCTGGTCACGCTTCAGGATGCCTGCGTGCGTGAGGAGAGCCCAGACATGAGTAAGAAATTCCCCTCCTTGTGCAAGGCGTTCCATGTGTGCCTCGACTTTGTCCGACGGCGCGACGTAGATGATGGTCTCAACCCAGAAGTCTGCCAATACCTTCCAGCAGACAACATCACCTTTCTGCTCCAGCTCCCTCCCTAGCTTCAAGCCTTTGATGAAGATACCTTCATTGTTGTTGGTGGTCGAGTCTTGGGCGTTGGTATGGTCGTTGTTGCTGTCGCTGGAGTCGTCGATGATGGTATCCTCGTTTCTGCTGCTTGGAACGGAATCATGGACGATAGTATGATCTTCGTTGCTGCTGCTGTTGCTTTCGGAATCGTTGATGACCTTCAGCAATCCATCTCTACTCAGCTTGCCTTTACGCAGCTTCTTTCTTCCTTCCAATAGCACGTCACGTAAGAGGAATCGTGTATCTGTAGAGTTCCCAGGAAGTAATTCTGGGAGAAAGGACATCAAGTACGCACAGTATTTGGATAAGGTGGTGGCAACTTGCTGCGCACCACTCTGATGCACCTCTGCCTCATCGGAAGATGCAATATTGCAGTATTCAGTTGCGATGTGCCAAATAAGCATCACCACTGTCTGGCCATGATTCTCTAGTGTCCAGGAGAATTCTTCAAAGACTAGATTGCGCCGCAATGCTGCTTCTCCATTAGTCAGGGGACCACCCTCGCAATATTTCCTCAAGCAAGAAACTATCTCACTCTTTACCAAATCAGGAACCACTTCGAACTTCTTCTCTGAGAATATCATTGAATGAATGAACCCAGCGATGTAGAGTATTGCAAGCCATAGAGCTTCGAAGGGTTGGCTCCAGATTGAGTCCATAGAGACCGCATAAAACGGGTTGTATGCGAGCAGTCTTTAATTACAGATGACTGGCCCATCTTATTTTGCCAATATCCAAACAAATTAAGCTTGTCGAGGATCTTGCCAAACATTTTGTTTTGAACTGGCTACCAAGAACTTGCCAAACTTATGCCGGGCCATCATACTTCTCCAATATCTGGACAAGTTCAATCTTATAGAAACCCGATAACGGACGGGGTGACTTCCGAGGTACCTCTTCTGGTATAGCTGCAAGCGAGTGAAACGGTGGCCCAATCTGATGTCAGATAGAGTATAACCTGCAGTGCTTCAAATAGAAAGAGAGCTCCAATAATCACGATTGTGACAGTAACATCAACCCTCCTTGTGCCAACTTCGATTACATTACCAATTGTGCTGATACTGGGGGCATGTAACAGAAATACTCCGCCGATAGACATGTAGATAAATTTGGGAACAACCAGAAAGAGGAGGAGATGGACATCCATGCCAGAGAGAGTTGCATACTTTGTGAAGAAAAAGTCATAGAGGAAACCCAGTTCTACCTCGATGATACGAAATGGGTTTGAGTAATGTTGACTTGATTCTCTTCCGACAGCAAAACCTCAAGTGCAAACTTGCGACTCTCGGCAAGTCCAGCTTCGGCACAATCCATCTCAAAGAAGCGGCACCGCAGCAAGTGAGACAGAGCCAATGAGAGGCACACATGTTTCGATTGTGTGTTGAGCAAGCTTTCATCAATGTCCCAGATTTCCTTGATTGTGATGCCACTATCCTTATCTGTGTTTTTCCGTCTCTTATTGAACCAATATGGGAGAAAAGGCCAGACAAGTATCTGTAGCCCTCCATTGTGGATGGATCCTGAGCGCCTCTTGCGCCAACCTGAACCCGCCTCATGTAGTCGGCTACTAATTTGCTAGGAGTAGGATTCGTGGCCATCGAACCAGCAATTATTCTAATCAGATTGCTGAAAAACACCATGGTAGGTAGCGAACAAAAAAGAGTGGCACTAAGCTGTGGAAAAATGCGATTAGGACCGTCAGGAAGCAGAGCCAATATAGCGGATACATAGACGAAATACTGAAGCATCTCAAAAGGTACCGCTTCCACTGCTTGTTGTCATCAAGACTATAGGCCGTGATGCCGTTGGTGCAACCAGCTGCCCAGAAGAGGAGAACAGCCCACACAGGATACAAAGCGTTCTTCACCGGCGTGGACACCATCTGACCGAGGGTGTAGGTAATCAGAGGGAAGTAGAGCGTGTAAGCTAGCCAGAGAGGACCTTGGACTAACCAGTGGCCCGACCGCCGGCGCCAGGGACCGAGAATGAGTTGCAGGAACAGCATAGTGGCTGCGACAGCCACGAAAGCTTCGATCCGGATGACTGTCTTCCGGGGATGGTTTGAGGTAGGGAGACAAGGCCTCCAGCGCCCTCGTCTTGTTCATTACATCTTGCAGCTGCTCTCGAGGATCCATGGAGAGGATTCTCGTGGATCTTCGCTTCAGGTGTAAGCCTAGCGTGGGGTTTTGTGGCTTCAAAGGAGGTATGTATGCTATCTTGGTTCTTCCGACTTGTTGGCATCCCTTGTTATAGTATATGATTTGTTGTCACTACAACATGGTTAAAGTTACGAGGCATTTTAAAACTCCTAAAAACACATAAAAATGCCTCCAGAGATATATGAAGGCGTTTTTGAAATGCTAGAAAAACTAGTGAGGAAAAAGTGCACCCCACACACTTTCAAAAGATGCCTAAAAATTAATACTTTTGAGGCACTTCTAAAGATGCCTTGAAAAATTGATGCGACCAGCATACCGAAAAAATATTTGTGAATTAACAAGCAACTGGGCTACTAATGTATTGTGATTACAGAACTAAGGCTAAATATTGTATGAGCACGGTTTGATAACGTGAGGGGCCTGTACGAGGTGGGAGGACGTTTCGCTAAATAGCACACGATGTAGGGTTCTCTATGAACATTTCATATAGTATTTGAGACGTTTTTCATAGAATGCCTCCTGAAATTGGGCGGTATTTTTTGCAGATCGCCCCCTATTTTCCGACATATGTTGCGTTTTGTTGTAATGCCTTCGTTACATGAAGGCGATTTGTCAAGACAATGCCTTATGTTACACGAAGGGATGGGGAGACAATGCCTCTATACTATTAATATTGTGTCATTTTCTCTAAAATGCCTCAGCTTGGCTTATTTGAGGCGTTTTCTCTAAGATGCCTCAAATACTAGGCTTATTTGAGGTGTTTTTCTAAAAACACACCTTAGAAAGGTAATCCAAGGCATATTGTCTAAAATGCCTCTATGTGTGCTGCTGCAAAAACAAATTTGTTAGCCTATTGTAATTATAGTATGTGTAATTGCAGTAGGTAGCCCTTGATTGGTGGCATGTACCATGCCTGTGCGGTTGGCTCCTAAGCCACCCCGGCCTCCATATGTACTGATGCGTATTCATGGAATAGGATTCATTCATTCCCAAAAACACTTTCATGGTATCAGAGCGGTTATGATCCGCTACTCTTCCGCAACCTTAGCCAGTCGCCGATCCGATCGCTACTCTCGTCGCTGACGCTGTCGCCGGTGTATCGCTGATCTCATCGCCTGTGCAACCTCCTGCTGCCGATCCGATCGCCGGCCCCGTCGTTGCAACGTCACCGGGCGCCGACGCAGGTCCGATCGCTAGCCACGCCCGAACCGTCGCGAGCGCACCCGTCGACTCGTCGCGCGGTTCTTTCCGTCGCGGACGCCACGCCCGACCTCGCGACTCACGACTCGTCACGCGCGCCCACGCCGACGTGTGGTCCGTCGTGTGTGACCCGCGATGGCGGCCGATGACGACGCCGCCGCGGCTGCTGCCGCCGGCCAAGGACGCTGAAGCCACGCGCCTCGCCGCTGAAGCCGAAGCCCGTGCCGAGGAGGCTCGTCGGGCTGAGGACGCACGCCGCGCTGAGGAAGCTCGCCTCCGCGCCGCCGCCCTGGATGAATATGAGCGCGCCCATGAGGCTCTCTGGGCGCAGGCCACCGCCGTCGTCAACGTCAAGGCCCTCATCCCCGTCGTCCTCCCTTGTTGCTGCAACGCCACGTCCAGCAGCACATGGCGCACCAGTGCCTCCACGCCCGGGGGCACCTCCTGCTGCACGTCCTCCTGCTGTAGGCCACGAACACCTACACCAAGTGGCGCGGCATGTTCCTCACCGTCCTCGGCAAGTATGCCCTAACCCGCCACGTGCTCGAGGATGAAGCCTTCCCCTCGCGCCCGGCATGGGTACAGGTGGACTGCTACGTCCTGACGTGGATCTACGGCACCGTCTCCAGCGACCTACAGCAGTCCCTCATGATGCGGCAGGGTCTCGCTCGCGGGGCCTGGTGCTATCTCGAGGACGAGTTCCTCGGCCAGAAGGAGTCCCGCGCACTCCTTCTCGAGACGCAGTTCCGCAACTTTCGCCAGGAGTCCCTGAGCATCACCGACTACTGTCGCCGTCTTGAGTCGATGGCGGCCTCCCTTGCTGAGTTCGGTGACCCCATCGGCGATCGCCAGATGGTGCTCACGCTCCTCCGCGGCCTCAGCGGCAAGTTCCGCCACATGGTGTCCATCCTCAAGATGCATAGGCCATTCCCGACGTTCCCGGAGGCCCGGACACACCTACTGCTGGAGGAGATGGAGCTCGACGCTCGCCCACCATCCCCGCCGTCCGCCCTTGTTGCTGCAACGCCACGTCCAGCAGCACATGGCGCACCAGTGCCTCCACGCCCGGGGGCACCTCCTGCTGCACGTCCTCCTGTGCCCGCCAGTGGCCAGCGTACTGGCCGCCGTCGCGGTCGTGGCGGACGCGGCGGTCCCTCGGCACCTCCTGGCGGCGCTCCACCAGGCGGACACGGTGCTGCTCCCCCCGGTGTGCACCCATCCTTCGCGTACCCGTGGGCTGGCACCGTGCGGATGTGGCCCTACGACCAGTCTGGGCGTCCTCCACCGCCTCCCCCTGCGTTCACTGCGGTGCCACAATATGGCCGGTTTGGCGGCCCTCCCAGCGCCTACAGTGGCGCCTACGGTGCTCCACCCCCTCCGTACGGCGCGTATTACGGGGGAGCTGCACCACCAGTGTTCCAGGCGCCCGCCCCGGCGTATCAGGCGGCGCCCTGCAACCCCACTCACGGCGGGTCATGGAATCAGGACACCCACTCCTTCAACACCATGACACTGACCCCGCCGGCCTCAGACTTCTGAGTGGTATGCCGATTCCGGTGCTGGATCGCACATGACCTCGGATGCTGGTACACTCTCCACCATTTCCCCCGCCCTCTTCATCTACTCCATCTATCGTTGTGGGAAATGGTGCTTTGCTTCCTGTCACAAGCCACTGGATCACATCTTTTTTCTTTACCGCATCGTAATCTTGTTCTTAACAATGTTTTTAGTGTCTCCCAACATTATTAAGAATTTGATTTCCATTCGTCGTTTTACTACCGACAATAACTGCTCCATCGAGTTTGATCCTTTTGGCCTTTCTGTGAAGGATTTGCAAACCAGGAACGTGATCGCCAGGTGCAATAGCTCTGGTGACCTCTACCCGTTCTATGCACCTTCCACCCGCACCTCCGCGTTCCTCGCTGCACCCACCTCCCTTTGGCATCGTCGTCTCGGTCACCTTGGGCGTGAAGCTTTGTCCAAACTTATTAGTTCCAGTGTCATTTCATGTAATAAAGATGATATCGATCATATCTGTCATGCGTGCCAACTTGGTCGCCATGCACGTTTGCCTTTCAGTTCATCTAGCTCTCGAGCTATTCATAATTTTGATTTAATACACTGTGATTTATGGACATCTCCAATTATTAGTGTGTCGGGATACAAATATTATCTGGTTATTCTTGATGATCGCTCCCACTACATTTGGACTTTTCCCGCTCCGCCTCAAATCCGAGACATTTTCCACTCTTTCTAATTTCTTCGCTTATGTTCGCACGCAGTTTGGCACCACCATCAAGAGCGTCCAGTGCGACAACGGCCGTGAATTCGACAATTCTCCGGCCCGCACGTTCTTTCTCTCCCACGGTGTTGCACTCCGCATGTCGTGTCCATATACTTCTCAACAAAATGGGAAAGCAGAACGGTCTCTTCGCACCCTCAATAACATTCTGCGCTCCCTTTTGTTTCAGGCAAGTCTCCCTCCGGCTTATTGGGTTGAGGGCCTTCACACTGCGACATACCTCGTGAATCGCCTCCCCACTAAAACCCTTGCCTCCTCCACACCATATAGCGCCCTTTTTTCCACCCAGCCCTCCTATGACCACCTCAAAGTTTTTGGGTGCGCTTGTTTATCCTAACATGTCTCCACAGCGCCTCACAAACTTGCCCCTCGCTCCTCCTTATGCGTTTTCCTCGGCTACTCCTCGGAACACAAAGGCTATCGGTGTCTCGAGCTTCAGTTGAATCGCATTCTTATTTCTAGACATGTCGTTTTTGATGAATCCTTTTTTCCTTCTCCGATATGTCTACCACGCCCATGGCACCCTCCGCCCTGGACTTTCTCATCGATGATCATGATCTTACCGCTTCAGTCCCTGGAGCTCATTTTGTGCGTGCAGGTACCGCAGCTTCCTCGGTGGCACACCCCGTACCTGAGGCCACTCCTGCGCCGTCGAGCCCTGGTGCAGGGCCGTGGTCGCCTGGGTCCAGCTCTGCTGCCCATGGCGCCACCGCCACGCCACCGTCCGCGTCGTCCGGTGCCGCTGCCCCTGTGCACCCCGCACAGGTCGCTGCCAGTGGCACCACGCCGACCACGAGTGTTGCCGGTCCTGTTGCCCCTGCTGCTCGCGCACAGGTTGCTGCCAGCGGTACCGGCCGCACAGCTGCTACCCGACCGATCGTCGTCCCTCCGGTCACCAATGCGCACTCGATGCGTACGCGCGGCAAGGCTGGCATCGCACAGCCAGTGGATCGCCTCAACCTCCACGCTGTGCCCATGTCGCCTCTTCCTCGCTCTGTTCGTGATGCACTGTCAGACCCCAATTGGCGATCCGCTATGCAGGTTGAGTATGACGCTCTGATTGCCAATGACACCTGGAGTCTTGTGCCTCGCCCTCCTGGCGTCAATGTTGTGACTGGCAAGTGGATTTATCGACACAAATTGCTCGCCGATGGGTCTCTTGATCGCTACAAGGCTCGCTGGGTACTACGGGGTTTCACACAGGGACCCGGTGTTGATTATGATGAAACCTTCAGCCCTGTTGTCAAGCTGCGATAGTTTGAGTTGTTCTCTCATTGGCATTATCTCAGAATTGGCCCATTCATCAGCTAGATGTGAAGAATGCATTTCTCCATGGCACTCTCACTGAGACAGTGTACTGCGTGCAGCCCTCTGGTTTTGTGGATTCTTCTCGCTCAGATTTTGTCTGTCGGCTCAACAAGTCCTTATATGGTTTGAAGCAGGCTCCTCGTGCTTGGCATCACAGGTTCGCCTCTCACCTCGTGTCACTTGGATTTGTTGAAACAAAGTCCGATACCTCGCTCTTTATATATCACCGCGGTCCAGACACGGCCTACTTACTGCTCTATGTGGATGACATTGTACTCACCGCCTCCTCTGCCGGATTTCTCAAGCACATCATTGAGGCTCTCCAGCGTGAGTTTGCCATGACGGACATGGGTCAGCTGCATCACTTTCTGGGCATTTCTGTGACACGCTCTGCAGATGGCCTGTTCCTTTCTCAGCGGCAGTATAGTCAGGATATTTTGGAGCGCGCCGGGATGAGTGCGTGCAAGCCGTGCAGCACGCCTGTTGATCTACACTCCAAATTATCTGCTGATGGACCGCCTGTTGCTGACGCTACACAGTACCGCAGCCTAGCTGGTGCTCTACAGTATCTGACCTTCACCCGACCAGACATTGCTTTTGCAGTTCAGCAGATATGCCTCTATATGCATGATCCTCGGGAGCCGCACCTCGCTGCTCTCAAGCGGATCCTGCGCTACTTGCAGGGCACACTATCACTTGGGCTGACCATGCGCCGATCTTCACCTACAGATGTTGTTGTTTACACGGATGCCGACTGGGCTGGCTGTCCTGACACTCGCCGGTCGACCTCTGGCTACGCAGTATTTCTCGGGGATAACTTGGTGTCCCTGGTCTTCCAAGCGTCAGCATACGGTCTCCAGATCGAGTGCCGAAGCTGAATATCGTGCTGTGGCGAATGGTGTTGCTGAAGCTACTTGGCTGCGTCAGCTGCTTCTTGAGCTTCGCCACCCCCCTCGCCGTGCCACCTTGGTCTATTGCGACAATATCAGTGCTGTATATCTCTCCGGCAACCCAGTGCAGCATCAGCGAACGAAGCATGTTGAGATTGATCTCCATTTTGTTCGAGAGAAGGTCGCCCTCGGTCACGTTCGGGTTCTACATGTTCCTACGACATCGCAGTACGCCGACGTCTTTACCAAGGGCCTTCCTACCTCACTATTTCAGGAGTTTCGATCCAGCCTGAATGTTAGCGATGCTCCCGATTAGACTGCGGGGGAGTGTTAGCCTATTGTAATTATAGTATGTGTAATTGCAGTAGGTAGCCCTTGATTGGTGGCATGTACCATGCCTGTGCGGTTGGCTCCTAAGCCACCCCGGCCTCCATATGTACTGATGCGTATTCATGGAATAGGATTCATTCATTCCCAAAAACACTTTCAAAATTGACCTCACAAGTCAAGTCTTCCAAACGGCTATATATATCTTCGTTACTGGCTTAATGAAATTTGAACGGAAACATGGAGTACAGCTTATCAACCTAATTAAAAACTGCGTGCAATGATACATATGTACATCACATTCAAATTATGAGTGAGTTTTTGCAGTTTATAGGAATGCAATGGTCGGTCTAAATGACGTCTCTTTTTGTATGTTGTTTTAACCTTGCAATGTGCTGGGATCCATAAAATGATTCTGGGCCTCTATATTTGATGTGACTATGAGTGTCATGATCTTTCAATAAGAACAATGCATCGATTTGGTGGATTTTGACCCCCATATTTTGGCTACCGACCACGCACACGACCGATAATCCGACAACACTGAACCAATCTCCAGAACGTTATCAACCGTTCTAGCGCATGGTCGACTTGACCATGAAAGTCTATTCCTGCAAGCAACTGAGAACGAGTAAGAACAAGATAAAAGCAATCTAAATATTATGAGTAGAACTGAAGTACTAAATAATATGGGGTTTCAATACGGTATTTACAATTAATCTCACTGACCAAGAAAATACATAGAAGTTGCTCGTAGCTAAAACTGACTAAATAAAACCCACCCTAAAAGCTACAAGAACTAGAATACAAGCGTAGTATTTTTGTCCCTAATACAATAATAATGTATAGTAGAAATATTATTGTAGATCACCTGAAAATGTAGATGCGTGTAATATTCTTGGTCGTATCTGTCGGCGTAGAGACGCCTCTAGCGGTGGTCCGGTTGGACCCCCTTTGGGATTCGGCCGGGGGCGCAGTAGGAATTCTTTCGAGCCTGTGATGATTTGCCGGAGAGGGTGGATCTAATGCCGGAGACGCAGAGGATTTACCCAGGTTCAGGCCACCCGGAGGTGTAAAACCCTACGTCCTGCTTTTGTGTGTGTTGATCTTTGGAAGGTTACAGGGGTTTTATGCTTACAAGCGGAGTTCTTCTCTTAGGGGGCTAACCCTAGAGTTCTTCTCCAAGGGAATCTAAGGATTTTCTTACTAAGGAACCAACCGAAGAAGAGACCAATCCTTCTCTAACTGCTCAATTTGCCAACCCTTTGGATGGCCTTGGTCCTCCCCTTATATACCCGGGGGTTACCACAGCGGTCAGAGGGTAATGCTGGCGACGTGGGCGCTACAGGACTGCCCACGCCTTACATTTAATGCGCGGTATAGACTTCCGCGCTGGATGTCTTCTCGCCGCGCCTCGGAACGGGGACTCTGACATCTTTATGCCCGGTGGATCCCGCGAACGGAGACTTACCGAGCTTCTTCTGACAAGGTGGGTGAAACACCTGCTCCTGGGCCCCGGGCGTCAGCGACCAAACCCGCGCACTGGAACGCGCGGTGACGCGGCACAAGGGGGCAAAAAGGTTGACAGTGACAGGGGCGTGCGGTGCGGCGCGCCTGGTCGGTCAACAAACCTGTCAGCCGGGCCCACCTTTCGGCATGGGCGATAGCCAACGGGGCTTTCGCCTGAGCGGGTGGGGCCCGGCTTGACCGTCATCATGCCCTCACAGGGCTTAGGTTTTCTTGTCGAAGTGACGGGCATTAAATGCCTCTGTCGGGGCTGAGGCTTGCGGGAGAAGCTAGCCGCTCGATGACGTGCCCGCAGGTGGGCTCTACGAGAGGACCCGACGACCCCGAGCACTCCGACCCCGAGTAGCCGCTTCACCTGGGAGGGGGCGCCAGCTGTCACGAGCTGTCCCCGAGCGACCCCGAGCGCTCGGGGAGCACTCGTTGGAGGGTCGCTCGGGGCCCCTTAAGGGGGGAGCCCCAGGAGGAATGCTCGGGGAGGCATCCCGAGCACTTCTCTGGGCCCCACACCTCTCGGGACGCCGGGCGCTCGGGAAAAGGACCCCGAGTGCTCCCTCGATTCCTGAGCCTTGGACCCTCGGGAACCTAAGGCCCTTCCCGGTTACCTCCGCGGGCGCGATGCCCGGGGGAGGCCCCCGAGCACTTAGGCTTGACCGCCAGACCCACTTAACTGCCGAAGCGGGGTCTATACCGACCCGGCCGCCACGTGTCTTGCCCCGCGGCATCTGGTTGGCCTCCGCCGGCGGTTCGGGGGACCCTGGGCCCCATTCCGCCGACAGTATCCAAAGCGGTGATGTCCTCGTCATCCTCCCTTTCTTGAAAACAAAGCCGTCCTTGGTGTTGCTTATTCTGAAAATAAAATAATGAAGGAAACAAGATGTGTGCATGGTATATGTATATGGCATCTATTTTTATTCTTCTCCAATGTTGTAATTTTTTTTCTTGAAGAATATAGTACCTCATGAGATGATTATTTAAATTATTAATACAAGGAATAATGAGCTTAGCCAACGCGTCCAAACAGAAATATTGTCACTAACTTTGCAAATATAAGTGAAACATATATTCATATATATACCAAGAATTGCAATGCCCAAAATTTAACAAACAAAGATTACCTGATATCACTTTTAAAAAGTCGGAGCAATTGAACGCATTAAAAGTGAAACAATCACGCACATCAAAAAGATCAAGACAAGATAATCCATATACGTCTAAATGTGAGGATGGTTTGCATGGCTCAAAGAAGACATGAACCAAGTTCGTTATTAACAACCTCCTCCTATGATGTTGTCAGCCCAACATGATCGATACCGTGGAAACAAGAAACAAAAAGTCTCAGGTTATATGTTCCTATCAACTACTAAGATATGGTAGTTTAAAGATCGCTCACACTTAAGCAAATATCAAATTTTTACTAATTCTCACCAATACCTTCATGCGGTGGAACCGATGAATAACTCGGCGTCAAATAGCTTCGTAGATGATCACAGTTGTCACAGGTGTACGGGACGAGCGGGTCAATAGAAGGTGGAGCTAGGACAGGCTTATATATACGAAAAAAATTGCCACAACCACAGTAGTTAATGCAAGCCAAAAAATCATTCAACCGCAGTCAATTGCTGATCCTAGGCTAGACCGTACTATAGACGCGGGCCTAGGAACACAGACGAATACACAGTGCGACAAAGACCAAACGAAGGGACGCAACACTGTTTGAGTTAAACTCAGGTCGCCGGAGAGCGCGTAGTAAAAAGTGCGCGTCAGCAGCGATGCGGGGTAGCGAGACGCGCTGTCAGAGGCATGTGGGACGCACACGGTGGAGTTAGGCCAAAAGCCGGAGCCGTGGCACCAGTAGCACGGACGCGGCGTGGAGCGAAGAAAGAAACAAACAAAATTTGACGACAGAAGTTCGACCAGCGGGGCCAGCTCTTGTCCCAAGGCGCGGCTTCCTGGAACCCCGCCTCGACTATGATTGTTAAAATTGCAAAGTAGCATTTCAGATAAATAAAGATTGACTTCGCAAAGAGCCGGTTTGTCCAGGCTTGTTAAACATGACTGTTGGTTATCGTTCTTTCAGTAATAGCTATTGGTTGTCAGAATTGTCTTCATGATGTAAATGGAAGATATAAGAATTCACCGTGTGCAATGATACATATGTACATCACATCAAATAATGAGCGAGTTTTTGCAGTTTATAGGAATGCGATGGCCGTTCTAAATAGCGTCTCTTTTTGTATGTTGTTTTTGAAAGGGTGTAAAGGTAGAAGAGAATTGGTGAACGCCTCACACAAAATAATAACCGCAGGGCTCCGTTTATATATTGCTTAAGAGATGTAACAAGCATTAGTTACACGAGATAAACATTGGTTTGCCCTAATGAACTATATCTCTAACATCCCCCTTCAGTCGCGACGGGAGTTGGCCGGACACACAGACTGGACTAGAAGTCAAGGGAAAGTTGAGAAGGCAATCCTTCTGTCATGACATTCGTGAAATGGAGAAATGAAGACACATGAAGAACCCCTACATGACCAATGGAGACCTTTTCACAGACCCGTGCATTGATACAAATATAAGTATATTCTAGATCTACTCGACCGTTCGTCAGCTCCTGATCAACCGGAAGGGTGAAGTTGTCATAGAACCCTTCGTCCGAGAAGCCAGATCTCGTTGCGATCTCTGTCAATGGAAGCTTGGCGACATTGGTTGAAGGAATCCCCACCGTCGATCTTACGTTATACGTGGTGAGAAAAGAGTGTAGGGGTAGGGACTCCTAGAGCCAAGTCACGTCTGTCAGGTACCAGAGATTTTAGACAGGTTTTGGCTTCTCCCTCAGGATAACAACCCTACGTCATGTGTGTCTTATATTGATTTCGAGACAAAGTGCAAGGGGTATGGCTAACCTAGATGGGATCTACTAATAGTTGGAGGTTGATGTCGAGGCTGGTCTTCCCTTCTACTCGCTCGAAGGTCTTCAAGCTAGGCTTCTGGCTTGACTTGTTAGATCTCTCAAGGCTTATGGGCGATTGAGGCGTTATGTGATTTATCAAGGCTTATGCTTCTCCGTAGGTCCTGGGGTCTTTTTATTGAGGGTATGTCGTATCGGACACGGATTCATCTCTGAGTAGGATTTATATCATCCTTAAACATCGGGATTAACTTCTTTGTTTAAGGAGTTTCAGACACCTATGGGTAGTTTTCTTATTCTTCTAGAGTCCCTCTCCAAAATATGTAACGTCCTGGGTATCTAGGGTATCCCTAAGTCTTTGTGTATTTATATATAAATACTATATCATCATATATAGTAGTATTATAGTACTCATCCATATATAGCTAATCAAACTAATAAAAAAGAGGTAGCGGTTGAGAGGCCATGCGCACGCATGGTTTTTAAATTATTCCAATAAACTAAAGGTGTTGAAAGGTAGCGATTCTCTTCGTGTCACACTTATTTCTGTATCGATTAATTTCATGATTGGCGCGGTCACAAAAACAAAACTACCTGACATTCGCAATCTCGTGTTTGAAACAAAGTGTTGTTGTTTCTTTGTAGCGCGTCCGTTCACTCCGGCTGGGTTTGCAGTTTTGAGCTTATTTTACAGTTGTGAACTTATTTTATAAGAAAAATATATGGAGCAAAGCTAGTGTCCTGTCATCACCCACAGTGATAAAGGTCGCCGCGTAGAATATACTTATATATGTATCGCTGTACGGGTTCACCAACCCCACCGGCCAGTCTTTTCCGGCAGCGTCCATTCCGACCACGACGCAAACGAATACATAAATGTGCAAAGGAGACCGTACTTTGAGCAAAAGCAGGCTAAGGTCGTTGTTTACGTAGCCAGCCTAGCTGTCCATGCTTTTTATTCTTAGGAAGAAGGCTGCGACCCAATACATGTGAACAATCCAGTCAAGCCCCTAACTAAATACTTGCAACTAACATGGCTTTGTGGTAACGACATGATTATTTATGCCCAAAACGAGATTGGATCTTGACCTATAGCGAGAGATCGATCGAGGTCGTCGTTCATTCCAACAAGTAGCATCCTCGGTCCATCAATGACAGGGTTACACTATAACACGACTTAGACTCCCAAGGCATTTTAAAATGCCTCAAAAGTTCCAAAAGATGCCTCTAAATCATTCGTAAGGCGTTTTAAACGGTGCTAGAAATAGCGATGAAGAAAAAAGTGATACAAGACATTTCTTAATTATGTCTAAAAAACCAACAGAGGCATTTTCAAACGCCTCCAAAAAACCAACACTCTGTGGGGTTTTTCAAAAATGCGTCAAAAGCCCGCCAAATAGAAGGGCCTCTCTCTTCCTGCCCGGCACCCACCAACTTCTGCGAATGTCGCACCCGTATCTCCGCTGTGATGGCCCAAATTGCAACGGGGGCAAGCATAGGCGGCCTCATTTCTCGCAAGGACGTGGAATGTTCCATTTTCAATTAGTAGTATTATAGTTTGCTAAGCAGCATGGGACTACACTTGTGCCGCTTTGAACACGCCGAATAAAAATATTGTAGCGGTTTCATACTGCGCGGTCGACCGTTCCCAGCGGTCAATTCCGACCGCTACAGTACTGCTACAGTACCATCACAGTATATCTACAGTACCACTACAGTACAGCTACAGTAAACTGTCAGAAAGTTGAAAGCAGGAAGTAGAAACTTGACTGTGCTAAAGTAAAAATCTGACTGTGTTAAAGTAGAAACCTGACAATTTTCCGACAGCTTTACTGTAGCTGTCGGAAATTGACCGCTGGGAAGGTCACCCGTAAATTACAGGTGCCCAGCGCTCGCATCAGGGCTCGAGCCCATAACCTTTCGCTATCATCGTGTTGTAAAGCGACGTGGCTTTGTATATAACCTAATGAAGACATTTTGAGGCATTTTTTAAAATTGCCTTGATATCTATTGACTTTTCGAGGCGTTTTTTCAAATTGCCCTCGCATCTGTAGAAATTTTGAGGCGTTCTTTTAAATCGTTTTGGTACTTGAACTTTTTTAGGCATTTTGTTTGTAATGCCTTCTGTCGACGATCGGTGAATCGGCGATCTTACGGTATTCGCAGAGTGATGATTACTGGGGGGTAGGGACCTCTAGGGCCCAAGTGCCAGGGGATCTGACAGCAGGGGACAGCCGTTTTTATACAGGTTCGGGTCTCCCTCAGGATAATAACCCTACGTCCTGTTGCTATATATTGATGGAGAACACAACTTACAATGGGGGGTGTATGTTAGTGGCTACCCTAGGCCTAATCGTAGACTAATCTAAACTAAACCGCCGGGCTCGACTCCATCGAGGCAGCGGGTCTTCTAGGGCTTCGCCTCCTGAGATCCTAAGCTTCTTGTGCTGTGACTAGATTGATCTGTTGGGGCTTGTCCTCCCCTATGGGATTGCTGATTCTTATATAGGGGGTCCCCAGGGTCGTACTGGACGTGGACTCACGCCCGAATAGGACTCTGACTTCCTTAAACGTCAGGATTGACTTCCTAGTTTAAGGGGAGTCTTTCCTTCCTTAGAGGGGTTACCTTGTCGTCCGGGGATCCTTATTGGATACGTGGTACCTTCCTAAAGTCCCGGAGAACTGTACACAGATACCCCTAATATGCGGGATACCGTATTATTCATCATCAAGCCCCCCATCAGTACGTGAAGTGAGGTTATGATGGTTTTGTTGGAAATCTGCCCTTGTCGGAAAAATTCCAAGTAGGCGACCCGAATGGTCTTTGTCGATAACTTCCCCGAGTAGACTCACTCTCTACCGAGTAATCGCAAAAAATCTTATCGGAATAATCCTTTGGAAGAAATCCAGAATGCTTTTCCGATCAGATCTGATCCGTTGATCAAGGACACGCGTCCGTCTGGCACATTTCTAGGAAACCGAACCATCGTGGCGGAAAATTCGCGTGGTGACGAAGAATCTTTCTCTCTCTGTGCCGTTGGACTGATAACGTGTACGGAACCACGGCGCGTTCGCTTGGGTCGTGGGTTGTCAGACCCTCTTTTTCCCGCTAAACACCTGATAGATGGAAAAAGTAACTGTCCGCATTAAATGCGATGGAACTGATCGTGCCGAAAACCGCGCTCGGCTCCGACGAAAGTTTAAATCTTTAGGAGTCCAAGAATCGGGGTTTTGCCCGCATTGTTCTTTGCCTCCTAGCCTTCTTGACCCCCTCATCTTCTTCCTCGCGCCCTCGCAAAAACCCTTGCCTCCATCCTCTTTCGGTCGACCGACGAGAATGGTGAAGAAAAGAGCTACGAAGAAGTCTCCCGAGCCTACCAAGGAGCCGAAAAAAGCTTCGGGGGAACCGACCACCGCCATGCCTGAGTTCGAGGCCTCCGTGATGGATTTCTCCGCCCTGGAGAGGCTCGTGACGGATGAGGTGATTCTCCCGGAGGTGTTCGTGCCTTTCCGGGAGGCTGTGAAGGAGACGGTCCCCACCCCTGATACGGACTGGGTCGTCGTCTTCGCGGACTTCTTCAAGTGTGGATTTCAATTCCCACCTTCGTCTTTCTTCCTCCTCGTGCTCCAGTTCTACGGGATCGAGTTGATTCACCTCAACCCGAACTCGGTCCTAATGTTGGCGGTCTTCGCGCATTTATACGAAGCCTACCTCGGCATTAGGCCGAGCCTAGAACTCTGGAAGTACTTCTACAACCTCCGCCGGATGAAGGGCAGCGGCGCAGGAGTCGTCGGTGGCGCCGGATTCCATCTTCGAGAAGGAAAGAAGGATGCCTACATCACTTCCTCCTGGAAGTCTTCGTGGTCGGGCTAGCATGCTCGGTGGTTCTACTGCCAGCCCCCACCGAATTCTGGGATCACCTACCGCGGACTCGCCCCTCTTCCGAACAAGAGCTGGAGGGAGGCCCCGAAGGAGACTAAGCTCCTCAAGGCGCTCGTCCACGACATCGCCAATCTCGCCGCCAAGGGCTTGTCGGCATGGGACGTCGCGGAGGATTTCCTTCGACGCCGGATAAGCCCTCTTCGGTCGAGGGTCGAGCCGGCCTGGGTGATCCCGAAGAACCAAGACCAGACAAGGGACTTTGACACTGGTAGATATTGCGACCATCTACGTGCCAATTTAGTTGACAAGATTTCTCACATACTTTTACCTTGTCGTGCCGAGCAGAGTTGTCCCCGGGGGAGCTTCAGGGTAGGTTGAATAACCTATTCGAGCAATCCCCCCAAGGCGGGCGTACAGGCGTGCCCCTGCCTCTTCTGAAGCAGAGTCCGGATAGCCGACGGGAAGTGTTCTCGGTGAGTTGCCCTATCTTACATCCTTGTCTAGCTGGGGTTCGTCCGAGTAGCCTCACCGAGGGCCCTCGGGCTTCTTCTTCTGCAACGACTAGGCCGCGGGGGTCCTGACTCGGAGACCGAACGAGCTGGCGTCCCCGTTGAGGACGACGAAGTTGAGATGTTTGATACGGCCCCGCCGCCCTCCGAGACGAGGGAAGAGGGTCCTTCCACGATTGAGGCGGGGGCGGAGCTCACCTTGGTGGACTCTCCTGCCCGGGACCCTCAACCGCAGGTTTGAATGTTGCCCGACTACTCTTCTTCCTTATTATATTTTTTTTTCTGGATGGTAACATAAGTATGGATGTGTCGGACAGCCCGGAGCGAGCAACCCCCTCCCGAAAGAGCCAACTCCCCCTCCCACGACCGTTCTCGTGGAGGAGACCGTGGCGGACAAGGGGAAGGCGCCGCTGGCTTCTGGCAAACGCGATTCGAGTGCCTTGGCCAAGAAAACTCCTCCAGCAGGGAAGCGCACGAGGTTAGTTTTCCTTTGCCGCTGTCTCCTTTTGACTTGTCTTGCTGAAGACTTGGTTTGATTGCTTTTGGCGACTAGGGTGTCGATCCGCCCCGCTGGGAACCCGACTACGGTGGCCACCGAGCAGCAGCCCCCAGCGCCAGAATCGGCACCGGCCCTTGCACCGGAGTCGTCGCTGACCCCTACCGAGCAGCGGAAGCCCCCGGTGCTGGAGCCGGAGTTGCCCCTGGTCGAGCGGGTCACGCCTTCGGGTCCTTCGGCGCCGGAAAGTCTTCGCCTTTCCTCCTTGCTGCAGGTAACGTAAGGGAGATTAGTGATAAGGTAATTTTACTTTGCTCGTACTAACCTGTTCTTTTTCAGCTCGCTATCTCCCGGGTTGCTCCCCTCGAGAAGGCCCAGGCGGAACTGGACTTGGCGAACGAGGAGCTGAAGAAGCGCCTTGACGAGTCCGGGAGATGGCGGGCGGAGAACGAGGAGCTGCGAAAGCGCCTTGAAGACTCCGACAAGCGGCGGGTGGCAATCGAGGCTGATCTTTTGGCTTCGAAGGAGCGCCTGCAAAGGAGTCAGTCCTATGCGGGAAAGCTGGAGGAAGACCTCGAGCGGGCCTTGGGCACGCTCGAGAAGGCGCTGGGTGAAGTCGGCGTCGTCGTCGCCCCGAGTCTCTCTCCGGCCAATCGCCTAGTCGAGCTGACGGCGTCCATCTCCCAGCTGAAGCCTACCGTCGGGAAGCTTCTCGAGAGCGAGCTTCAGCAAGGGGTTCGTGACGCCTTGACCTTTGTTTTGGCCCTTCTGAAGCGCAGGCATCCGGACTTATCTTTGGAGGCGCTTGCTGCTGACCTGCCGGAGGGTGAGGAAGAAGCTCTTCTCGACGCTGTGCAGGGGGCGGCAGACGCCTTTGGTGATCGAGTCCAGACACCTGGCCTGAAATAGGTCTGTAATAGCATACTCATGTAAATACAGCGGTTAGTAACTATGCGATAATTTGTGTGTTTTTTGGCTTTTCGAAACTTTGTCTGATCTGCTGCGTGAAGCCTTGTCGGACACAAGCGTAGACTTTAATCGGAACCAGCACCTTTTGCCTCCCTTCGATGCAGGAATACGAAATAGTGCCTTAGGTCGTTCTTGCTATGATGGACCAGTCCTTAGGTTTAGTCGGATGGAGGGCTCCGTGGCTCCTCGTCATCAGTAAACGCGATAAGGGGTCTTTCGGACAGCTTGTCGTGGCCATGGCAGCACTTCCGTATTCCTCTGTTTGAGGGAAGACTCCGGTGCTTTGGCTAGTAAATTCTATACTTGCCCGATTGACAAAGTTTCACTCTACCCGGGGTATCTTCTGCTCCGAGCAGTCGAAGACATGGATAAGCGTACGGGTTCCATTGATCTAGTCGTACTCGTACCTTTTTCCCTTTCTTTACTCGGGATCAGGGGACATTGCTACGGAACTGGGGAGCTTAGTCAACCAGGCCTTAGGTCTGGTCAGGTGGAGGGCTCAGTGGCTCCCCTGTCACCTGCAAACGCGTTAAGGGGTTTTCCTTGCATCCCTGGCAGTTGTAGCGCAGAACCCTTTTTCCTTTGTGCGGGTCGAAGAAGTCGGTACTCGTACTCGTACATCGACTTTACCGTATTCTTATCCAGCCCCCGACTGTCTGTTCGAGAGATATCTCGGATAGGCAGTCTGAATTAATAATGAAAAATATTGGACTAGAGACTTGGTATTATTTAAAGAAAACTGTGTCTTTTACAGGCTACTGTAAGAAAAACAACTCTTGAGAAAACTAAAATTAAAAAAACTAGGCCGTCCCTTCCTCATTTAGCTTGTCGCCGGTTGCCCCAGAGTCTCTCGTCCTCTTGTCGTGACCCGCTGACTGAACTTTGTTGAGTGCGCGTGCTGGGCGGCGGCGCCTGGAGCGTCTTATCATCGACTTGTTCGTCACTTGACGATCTTTAAGGCTGGAGCTGGCGCAACTTTGGAATCTGCCGATGAGGAGGCGACGGTTGTACAATCTTACCGAAGGTGGTTGCACTGGACTCTCTAATGGACGCGACCTTTCTACCGTTGATACGAGCGACCTGGGCCGGGCGGCTTTTCCCAAGGAGCTGTTGTCCCGTCTGGGGGAAGGCCCTGTTTTTCTCCCTGTTCCGACTTAGTCGTGGAACTCTTTCTCCAGCTTGGAGGGGGTACTTTTCGAAATTGTCGCTCGTAGCCGTGGAGGTGGTCTTGACAGCGTGGTGGGCGTCCTGGTTGGAGGATAGGTGTTGCTCTGCGAGGTCGAGGCTGCGCTTGTCGCAGAGGAGTGCTTCTCTGGGGGAGCTCTTTATCGTGAGGACGCCTTTTGGGCCGGACATCTTTATGCACTGGTAGGCGTAGTGCGTGGCTGCCATGAACTTGGCTAAAGTAGGGCGCCCCAAGATAGCGTTGTAGGCTGTTTCAAAATCGACTACATCGAACAGGATTTTCTCTGTTCGGAAGTTCTCCGGTGTACCGAAGGTGACCGGGAACGTGACTTGCCCTATCGGCGTGGCCGATGAGCCCGGGACGATACCATGGAAAGCGTGCGTCACCGTCTGAACAGACGATCGTGGCACTTGCATGGCGTCGAGGGCGTTGGCGAATAGGATGTTGAGGGAGCTCCCTCCGTCTATTAGTACGCGACCCACTTGGCAGTTGTTGATCGTTGGCTCGACCACGATCGGGTACCGTCCCGGCCGAGCACAATTTTCGGGACAATCGGTCTGGTCGAATGAGATCGCGACCTCGGACCACTTGATCGCTCGAGGGACTCGCGGTACACTCGCGAGGACTTCTCGGGTGATCACCTTGTATTGCCTCTTAGATTCGTAAGAGGTTGAGCCCCCGAATATGTGCTCGATTGCTCTGACGTGCCCCTGGAAAGGCTCAGGGGTGGAGTCATCGTCGTCGGAGGTTGTTTCCTGACTGTTGTTAGCGACCTGAGGATTCTCCTCGCGGAACTTCTCTCTGTCTTCCCGAAGGTACCTTTTGAAGATGCGACACTGTCGCAGATCATGCGAGTCGGTTTGATGAAAATCGCACCAGGGTTTGGATGACTTGTCGGAGGACGTGGTAGGCTTATCCTTGGGGCGTGGTCGCCAGGTGCGCTTCTCGGAGATCTCGGTCATTACCTCGTCGGTTCTGGTCCTTTTCTCCTTGTTCCCTCCGGAGGGCTTCTTCTTGCGCTTAGTCTTGTGCGAATCTCCTCTCGACCGGAGGGGAGAACTGGTCGACTCACCCCGCTTTAGCTTGATATAGCGCAGGGTTTCCTCCGCACAGGCGGCCTTTTCGGCCAGATCCATGAGTTGCCTGGTGGTTTTTGGTGGCCGCATGATCAGATCGTGCGTGCACATCTCGTTTCTGCTGCCCCGAGTGAAGGCGCGGATGACGTCCGAGTCTGTTATCTCGGGGATAGTATTGCGGACAGCACTAAACCTCTTGGTAAACTCTCGGAAGGTCTTGTCTGGTCGCTGGACGACAAGGAATAGATCGTCGACCCGACCAGGTCTTGGGAAGGTACCTTGGAAGTTCCCGAGTAACATGTCGCATAGCTGTCCCCACGAACGGATCGTTCCTGGGGGTAGATTCGTCAACCACGTCCTAGCGGCTCCTCTGAGGACGGTAGGAAGATAGTTGGCCATAACCTTCTCATCCCGGCCGGCTGCCTCGATCGCGGTGGTGTAGATCTGAAGGAATTCCACGGGGTTCGTGGTTCCGTCGTACGATTCCAGCGAGCCGGGCTTGAAACGAGAAGGCCAACATACCTGTCGGAGTTCCTGGGATAGCGCCTGGCATCCGCTGAAGGATCCCCGATAAGGCACATTCTCGCCGCTATTCGGGGTCGAGGATCGGTCCCGAGCATTGGCGTTCTGTAAGTGGTCTCTCCGAGAAGGCTGTTGCTCCTGTTGGCGCCTTTGGCGGCGGCGCTTGTCGAGCTGTTCTCGGAGGTCCACCGGCGGCTCCTCCTGAGGAGACCGGTTCCTAGGGTGTCGTCCCTCCCGATCGCGTTCTTCTAGCGGAGGAGGGGTGTCCACCCGAGTAGAGCTACGGGCCATCGATCGGGCTCGAGAAGACTCGGCCTGGTTCTGAGCATCCTGGAGGTCAGCCCCCAGCCGTTGCAGCCACTGCACGCCCGCGGGTGTGGATAAATCCGCCACGGGAGGCTGTGACAGCAAATTGCGCACCTCCGCGAGTCTCCGAGCAGTTCGGGACACATACTCCCTTGTTCCCGGGGGGGATCTCTCCCCCATGGCAAGCGGGCCTCCGCTCCGACGGGGAGTTCTTTCCCCGGCGGCGGGTAAGCCCCCGTTCATGTGGGAGGCAGCTATTAGATTGTGCTGCTGTGAGCCCCCAGGCAGATTCTGATCTTCGAGGTCTTCTCGACCGTCGTCGATCGCGAGTACCATTCGAGGTCCTTGGATGGACGACGTGTACTCGTATTCCATCGCGTTGTCCTCATCGGACGCGACGCGAGTAAGATCTTGATCGTTCTCACGATCAGAGTTCACAGGAGAAATCCCAACCATGGGGCTGGTCGTTCCTGCCGGGGAGTCGTCGTTCAAGATCAACTTCCCGCTGAAGGCCCTGGCGCACTCGGTTCTAAAGTGATCTGCTTCGCCATCCGAGTCCTCTCCAGGGGCGTATTCTCCGAAATACACTCGATCCGTAACCAGGTACGGGTCCATAGGGCCAAAGTTGTCGTAGAAACCCTGGTCCGAGTACCCAGTACGGGGCGAGATTGCGATCGGTTTTCCTGCCGGACTTGCTACTTCCTCCTCGGTCAAAACCGGTGAGGGCTGTGCAACCGGCGCTGGGATCTGATGGCGCTTTGTTGCGCGTCCTGCCGACTCTGATCTTTCCTGGACGGCTTGGTCCGGAGAGGTCCCCACGGTCGGCGCCATCTGTCGACGATCGGTGAATCGGCGATTTTACGGTATTCGCGGAGTGATGATTACTGGGGGGTAGGGATCTCTAGGGCCCAAGTGCCAGGGGATCTGACAGCAGGGGACAGCCATTTTTATACAGGTTCGGGCCTCCCTTAGGATAATAACCCTACGTCATGTTGCTATATATTGATGGAGAACACAACTTACAATGGGGGGGGTGTATGTTAGTGGCTACCCTAGGCCTAATCGTAGACTAATCTAAACTAAACCGCCGGGCTCGACTCCTTCGAGGCAGCGGGTCTTCTAGGGCTTCGCCTCCTGAGATCCTAAGCTTCTTGTGCTGCGACTAGATTGATCTGTTGGGGCTTGTCCTTCCCTATGGGATTGCTGATCCTTATATAGGGGGTCCCCAGGGTCGTACTGGACGTGGACTCACGCCCGAATAGGACTCTGGCTTCCTTAAACGTCGGGATTGACTTCCTAGTTTAAGGGGAGTCTTTCCTTCCTTAGAGGGGTTTCCTTGTCGTCCGGGGATCCTTATTGGATACGTGGTACCTTCCTAAAGTCCCGGGGAACTGTACACAGATACCCCTAATATGCGGGATACCGTACTATTCATCATCACCTTCAAAACCATATATTATCTAAGGCAACTATGGAAATCACCTCAAGATGAATCTTTTTTTAGGCATTCTTTTCAATTGCCTTCAAAATATAGATTTCGTGGTGTTTTCACAAATTGCCTTTGAGAAAATGCCCTAGAATCCCTATTGTGTTATAGTGTTACGATCCAATGCTTCCTTTGTCATCTGGTCCAGTGTGAATTGAACAGGTAGCCAAATAGGAGCCCACCAGGATATCAAAACACATGGAAAAGGTGTGGCAATGGATGCCGATGCACATTTTATATATACACTATTCATCAATCCGTGCACCTACACAGCTAACAATTTTAAAAAACACTTAAATATTAAAAGTATTTTTAGCACCATATATTTTATGCAAAGTTTGTTTGAGTTATGCATATCAGAATATTTTAACAATATACAATGAAATGTTATTATTCAAAACATGTATTACTTTCTCCGTTTACTGTATCTATCACTGGCTGTGAGAGTATTCATTTCAAAATATTTGTCTCCTGAGAGATTCGAGAGTGTCGCATACTGCTCTGGTAGAGGTAAAGTGATTGTAACATCTAACTTAATAGGGGCATGTATGATTATTTCTCATTAACTCTATCTTAGATTTAGCGCTATTTTGATTTGTGCATATTGTGAGCTGATAACTGATATAGTAAAACAAAGGAAGCTATAATAGTATGTTTACCTTCGTTACACATGACAAACAAAAAGAATTATACTCCTTCAATTAGTTTCTAATTAGATGTTTTACATGTATATGATCTACTGATTGCGCTAAGACTGGGTGTATGTTTTATCAGTTGTGTCGTTGCTTGGTGGATTGCTTTATCAGTTCGTAAATGGTTATGGCTTAATTAGACATGTGTTCTGCCCATTATCAAATTCCATCATTAGATTTAATTGAGATACATGAGACTTCTCTTTTTTCTCATGATGGATGCATGTGCGGAAAGATTTGATTGAAATACATGTGTATAGATGATAATACTGTGCAGAAGCTGTGCTTCCAAGTGATATCAAGCTTGGCTCAGCCTACGTTGACCTCCTTGACAGAGTCGACCAATAGGAGGAGCATGAAGACGACATAAATCTTCTAGAGGAGTGACATGATTGCGTACTTGTCAAGTCATCAACACACCCTCAAGAGGTACGACGGTACTACAACCAACCAGTGAGCAAATGAACACTCAAAGTGGCTGACTTGGTTCTATGATGAATTTAGAATCAAGCTGGCTTGAACAAGCTATCTTCTAAGTGGGAAGGCCCATACACTATAGCCACTGTTGTAAGGCCCGGATCAGTAAGGTTGACTGATGAAAGCATCAACGTTTTTGACAACTCGTGGAACATCTAGCACCTCAGGAAGTTTTGTGTATAACTATGTACTCAATCCTTTGTAAGGAGGTCATAGCCACGATTTGGGCATAGGGGACTCACTAGAGTGCTTGGAAACGCTCGAGGCGACCGTGGCGGCACTCTCGTCGGAGCGAAGGAAGAAGGCCTTCACGGCCGGTTCTAGCTCTTAGGTTGGGGTTCTGGGGAGTGGAGAGTGGAGTGAGGGAGAGAGCGAGGCTTGGGGCTTAGCTTTATAGCCTTGCATCGGTGCACCGTGGGCGAGGTGCACAGCGGGGACGAGGGCAGCGGGTATCCCGTGGCCTTGTAGGCGGTGTAGAGGGGTATGGGAGATGGCAGAGGGTCGGGGAGAGAGTAGAGGGCTGGCAAGGGAGGCAGTCATGCGGGATTCCAAGAGCGGCGTTCGTCGCGGCTCGGTTGACGTCGGGTGGTGTTTGTCCGCATGAGAGAGAGAGAGAGAGAGAGAGAGAGAGAGAGGAAGAGAGCGACAGGAAGCGCACCGGCAGGGTGGTGGATGTCTTCTAATGCAAGGAAGGGCAACGGCGATTGCAAGGCTGGTCGGGTGTAGGATGCAGCGGCATGCCGGCCAGTGCGCGCGCACAACATGGCAGGTGCGTGCTGCACTAGGCGTTGTGCCGAGGCAGAGGAGGAGAGAGAAAGGAAAGAGAGCGC
>JAGXJF010000344.1:0-21238 GCA_019208055.1 Stipa capillata | reverse complement strand
TGTCGACGAGTAAACGTCTCTAGCGGTGGTCCGGATGGACCCCCTTGTTGGTTCGGCCGGGGGCGATATAGAGTTTTTCTTATGAGCCGGTGGTGGCGTTTCAAGGGTGAGGGTGGTTATGATGCTTGATACCGGAGACACCGGGATTTTTCCAGGTTCAGGCCACCCGGAGGTGTAATACCCTACGTCCTGCTTGGTTTTGTATATATGTGTGTGTATGGCAAATATGATAAGTTACAGAGGTACACACTGTTCTTCTTCTAGCTCTAGCCCGGAGGAAGAACGGTGCTTCTTTGATAAGGAGTAAACTTAGAGAGATCTAACCTAGGAAAATCTGCCAACCCTTTGCATGGACCTGGCTCTCCCCTTATATACTCGGGGGAATACCACATAGGTCGGCAAAGGAGAACGTGAGATATAATTGTGCTGTAGACGACGTGGGCGCTACTGGAAGCGCCCACACCTTCATTTAATGCCCACTTGAGACTTTCGGCCGGGCCGTCGCCTCGCGGTGTGTCGGAGCAGGGGCTCTGACACCTTTGCCTTCGGCGGGCCCCGCGGACGGAGACTTACGGGGTTTCTCCTGACTGGGTTGGTAAGACGTCTTCTCGCGGGCCCCATAGGTCAGCCTCTCATGCCGCGCAACTGATCGTGCGGCGGCGTCCCCCATGGGGTAAAGAAGGTTGACAGCGACAGGGCGTGCGAGGCGGCGCGCTTGGTCGGTCAAAGAATCTGTCAGGCCGGGCCCACCCCTCAGAGAGAGAGAGAGATAGCTCACAGAGCTTATCGCCTGCACCGGTGGGACCCGGCCTGGTCGTCATCATGCCCTCACAGGGCTTTGGGTTCCCCGTAGGAATGACAGGCATTAAATGCCTCCGCCAGGGCGGAGGCTTGCTGGAGAAGCTTGGCGCTGGACGACGTGCCTGGCCGAGGGCCCCACCAGAGGACACGTCATCCCCTGGGCACTCGGTCCCGAGCAACCTCCTTCGCTAGGAGGGGCGCCAGTTGTCTTCTACGCGCCTCTGAACAACCCCGGGCGCTCGGGGAGCACCCGCTGGGGGACCGCTCGGGGCACCTTGAAGGGGGAGCCGGAGGGAGAGCGCTCGGGGGGGCGGACCCCGAGCGCTCCCCTGGGCCCCGCATCCGCCCAGATGCCGAGCGCTCGGGAGGGGACCCCGAGCGCGCCCTTCGCCTTCTGGGACGCCGAGCGCTCGGGGACGGACCCCGAGTCCTCGCTCAGCGCATGGGCCGTGAATTCCCGGAGGCCCACGATTCCTTCTGGTTTGGCCGCGGGCTCCGTACGACGACCCGGGTGGGGCCCAAGGCCCCAGCGACCGGAGCGCCACGCGTCACCCTCTGCGGTATCTGGTTGGCCTCCGCCGGCGGTTAGGGGTACCCTGGGCCCCATTCCGCCGACACATGGCCATTCCGGAATACTACATCTTTCAGGAAAAGATATCGGAAACCGTGAAGGAGTACTAGGCCAGGGTCATCATCTTTGGTACAAGGAGAGAAAACAACCGAGCCTACAACTTTGTGGGGACCCGAAGCCAATCTCCTACCCAGGCCACCCAGTTGGCAACATACAAGGCGCTAACCCACCTTCGCCATGAGATCATTGAGCTGGCCAACCATAGGGCCACCCGATATTTTCCACAGTACCCTCTTCGAGTGGACGTCTGTTGGTACACCCCACCAACCCATGAAGACGACCCAGCGGTAGTGCATCTGGCACGCTATGTGGAAGCCCAGGACACCATGACTCACCGAGCCCTCGTCGAGCTGGGACAAGTACGTGAAGAACTACAACGTGTACGTGGGCTGCTGAAGTTGGCCACCGCCCACCGGCAAAGGGCTGGCGCCACCAGCAATGTACCACCGGAGCCCCGTGACATTCATGTCGTGAGTGAAGATGAGCCGCTGCCACCACCAAAGCGACGCGGTGGCAACAATAGAGCATACATCAGCCAGTTCACCGCGGGAACCTCTCGCACCATACCCGGACCGCTCCACCCCACGCCAGTTCATGATGTAGGAAATGGCTTGGAAGCTGCCCTTGACTCAAAAGAAGAAGAAAAAGACCCCGAGGAGGTAGAACCCGAAGAGGCAGAAGACCAGGATGACGTCCAGATTATGTTTTAGACCCCTAGGGCCCGTGGTCGCTCAACACCATGAGCTAGAAACCATGTACCATAAATAAGTAGGCACTCAATGTATGCTAGCAAGGGACCATCTATGATCCTAGTATGATGTACCGAACTTATCTGTATGCTGTGTGTGGTACAACTCACCTGTAGGTGTTGTATCGTGCCCACACTCCTCCCTTAAATAAAAATGGCCTACCCGGCCTGTTGTTTGCAAAAAGAAATTATGTTCCATTCTTACCCCGCGAATTCCTCTTGCCCCATGCCCCATCATGCAACCGCGATTCCCGGGTAAGACTTGATGCCTCGGTCGTCACCCAGTTATGAGGGTGGGCAAACGTCACATCTTGAAGAAAAATCTGCCCCTTCTTGCGACCGAGGCCACCTCCAACCAGCTATATAAACCCCCGAGTTATCTCCACTTCTCATCTCGCTTACCACTCTCGACCAGACTAGAACAAACCCATCTTAGTTCCTTCTCCTCCCTCCGCAGTCATTCTCAGAAGAGCTATGCCTCGTGCTGTACTCTATAATGAGACCACCGCGGTAGAACTATCAGGGTTCACAAACATCCTATGGACTCTAGCCCAGCGAGCGCTTGGGGCTACGCAATGGCCAGAGTATGACATCTATCAGGAGGAGGCCTCCAACGCAGCAAATGTGTACTGGGCGGATGTACACATCTACCAAGCTAGCGCCAACGACGTCGCAACATTCCACATCACCGGAAGGTCTACGCCCAACCCGGACCTGGCAATCCAAATGTCAGCATGGGAAGCCATCTCCCGACTCCGCCACATGGTCCCAAGCATGAGTCGTCGAGCTTTCCGGTTCTACCCCAACCGTGCTTTGGGAGAAGATGTCGTCTTCGCCAGCACCCAGATGGAGCAGGATGTGGCTGTAGTCCATCTCACCCGGTACCTCGTGGCCCAGAACGACGTCTTCACCTAGCTCGCTGACACCCTAGTCTTGTCGCAGCGAGCCATCTCCCTCATGCAGTCTCACCCCCACTCCCGTGATTCCACATCGGTATCCGCTCGCGCTCCAGTGCCTGAAGACCCATCGTTGCTCGGAATACCAGTAGCGGTAGGGGGCAACCCTTCTCCTTCCCTGCTCGCCAAGTATCTTAGGCTATTCTCTGCGTACGCGGCCACCACCCGGGCCGCGCATCGCCGCAGGCACCCCATCACTCCTCAGAACACCCCGATGCCCTCCGAGAATGGAGACATCCACGGGGAGATACCCTTAACCCAACCCTCCAACCTGGATGTAGACCAGGTGGACTAGATGTGTGAGGAGTGAGATAGCCACTCTCACCTAGTAATAAACTTATGACCTTATTTTCATATTGTTTGAAATAGGGCTTAGCCCCGTGCCCTTAGGCACTGCGTATGTGTTTTAATCAAGTGCCTTTAGGCACATACCTTGTACTGTTGTTATGTGTTCTCTCGGTGTTTCATTTGTATCTTGGTTGGTCTTCCCCAACCACGAGTAAATTGTTGCAAGGCAGTTAGCCACAAGTTTTGTGCTACACCACAACCCCACCTTTTCCCCCTTATCTATTGCTGCAAGAACGCAATACTTGACAACCCAACCGGTTCCATTGCAGGTTAAGAGCAAACATGAGCCGCCACTCCCACAACCACTCAACCCCTAAGCAAGGAGCAGACCTTTCGGCAAATGCCCCGAGACCCGCCAACCCAGCACACTCAAGGGCATTGTCAGGCTCCCAGCGTACAGTAACTCATCCCAAAAGGCCCCACACTAACACCCACACGAGATCTCCTGTTAATGGACAAGAGAGACCATGGCCTGTCTCGGAATCGAAAGAGGATCTAGGGCCCTACTGTGCCGAATCTGGTCACCCGCCTCCGAACCCGCCACCAGTAGAGCCAACGGTTATCGATATGTTCAAAGTACTGGGGCGAAGCTGTGAAGCAACCCACACCGTGGTACAACAAATTTTGCAAAGTGGTAGCCCATCCAACAAAGGGAATAAACTCTCAGAATTTCAGAGAACCTCGCCACCTATCTTTACGTACTCGATTGAGCCATCGGACGTGGATGACTAGCTGTTGGTGATTGAAGAGAAGTTGGAGGTAGCCCGGTGCAGTGACCAGGAAAAATTACTCTTTGCCCCGCAGTACCTGCAGGGACCTACCGCGGCGTGGTGGAAAAGGGTTCGAAGCACCCAACCTAGGCAGAAAGAAATTACTTGGGAGATGTTCAAGGAGCAGTTCCGTAAGCATCACATCCCAGCCAGCCTGATTGGGATTAAGAAACAAGAGTTCTTTGCACTTAAGCAAGGGACTATGACAGTGACCGAGTATTTGCATAAGTTTACGCAGTTGGCCCGATATGTGGGTGAAGACTTGACCTTCGAAAGGGCTCAGATGGAGAAGTTTATGAATGGTTTACAGCAGATTCTCCAGTACCAACTGGCCTCTCAAAAATTCACGGACTTAAGATCTGGTAAATATAGCCTTGAATGTAGAGGAGAAGCATCGTGGTCTGATAGACACACGAAAGCGCAAAAGTGACAAGCACCTTGCCACTGGAGAGCCCCATCAGCGACCTCGCTACGAAAAGAAGTCCGCCCCATCCGCACCTCATTTTAGCCTCCATAATTCTCAAAGCTACCAGAGGAACAACTTCAACAGTTACCCTTCTGAAGGTTCTAATAAGAATCCGAGGAACCGTAACTGCTATTCATGTGGAGAACCCGGGCACTTTGCCTTCCAATGCCCCAAGAGGCCGCAAGAGCCCTCCGACCAACACCCACGCCAAGGACACTCCATGCCGACTCGGAGCCAAGGATCGAAAGGGACGCAGAACTACAACAAGGGGCGTGCAAATCACGTCGACGTGGAAGAGGCACAAGACGCACCAGAGGTGGTGATGGGTACGTTCCCTGTTAATACAGTAATCGCAATAGTTTTATTTGATTCTAGAGCCTCGCATTTGTTCATCTTAGAAAGATTTGTTGATAAAAATCAATTAGAGATACACCTCATGAAAGTACCCATGTGAGTGCGGACACCAGGTTCAGAGGTTAAAGCTAGATTTTGATGTAAGGATGTAAGCATCCTCATAAGGGGGGTAGAATTCTTGGCTGATCTGATCGTCCTAAGGTCAGAAGATATAGATGTGATCCTAGGAATGGATTGGTTACCTAGATTTAAGGGTAACATTAACTTTGAAACCAAAACCGTTACCCTCACCAATGCCCTAGGAAAGACAGTTAGATTTTCTCCTAAACCACCATCTGACAACCCTGGCACCCTTAACCACTTGACCACACCGGAATTGGCCCAAGTCTCCATGGTACAAAAATATCCTGACGTATTTCCAAATGAGCTACCTGGAATGCCACCAGACTGAGAATTGGAGTTTGTTATCGACTTAGTGCCAGGAACAGCACCAATAGCCAAGAGGCCCTACCACATGTCTGCCAATCTCCTGGTTGAGTTAAAGAAGCAGTTGGAAGAACTCCAAAGCAAGGCATTTATTCGACCAAGTTCATCACCATGGGGATCACCGGTATTGTTTGTTGAGAAGAAAGACAAGACTCTCCGCATGCGCGTGGATTATAGAGCCCTAAATGAGGTCACCATTAAAAACAAATACCCACTCCCACGGATCGATGATCTGTTCGACCAGATGAATGGAGCCCAAGTGTTTTCCAAGATAGACTTGAGATCTGGTTACCACCAGCTAAAAATCCGGGAGCAAGACATACCTAAGACTGCCTTCACTACCCGGTATGGCCTATATGAGTATACAGTCATGCCCTTCGGCTTAACGAATGCCCCGGCCTATTTCATGAACTTAATGAATAAAGTGTTCATGGAATATTTAGACAAGTTCGTAGTAGTGTTCATTGACGACATTCTAATTTATTCCAAAACAGACATAGAACATAAGCAACACCTACGGATAGTTTTGGACAAGCTTAGAGAACACTAGCTGTACGCCAAATTCAGCAAGTGCGAGTTCTGGCTAAGAGAAGTTGGATTCCTCGGGCATATATTGTCCGCAGGCGGTATAGCTGTCGACCCAAGTAAGGTTAAGGATGTTCTTGACTGGAAACCACCAAAGTCAGTGACTGAAGTTCGAAGTTTTCTAGGCTTGGTGGGATAATACCGCCGCTTCATCGAAGGATTCTCGAAGCTTGCTAGACCCATGACTCAATTACTTAAAAAGGACTAGAAGTTCGAGTGGACACAGAAGAGTGAAGATAGTTTCCAAGAGATGAAGAGGAGATTGACTTCAGCACCCGTGTTGACGTTACCCGATCTTCAAAAGAACTTTGATGTGTACTGTGATGCATCTCGACATGGACTTGGGTGCATGTTCATGCAGGATGGAAGGGTAGTTGTCTATGCTTCAAGGCAACTATGACCACATGAGGTGAATTACCCAACCCATGATTTGGAACTAGCCGCCGTGGTGCATGCTCTAAAACTTTGGCGACATTACCTCATCGGTAATTGCTACGAGATATACACGGATCATAAGAGCTTGAAATATATCTTCACCCAAGCAGACCTTAACATGAGACAAAGGAGGTGGCTAGAACTGATCAAGGACTATGATCTTGGAGTCCACTAGGAAGCCACACTCATTGAATGCCTTAATCCAAGCGCCCCACCCCAAATTGCACGAAGAATTTGAGAAGCTTAACTTGGGTTTAGTCAAAGAGGGGTTCATGGCCAACCTGGAAGTGACCCCGTCCCTCACAACACAAATCATAGATGCTCAAAAGGGGCATAAGAGCATAGAAGGCATCAAGGAGAAGATAAAACTTGGAAAAGCAAGTGGCTTTAAAGAAGACGAAGAAGGCACCCTATGGTTTGGAGATCGCATATGTGTACCTGCATGCGAGAAACTCAAGGAGTTGATTTTGAAGGAAGCACACAAGTCTCGATACTCCATCCACCCCGGAGGTACCAAGATGTACCAAGACTTGAAGGAAAAGTTTTGGTGGCATGGAATGAAACGAGAAATAGCGAACTTCGTCACCTAGTGCGACATATGCCAACGTGTCAAGGCAGAACACCAGAGGCCCGCAGGGCTACTACAACCTATCAAAGTTCCCGAATGAAAATAGGATGAAGTCGGTATGGACTTCATTGTTGGACTCCCGAAAACAAGAAGAGGGAATTATTCTATTTGGGTCATTATAGACCGATTGACTAAAGTGGCACACTTCTTACCAGTCAAGACCACATATAGAGGAGACCAACTAGCTAAGTTGTACCTTGCCTGGATAGTCAGCTTGCACGGAGTGCCCAAAAGGATTATTTCAGATCAAGGCACCCAATTCACCTCTCGATTTTGGGAAAGCCTGCATGAAGCTATGGGTACCCGACTAGCTTTTAGTACCGCCTATCACCTGCAGACGGATGGACAAACGGAACGAGTAAACCAGATTCTAGAAGATATGCTGAGGGCAAGTGCCCTGACCTACAGTGATAGTTGGGAGGATAGCCTGCCATACGCAGAGTTCTCGTAATCGCCAGACGAGTTTGCAAATGTCTCCGTTTGAAGCACTGTATGGACGAAAGTGTAGAACACCCCTAAATTGGTCAGAGACCGGGAAGGGAAAGGTTTTCGGACCTGACGTTCTCCAGGAAGCGGAAGAACGAGTGAGATTTATTCAAGACCGACTAAAGGTAGCCCAATCTAGACAAAAGAGCTATGCTAACCTGTCACACCCTGATTTTCTGAAACCTGAAAATTTGGGCCAACAAAAACTTTTTGCGTTAATAACAACATTCTCTTAAATAAATCTAATCAAAAATCTTGTCGTCACTTCACAACATTAACATCGTCTAATGTAACCACCGGGAGATCTCTTCCCCCTCTCGACACATGTGCTCAAACCTCCGTCGTGTTTATCTTTTCACCAATCCCACCTAATATCCCTCGACGCAAGGCGACCCCCGCCTGCCTACTCCTTATCGGACCCCTTGCGTATTCGCATATGCACATCTGAAATTTCCCACCTGCATGTGCCCATATATGTATGTGCGTATGTTCGTCTATCATGCGGTTTCATCGAAAGATTGAGCATATATATGGCGCTAACCTCCCCCATATGCCGTGATCTTCCACCATCTACTACGCCATGTCCTATCATAAGTGTGTACCCATATATACTGCTTCTATACATACACATATACGCAAAACCCTAGCCACCATGACTTCCTATGGTTGTCCTGACCCCGTTGCCACTCCATATACGCTTAATTATTCAAGTGTATGTGGGTATATGCATTCAGAGCCCCAGCTCACTCCTTGCGAGCTAAGGGGAGGTACAAAACCCTAGCTCCTTGTCCTCCTTCGGCCCTCCTATTTTTTTTCTTGATTATTTATCTACGTAAACACATTCCATTAACAAGATGTTTAGGGTGATAGTCCTGAAACGTTTGAAATATGATATCTCCCTAATCTGGGCTATACAGAACCTTTCAAAAAATAGCACATACCCATTTTAAAATTATATTAGTGCTCCTCCGCAACTTAATGGTTTTAATGGCATGCCAATTGAATGTTCTGTTGTAGTAGCTAGAGTCAACCAACTTGCATATACGTATGTCCATGAGTCTGTGCAGCATTAATTCACTCCATATGACCATACGTGATCACCCCTTAACCCAATTAAAGAAATATATATATATATATATGCACTTATGCCATCTACCAATGCAGGTGCATGTGCATAGAAAATAACTCGTAGTCCTTTTTCTGAAGCTATCAGGGTCATGTCCCATCACCTACACATACAACACCAAGCCCGGGATGAATTAATTCTTGCGGTGCGAGTACACTACTGACCCCTTTGTACTGCCACACATTGCATGATTCTCTTGCCAACACACCAATTGGTGCCCCACTTGCCCTGTATGTTCCTGCTCAACCGTGCCACCTCCCCTTCTCAATAGCATTCGGTGCCTAATATTCCACTACTCACCCGTGCTGCTACAGAGCACTGCACCAGTACTCGTTTTTCCTTCACTTCTAGCTTCTCTTTCCCTGACCCCCTGTTTAGCCCATCACCTTTGCTTCCACAGCAGTAGACGGTGCCTACTTCTGCTGCGCTACAGCAACCCCCAGCTGCTTGGCCATGAATGCACCATTTGCTCCGCTGCAGCTCCACCTTAGCCAACAACGAGCGTACTTAATTCCCTCCGTGCAACTCGGTTCCTAAAGCCACATCGCTTGCCGCGGCATGATGCCACACACACTCCACTCTCCCTGCCCATTTAAACTGAACCGATCTCATCTACTCTCTCAGCTCACCTATTTCTCAACTCTCCTCTCTGCGTGGTCCTCCCGAGCTCCAGCACCAGCTAGCCGAGTTTCCTCTCTTCTGCACTCCCTAAAACCCAAGCACCCTCTCCTGCATTATCATCTCCTCGAGCTCCCCTTCCCCCTTCATTCCCGAGCTCCCTTGCTCCGCTTGTTTCTTCCTCAAGCCAAGCCTCACCCGAGCTGCCTTGCCGCGCCACCTCCCGTTGCCGCAGCTCCACGCCGGTGAAGCTCTGGCCGTCGCTTCCAGCAACAACGCCGCCGCCCTCCTGGACCTGCTACGACCCTTGCCGCCTTACGTCTCGCTTGCTGCCCCATTGGCCCAGCTCCCCTCAACACCGCCGTCAGAACCAGACACAGGAGCTAGCTAACCGCCCCATTCCCTCTTCTTCCCGAGCGCCCTTTTTTTCCCATTCTGTTTCCCCTCTACTCGCCGAGCTGTGCCCCCCTTCTCCTCTGGACTTCCCCTATAGCTGCCATAGAGGGGCACACCACTCCGATTGTTCCTCCGTCAGTTGCCGAGCCGAGCAACTGGGACTCGCCGCCACCATCTCCCGAGCTGCGGCCCAACCCGACGACGAGGTCCCCGCCATCACCAGTCCAGCCACCGCGTCCCCTTGGCCTGCTTCGACTGCTCTTGCCACCGCCTAGCCCCAAGTCGCCATCCGTCAGTAAGACACCACCGAGCCGAGCACCAGGACCGGCCGAGACCCACCACGCCGCCACCCTCTGTTTTGTTGTTGCCGCTCATGCCGCCGGTAGAATCGCAGCGACACCGCCGTCTAACCCACTAATTAACCCTAACTTTCTCATTAAGCAATTCACTTAAGCCACCAGCATGTCGTTGATCAAGGTACCTGGCTTTAAATGAAGACGTAATCGCTTAGTACGTTTACTATACTAGGAAGCGAACGCTACCCGTTTATTTGTTCCCTTATACGCTTTCCTCTCTTGGAAGCGTATTTGCATCCAAAGCCTTTCTGCTTTCCACCTTTGTGGGCTAATGGTGGCTTTCCCGAGTGCGCCTTCGACGTTAGCCCTAGCTCTGCCGGTAGAGTGCCCCCCTTTCTTAATTCCCTCCCGACAAATCTTTGGAAGCTCAAATCTCCTCCATCGTAACTCCAATTGACCCCATTCTTTTTCCTATATTCATCTAAAATCAAACCCTAACCAATAGTACCATTTTCATAATTTTTAAAATATTTTGAATAATCAAATTTGAAATTAGTTCGTAATTGAGCATGTTTATGTATTCCTTAAGCATAGTCTAATACGATTAATATCTGATGATGGATAGTACGGTATCCCGCGTATTAGGGGTATCCGTATACAGAATCCCAGGACTTTAGGAAGGGACAGCGTGCCCGGTAGGGATCCCTGGACGACAAGGTAACCCCTCTCGGGAAGGGAAGACTCCCCTTAAACTAGGAAGTCAATCCCAACGTTTAAGGAGACCAGAGTCCTACTCGGGTATAAGTCCACGTCCAGTACGACCCTGAGAACCCCCTATATAAGGATCAGCAATCCCATAGGGGAGGAGGAGGGGGCCTGATAGGTTGAGAGAGAGATTCCAAGAGGTCCAACAGATCAATCTAGTCGCAGCACAAGAAGCATAGGATTTCAGGAGGTGAAGCCCTAAGAAGACCCGCTACCTCGAAGGAGTCAAGCTCGGCGGTTAGCTTAGATTAGTCTACGATTAGGTCTAGGGTAGCCACTAACATACACCCCCATTGTAAAGCGTGTTCTCCATCAATATATAGCAACAGGACGTAGGGTTATTATCCTGAGGGAGGCCCGAACCTGTATAAAAACGGCTGTCCCTGCTGTCAGATCTCCTGGCACTTGGGCCCTAGAGGTCCCTACCCCAACAATCCTCATTCCACGAATACCGTAAGATCGCCGATTCACCGATCGTCGACAGATGGCGCTGACCGTGGGGGACTTCTCCGGACCAAGCCGTCCAGGAAAGATCAGAGTCGGCAGGACGCGCAACTAAGCGCGATCAGATCTCAGCGCCGGGTGCACAGCCCTCATCGGTTTCGACCGAGGAGGAAGTAGCGAACCCGGTAGGAAAACAGATCGCAATCTCGCCCCGTACCGGGTACTCGGGCCAGGGTTTCTACGACAACTTTGGCCCCATGGACCCGTACCCGGTTACGGATCGAGTGGATTTTGGAGAGTACGCCCTTGGAGAGGACTCGGACGGCGAAGCAGATCACTTCAGAACCGAGTGCGCCAGGGCCTTCAGCGGGAAGTTGGTCTTGAACGACAACTCCCCGGCAGGAACGACCAGCCCCATGGTTGGAATTTCTCCTGCGAATTCTGATCGTGAGGACGATCAAGAGCGTACCCACGTCGCGTCCGATGAGGACAACGTGATGGAATACGAGTACACCTCGTCCAGCCAAGGACCTCGGATGGTACTCGCGATCGACGATGGTCGAGAAGACCTCGAAGATCACAATCTGTCTGGGGGCTCGCACATGGTCGCCTCCCACATGCACGGGGGCTTACCCGCCGCCGGGAAAAGAACTCCCCGCCAGAACGAAGACTTGCCTGCCGCTGGGGAGAGATCTCCCCCGGGAACAAGGGAATACGTGTCCCGAACTGCTCGAAGACTTGCGGAAGTACGCAATCTGCTGTCAAAGCCTCCCGTGGCGGACTTATCGACACCCGCGGGTGTGCAGTGGCTGCAACGGCTGGGGGCTGACCTCCAAGAGGCTCAGAACCAGGCCGAATCTTCTCGAGCCCAATCGGTGGCCCGTAGCTCTACTCGGGTGGACACCCCTCCTTCGCCAGAAAAGCACGATCGGGAGGGACGACACCCCAGGAACAGGCCTCCTCAGGAGGAGCCACCTGTTGACCTCCGAGAACAGCTCGAAAAGCGCCACCGCCAAAGGCGTCAGCAAGAGCAGCAACCTTCTCGGAGAGACCACGCACAAAATGCCAATGCTCGGGGCCGATCTTCGACCTCGAATAGCGGCGAGACTGCACCTTATCGGGGCTCCTTCAGCTGATGCCAGGCGCTATCCCAGGAACTCCGTCAGGTACGTTGGCCTTCTCGTTTCAAGCCCGGCTCGCTGGAATCATACGACGGAACTACGAACCCCGTAGAGTTCCTTCAGATCTACACCACCGCGATCGAGGCAGCCGGCGGAGACGAGAAGGTTATGGCCAACTATCTTCCTACCGCTCTCAGAGAAGCCGCTCGGACATGGTTGACGAATCTACCCCCAGGAACGATCCGTTCATGGGGACAGCTATGCGACATGCTACTCGGGAACTTCCAGGGTACCTTCCCAAGACGTGGTCGGGTCGACGATCTATTCCTTGTCGTCCAACGACCAGATGAGACCTTCCGAGAGTTTACCAAAAGGTTTAGTGCTGTTCGCAACACTATCCCAAAGATAACGAACTCGGACGTCATCCGCGCCTTCACTCGAGGCAGCAGAAACGAGATGTGCACGCATGATCTGATCATGCGGCCACCGAAAACCACCAGGCAGCTCATGGATTTGGTCGAAAAGGCTGCTTGTGCGGAGGAAACCCTGCGCTATATCAAACAACAGCGGGGTGAGTCGACCAGTTCTCCCCTCCGGTCGTGGAGCGATTCGCGCAAGTCTAAGCGCAAGAAGAAGCCCTCCGGAGGGAACAAGGAGAAAAGGATCAAAGCCGATGAGGTAATGGCCAAAATCTCCGAGAAGCGCACCTGGCGATCACGCCCCAAGGACAAACCTACCACGTCCTCCGACAAGTCATCCAAGCCCTGGTGCAATTTTCACCAGACTGACTCGCATGATCTACGACAGTGTCGCATCTTCAAGAAGTATCTTCAGGAAGAACGAGAGAAGTTCCGCGAGGAGAACCCTCAGGTCGCTAACAACAGTCGGGAAGCAACTTCGTCCGACGACGATGACTCCACCCCTGAGCCTTTCCAGGGGCATGTCAGAGCAATCGAGCACATATTCGGGGGCTCAACCTCTTACGAGTCCAAAAGGCAATACAAGGCGATCGCCCGAGAAGTTCTCGCGCGTGTACCGCGAGTTCCTCGAGCGATCAAGCGGTCCGAGGTCACGATCTCTTTCGACCAGACCGATTGCCCCGAAAATTGCGCTCGACCGGGACGATACCCTATTGTGGTCGAGCCGACGATCAACAACTGCCGAGTGGGCTGCGTATTAATAGATGGAGGGAGCTCCCTCAATATCCTATTGGCCAACGCCCTCGACGCAATGCAAGTGCCACGATCGTCTGTTCAGACGGTGACGCACGCCTTTCACGGCATCGTCCCGGGCTCATCGGCCACGCCGATAGGGCAAGTCGCGCTCCCGGTCACCTTCGGTACACCGGAGAACTTCCGAACAGAGAAAATCCTGTTCGATGTAGTCGATTTCGAAACAGCCTACAATGCTATCTTGGGACGCCCGACTCTGGCCAAGTTCATGGCAGCTACGCACTACGCTTACCGGTGCATCAAGATGCCCGGCCCAAAGGGTCCCCTCATGATAAGGAGCTCCCCCAGAGAAGCACTACTCTGCGATAAGCGCAGCCTCGACCACGTACAAACACTCCTGGGGGACGGAGAGCATATGCCCTCGAAAACCAGCACGGCCGTGAAGACCCACGGCGAGGTAAAAATAGTCCCTCTGGATCCAGCAGAGCCCTCCAAGACAGTCCGGATCAGGTCAACGCTTGATCCGGACTTGGAATCGCCGCTCATCGCTTTTCTCCGAGGGAATTCAGACGTTTTCGCGTGGCAACCATCCGACATGCCTGGAATCCCCAGAGAAGTGATTGAGCACAGACTAGCTGTCCGTCGGGACGCCGTACCAGTGAAACAAAAACTACGGCGATTCGCCCCAGATCGGAAAGAAGCCATCAAGGTGGAAATCGAAAAACTCTTGAAAGCCGGGTTTATCCGGGAAGTTGAGCACCCTGAATGGCTCGCCAATCCAATGATGGTTAAGAAAGCCAACGGGAAGTGGCAGATGTGCGTCGACTTCACGGATCTCAACAAGGCCTGCCCAAAGGACGCTTTCCTCTTACCCAGAATAGATCAGATAGTGGACTCGACATCAGGGTGTGACTATCTAAGCCTCCTCGACGCCTATTCGGGCTACCACCAAATAAGCATGTGTCGGGAGGATGAGGAGAAAACCTCCTTTGTAACTCCGTTCGGGGTATTCTGCTATTCAAAAATGCCTTTCGGACTAAAAACCGCGGGAGCAACATATCAACGCGGAATGCAGCTCGCCCTCCACAGCCAAATTGGTCGAAACGTTGAAGCGTATGTCGACGACCTCGTCGTGAAAACAAAGAAGAAGGAAGACCTGATTTCGGACCTACTGGAAACATTCACCAACCTCCGGAGAAACAGAATAATGTTGAACCCGGAGAAATGTACCTTCGGAGTCAGTGCCGGAAAGCTACTCGGCTTCTTGGTATCACACCGGGGAATTGAGGCCAATCCCGATAAAATACGGGCGATCACGAAAATGAGGTCCCCGAGAACGGTCCGAGACGTCCAGAGACTCACGGGTTGCACGGCGGCCATGAGCCGATTCATATCCCGACTAGGTGACCATGGGATTCCTTTCTTCAAACATCTGCGACAACACGACGGGTTCGAGTGGGCGGAGTCCGAAACGGCATTCCAAGAGCTCAAAGAATACTTAACCAGCCCCTTGGTGCTGGTCGCGCCCAATCTCGAGGAAGGGCTGCTGCTTTACATCGCAGCCGGGCCGTCCGCAGTCAGCGGAGTGTTGACGGTGGAATGTGAAACTTCCGAGCACCGTGAGAAGACCCAGAAACCAGTATACTACATCAGCGAGATCTTGCACGGACCCAAGGAGCGTTATCCTCAAGTTCAAAAGCTCCTGTACGCGGTCCTCACCACATCCCGCAAGCTCCGACACTATTTCCAAGCTCACATGATCACGGTTCCGACCACCTACCCTTTGGGAGAAATTCTCCGCAATCGCGAGGCCATCGGTCGAATCGCCAAGTGGGCTGTTGAGCTCGGGGAGTTCGATATCCACTTCGTTCGGCACACGGCGGTCAAGTCGCAAGTCCTCATTGATTTCGTCATTGAATGGACGGAGCCTGACCATTCGGCGTCACCAGCAGTAAAGGACGATATCTAGACACTACACTTCGACGGTTCCTTAACCATCGAAGGCACGGGGGCTGGGATAATCTTGACCTCCCCGACTGGAGAACGCCTGCAGTATATACTACGGATTGACTTCCCGGCTACGAATAACGTAGCGGAGTACGAAGGGTTGCTAGCCGGTCTCAGAATTGCCTCAGCACTCAGAATTCGCCGCCTTTTCGTGAACGGAGACTCGCAGTTGGTGGCAAGACAAGTGTCCAAGGAGTACCAAACCACAGACCCAAATATGGCAGCTTACCTCGCGGAGGTGAGAAAGCTAGAGAAGAAGTTCGTCGGTTTTGAAGTACGGTATATCCCTCGAAAGGATAACTGCCAAGCCGACAATCTTGCCCGCCTAGCCTCCTCACGATCTCCATGCCCACTCGGGGCCTTTGTAGAAAGGATCTCGATGCCGTCCGTGGCTTCTCTTGAACCCGGGGACGAAGGAGTGATGGATAAGCACCACTCAAGGGTGTCACCAGGCATTGACGCTCCGAGGGGAGTGGCGGGGTGTCTCGTCGCCCCCCTCGATCTTGAAGATTCGTGGATAGAGCCCATCCGCAGGTACCTTCTCGATCGAACTACGCCTGAGGACGATACACTTTCCGAGCAAATTGCCCGGCGCGCCAGGATGTATTCCCTGGTCGATGGGGCCCTCTACCGACGAGGGGCCCACGGAGTACTCATGCAGTGTATCCCTCAGACGCAGGGTATAAGATTACTCGAAGAGATCCATGGAGGGGTGTGCGGGGCACATGCATCTTTCCGAACCCTGGTCAGAAAGGCCTTTAGACAAGGATTCTATTGGCCGACAGCCCTCCATGACGTGAGCAAGTTAGTGAAGCGATGCCGTCAGTGTCAATTTCACCGCAGACGCATTCACCAGCCCGCCTAGGCATTACAGACAATCCCCTTGTCATGACCATTCGTCGCATGGGGCCTCGATATCCTAGGGCCGTTCCCGGTGGCACCCGGGGGCTATAAGTTTCTCTTCGTCGCGATCGATACATTCACCAAATGGATCGAAGCCAAACCTGTCTCACAGATCACGTCGGAAGCGGCCAAGCGGTTCATAATGAGAAACGTTATGACCAGGTTTGGCGTCCCGAGCAGAATCATAACCGACAACGGTACTCAGTTCTCCAGCTCCGACTTCATCGAGTACTGCACCGAGCTCGGCACCACGATACGCTATGCCTCGGTTTACACACCCACAGAGCAACGGACAGGTCGAACGCGCCAACGGACTTATACTCCAGGGGATGAAAACTCACGTCTTCGATAGACTCTCCGCCCACGCCAAGGCTTGGGTCCGCGAGTTGCCCTCCGTCCTCTGGGCTCTACGGACAACCTCCAATCGGGCTACCGGAGAAACACCGTTCGGCTTAGTATATGGAGCCGAGGCCATGCTGCCATGTGAACTTGCCCTAAAATCCCCACGGGTAGAACTGTACACCGACAAGGAAGAAATCCCTCGAAGAGAGGACAACCTCAACTACATTGAGGAAAAGCGGACCCAGGCTCTTCTCCGGGCTACCCGCTACCAGCAGAACCTCTGTCGTTACTATGACAGACATGTTCGACAACGCTCACTGCAAGTCGGAGACCTCGTCCTACGACTCGTACAAAATAAAAGCAATTGCAATAAGCTGTCTCCCAAATGGGAGTGTCCTTATACAATAGTCGAAGTAACTCGACCAGGATCTTTCCGACTAGCAATGGAAGATGGCCGAGTCCTAACGAATTCCTGGAACATCGATCAGCTCCAGAAGTTTTACGTGTAAGGCTAATCGACTGACCACTCGAGAGCATCCCTCGAGTGGACAGTCGGGGGCTGGTCCAAAGACTTAAACTCAGAAGTCATTCATTAGAAAAAAACAGAAGTTCTATACATGTCTGACGTACATACGAAGGCTATGCATTTACAAGTTGGGCAAGCGCAAACGCCCAGGGAAATCTTGAGCGGCTCGGTCCAATTCCGCCAGGCGATCAGGGAAGTTCTCCGTGGCTCGGATAGACACACCGACCATGGTAAGCACCAGCTCGAGGCGGTCCGCCATCTTTAACAGATTCTCCTCGGCGGACGAGGCTCGCGCTTTCTCTTGGGAAAGGGCATCTTTCTCCCGAGAAAGGGCATTGGAAAGCCGCGCCGATTGGTCTCGGAGTGACTGGACCTCGCCGCGAGCGGAGTTCCACCTGTCATGAGCATGCTGAGAAGAAAAACGACAAGGTCAGATAGGCTGGCAATATCATCTGACAAAACCTATGACGGGCAGGAACCTTTCCTACCTCCACCAAGGGTCTGAGTAGCGCTATGGGATCGTCTTCGACTGAGGCTTCCCCGCCCTGGAGACTTGGCTCCGGCTGGTCCTTGGTGGGTGAAGAGGGGGGTACCACGTCAACCGGGCCCCGACTAGGAAGCAATCTGATAAACCGCTTCCTCCATGGAGCAGCAAGAGGGGCAGGCTTTGGTGGAGAAGCGTCCCTGCAGGTCGCATTCAGAATCCAGAACTAGGAGCGTAAGCTCGACAAAGCAAGAAGCGGAAGGATGGTACCTTGCCCTCTTCAGTGAAATGGAGCGCCTTCATCGGACCAAAGGATCTCCTGCTCCTCGAAGACAGGGCGGCGATTCGGATCTCGATTCGCCCCGCGCAACCTCTTCCACCTTCTCGGTGGGCTTAGTGTCCCCGTCACGCTGATCCTCGGCCGCGGTCGAGCATCGACTAGGACTAGAGGGCCCAGCTTCGGGGTCATCTATTCCCCGTCCTTCTCTCTGCAGAAAGGGTCCATTCCACGAAACCAGTGTAAGGTGGGCATGAAGGACCTGGGGCCCTAAAAAAGAAAAGATTACCGCTAGAACCTCTTCCCGCTCGTGCAAAGGTCGAAGAGGTAGCGATGTGGGGACAACCTGGCGATTGGGCGGAGGTACTCGCTTGAAGAGAGTTTTTACCTTCTCGGACACCTCCACTCCGAGAGGGCTGTTCGAGACAAAGAAAGATTTAGAACACCCCGATAAGTCCTTCTTACGGGGTTATGAGGGGAAAGCTTACCCATTCTTCTCCACCGATGGTACTGATCGCTTGTCGAGTCCCAAGCACCTGTCTCCCTGTACCGTAAGGGGCAAATTCCGCGCCTGACGAAGTCGGCGACAACGTCGGCCGAGGACAGGCCTCGGGTTCGCAGAACCTTGATCTCCCCGACCAGGTGCTGGAGACGGGAGTCGAGCAGGGTCTCGTCGGTCCAAGTGGATGCCGCGTCGGGCTGAGTTCCCCAGTACCTTATGCTCAAGGGGATCGATGGACGGCAATAGCACCACTCATACTCCCATCCTGCGAAGGAACGGATTCCGGTGACGTCGATATACTCCGCGGCCCTATCTTCTCGAAGGCGGACACTCGCGCCTTCCACTACCTTCTTCTTGGTCCTCTCCATCTTGTGGAAATATCTGAATAAATCCAACGATGGCCGCACTCCGAGGAACGTTTCGCACAGATGGGCGAACACACTCAGGAGGGTGTACGAGGCCGGGTCAAGATTCACCACCTCCACTCGATAGAACAGGAAGATCGAATGTAGGAAGGTGGAAGGAGGCAAGAAGAACCCGCATCGGAAGAAGTCGGGGAAGACAACCAGCCAGCCGGATTCAGGTTCAGGAACTCTCTCGCCCCGAACATGGCGGAACTCGGCTTGGCGGGTTGATTGGATAAGAGTCAGCTCTATGGAAGATGCGAGTTTCGCCTCGGTCATCTCCGAGCGCGGCCATGGTTCGTCAACCAACGGGCTCCCGGCCATGGCGCGGTGAGAAAGGAGATGAGGGGAGCAAGAAGGCTAGGAGGCAAAGAGACAATGTGTGCAAAAACCCCAATTCTTGGACTCCTAAAGATTTAAACTCTCGCCGGAGCCGAGCGCGGTTTTCGGCACGATCAGTTCCATCGCATTTAATGCGGACAGTTGCTTTTTCCGCGTACAGGGCGCTTCGCGGGAAAAAGAGGATCTGACAACCCACGACCCGGAGGAAACGCATCGTGGTTTGGCATACGATTAGCAGCCCCACGGCGCAGAGAGAGAAAAGATTCTTAGCCCCACGGCGCAGAGAGAGAAAAGATTCTTCATCACCACGCGAAATTTCCGCCATGATGGTTCCGTTTCCCAGAAATATGCAAGGCGAACGCGTGTCCGTGATCGACGGATCAGATCAGATCGGAAAGGTGTTCTGGATTTTCCAAAGGACTATTCCGATAAGGATTTCACGACTACTCGGTAGGAGTTGAGCCTACTCGGGGAAGTCACCGCTAAAAACTACTCGGATCGCCTACTCGGAGTTTCGTCCCCGACGAGGGCAGATTCCAAACAGAACCATCATGACCTCACTTCACGTACTGATGGGGGGCTTGATGATGGATAGTACGGTATCCCGCATATTAGGGGTATCCGTATACAGAATCCCAGGACTTTAGGAAGGTACAGCATGCCCGGTAGGGATCCCTGGACGACAAGGTAACCCCTCTCGGGAAGGGAAGACTCCCCTTAAACTAGGAAGTCAATCTCGACGTTTAAGGAGACCAGAGTCCTACTCGGGTATAAGTCCACGTCCAGTACGACCCTGAGAACCCCCTATATAAGGATCAGCAATCCCATAGGGGAGGAGGAGGGGGCCTGATAGGTTGAGAGAGAGATTCCAAGAGGTCCAACAGATCGATCTAGTCGCAGCACAAGAAGCATAGGATTTCAGGAGGTGAAGCCCTAAGAAGACCCGCTGCCTCGAAGGAGTCGAGCCCAGCGGTTAGCTTAGATTAGTCTACGATTAGGTCTAGGGTAGCCACTAACATACACCCCCATTGTAAAGCGTGTTCTCCATCAATATATAGCAACAGGACGTAGGGTTATTATCCTGAGGGAGGCCCGAACCAGTATAAAAACGGCTATCCCCTGCTGTCAGATCTCCTGGCACTTGGGCCCTAGAGGTCCCTACCCCCAGCAATCCTCATTCCACGAATACCGTAAGATCGCCGATTCACCGATCGTCGACAATATCTTTCCACATAAACTGAAGTACAACATGAGAGATCAGTGTACCTTGGTTTGAAAACCTTTTAGCTATGAAAAACGGTGAGGATTTTGAAAATTTAATAATACCGTCACAACCCAAGCTAAAAAACGGTGAGGATTTTGAAAATTTAATAATACCGTCACAACCCTTGTATGCATATATGTACACATTTACACATGAAACAATTTTATCCTTTCTGAAGAGCTTTCCATATATCTTGTCCAAAACCTTCCAGCCAGTTCAATGTCCTCGGACCCAACCTTTATATGAGAGCTAAAAGCTTTTGAATGCTAGTATACTTATTGTCGACGATTGGTGAATCGGCGATCTTACGGTATTCGTGGAACGGTGATACTGGGGGGTAGGGACCTCTAGGGCCCAAGGCCAGGAGATCTGACAATAGGGGATAACCCTTTTTTATACAGGTTCGGGCCTCCCTCAGGATAATAACCCTACGTCCTGTTCGTATATATTAATGGAGAAAACGTCTTTACAAGGGGTGTATGTTAGTGGCTACCCTAGGCCTAATCACGGACTAATCTAACTAATCCCGCAGGACTCGACTCCTTCAAGGCAGCG
>JAGXJF010000343.1:0-30570 GCA_019208055.1 Stipa capillata | reverse complement strand
ATCACGAACATCCGACTAAACGGTCCACCCCGACGTCCCGACCCTCAAAGTTTTGAGTCCTGACGATCCGACCAAACCGTCCAACCCGGCCACCACGGACCTCGCGAATTGTTGGTCCCGAACCGTCCGCCAAACGTCCCAACCCGACCGTCTCCGACCTCCAATACTGGTGACCCGACCCGTCCGACCAAACCGTCCAGCAGACGACCGTCCACCAAACTTCCAAACGGTCCGTCTCGGAAGAGGTCCTGATCTCCTCTAGTTGTCGCTGACCATCAAACCAACCGTCCAACCGACCTGTCCAAGAACTGTCCAATCGGATCGCGTCCGGAAAAAGGTCCAGTATCTCCTCTTGTGTCCCGAACCTCGGCCCAAACGTCGCCAAATAACCCCGACGTCTCGGACCCTACAAACTGTTGCGTCCCCGAACCATCCCCACCAACCGTCCAACCGACTGTCTGGCAGTTCCTAATGGTCCGTCCGGAAGTCTATATCTCCTCTATATTGTCCCAAACCATTCCGAGCTAACCGTCCAACCCAACCATCCAGGACCTTGTCAAATGGTCGTCCGGAGAAGGTCCGGTTCTCCTTCCTGAACACCATCACGAACACACCATCCAACACCACCGTCCCGGAACCTACAACTAGTTGGTCCCGAAATATCCGATCAAACCGACCAATCCGACCGCTCGGACCCTCAAAACTTTCGGTCCGAACATCGACAAAACCGTCCAGCGACCGTCTCAGACCCTCAAACTGTTGACGCCGAACCGTCGACCAAACCGTCCGGACCTGACCGTCCCCAAACTCCGAACGGTCCGTCCGAAGGAGGTCCCGATCTCCTCTAGTTGTTCTGAACCATCAAACCAAACCGTCACAACCCGACCATCGAAGAACTTTCAATCGGTCCGTCCGGAAGAAGGTCCGAATCTCTCTTGTTGTCCCGAACCCTCCGACCAAAACCGTCCAACCGACCGTCTCGGACCCTACAAACTGTTGGTCCCGAACCATCCAACCAAACCGTCCAACCCGACTGTCCTGGAAGTTCCTAATGGTCACGTCCGGAAGGTCTATATCTCCTCTAATTGTCCCAAACCATCCGAGCTAACCTCCAACCCAACCGTCCAGGACCTTTCAAATGTTCCGTCCGGAAGAAGGTCGGTTCTCCTCTCCTGAAACCATCCGAACAAAATATCCCAACCCAACCGTCCAGGAACCTACAATAGTTGGTCCCGAAATATCCGATCAAACCGACCAAATCGACCGCCTCGGACCCTCCAAACTTTCGGTCCGAAACCATCCGACCAAAACCGTCCAACTGACCTCCCGGACCCTCCAACCGTGGTCCCGAACCATCCGACCAAACCGTCCAACCCGACCGTTCCGGACCTTCCAAATGGTCCGTACGGAAGAGGTCCGGTTCTCCTCTACTTCTTCCGAACATCCGACAAACCATCCAACCCGACCGTCCGGACCCTCCAAACTGTTGGTCCTGAACCATCCGACCAAACGGTCCAACCCGACCGTACCGGACCCTCCAAACTGTTGGTCCCGAACCATCCGACCTAACGTCCAACCGACCGTCCCGGAGCTCCAAACAGTAGGTCCCGAACCATCCGACCAACCGTCCACCGACCGTCCCGGAACATCCAAATTGTCCGTCGGAGAAGGTCCGGATCTCCTCTAGTTGTCCCGAGCCATCCAACCAAACCGTCCAACCGGACCGTCACACACTCCAAACTGTTGGTCCCGAACCATCCGACCAAACCGTCCAGCCCGATGGTCCTGGAACTTCCAAATGGTCCGTCCGGAAGGTCTAGATGTCCTCTTGTTGTCCCAAACTATCCGACCAAAACCGTCCAACCCGACCGTCCGGACCTCCCAAACGGTCCGTCCGGAAGAAGGTCCGGTTCTCCTCTATTTCTCCCGAACCATCCGACCAAACATCCACCCGACCGTCCCGCACCGTCCAAACTGTTTGTTCCGGAACCATCCGACCAAAACCCATCCCGACCGTCTGGGACCTTCCAAACTTGTGTCCTGAACCAGTCCGGCCAAAACCGTCCAACCGGACAGTCCCGGGCCCTCCAGGACATTGGTCTCAAACCATCGACCAAACCATCCAACCCGACCGTCCCTGACCCTCCAAAACTGTTGGTCCCGAACCATCCGACCAAACCGTCCAACCGACCGTCGCGGACCCTCCAAACTGTGGTCCCGAACCGTCCGATCAAACCGTTCAAACCCGACCGTCTCAGACCCTCCAAACTATTGGCCCCGAACCGTCAGACCAAACCGTCCAACCGACGTCCCAGACTTCCAAACGGTCCGGTCCGGAAGAAGATCCGGTCTCCTAGTTCTTCGAACATCCGACCAAACCATCCAACCCGACCGTCCCGGAACCTGCAAACTGTTGGTCCCGAACCATCCGACCACACCGGCCACCGATCGTCTCGGCCCTCCAAACTGTTGCGTCCCAAACCATCCGACCAAACCGTCGAGCCCGATCGTCCCGGACCTTCAAACGGTCCGTCCGGAAGAAGGGTCCGGCTCTCCTCTTGTTGTCCCGAACCATCCGACCAAACAATCCACCCGGACCGTCCCGGACCCTCCAAACTGTTGGTCCCGAACCATCCGACGAAACCTCCAAACCGACCGTCTCGGACCCTTCAAATTGTTGGTCCCGAACCATCCGACGAAACCATCCAACCCGACCGTCCCGGACCCTCCAAACTGTTGGTCCGAACCATCGGACCAAACCGTCCAACCCGACCGTCCCGGACCCTCCAAACTGTTGGTCCCAAACCATCCGACCAAATCGTCCAATCCGATCACCACGGACCCTCCGAACTGTTGGTCCCGAACCATCTGACCAAACCGCCCAACCCGACCGTCCTCGGACCTCCGAACTGTTGGTCCCGAACCATCCGACCAAAACCGTCCAACCCGACCGTCCCGAAACATCCAAACGGTCCGTCCGGAAGAATGTCCGATCTCCTCTACTTTCCTGAACCATCAGACCAACCGTCCAACCCGACTGTCTCGGACCCTCCTAACCGTTGGTCCCGAACCATCCGACCAAACCGTCCAACACGACAGTCCTGGAACATCCAAATGTTCCCGTCCGGAAGGTCCAGATCTCCTCTAATTGTCCCAAAACCATGCGACCAAGCCGTGCAATCCGACCGTTCCGGACCTTCCGAACGCTTCGTCTGGGAGGTCCGGATCACCTCTAGTTGTCCCGAAACCATCCGACTAAACCGTCCAACCCGACCGTCCCGGACCCCCCAAACTGTTGGTCCCGAACCATCCGACCAAACCGTCGAACCGATTGTGCCGAAGCTTCCAAACGGTCCGTCCGAAGAAGGTCCGGACTCTCCTCTAGTTCTCCGAAGCATCCGACCAAACAATCCAACCAGACCGTCCCAGACCCTCCAAACTGTTGGTCGCGAACCATCCGACCAAACCGTCCAACCGACCGTCTTGGACCCTCCAAAACTGTTGGTCCCACACCATCCGACCAAACTCGTCCAGTCGACCGTCCCGGGACCCTCCAAACTGTTGGTCCCGAATCATCCGACCAAATCATGCAACCCGGTCCTCCGGACCTTCCAAACGGTCCGTCCGGAAGAAGGTCCGGTTTTCCTTTAGTTCTCCCGAACCATCCGGCCAAACCATACAACCCGGACCGTCCCGGACCCTCCAAACTGTTGGTCCCGAACCACCGGACCAAACGTCCAACCCGACCGTCTCGGACCCTCCAAACTGTTGGTCCGAACTGTCCGACCAAACGTCCAACCCGACCGTCCCGAAACTTCCAAACGGTCCGTCCGGAAGAAGGGTCGGATCTCCTCTAGTGTCCCGAAACCATCCAACCAAACCGTCCAACCAGACCACCCCGTACTCTCCGAACTGTTGGACACGAACCATCCGACCAAACCATCCAACCCGACCATAACGGACCCTCCAAACTGTGGTCCCGACACGTCCGACCAAACCATCCAACCCGACCGTCCCAAAACTTCCAAACGGTCCGTCCGGAAGAAGGTCCTGATCTCCTCTAGTTGTTGGAACCATCCGACCAAACCGTCCAAACCGACCGTCCCGGACCTTCCAACGGTCTGTTTGGAAGAGAAGTCCGGGTCTCCTCTAGTTCTTCCGAATTATCCGACCAAACTCTCCAACCCGACCGTCTCGGGCCCTCCAAACTGTTAGTCCCGAACCATCCGACCAAACCGTTCAACCCGACCGTCCCGGGAACTTCCAAACGGTCCGTTCGAAAGAAGGTCCGGATCTCCTCCAGTTGTCCCGAACCATCCAACCAAACCGTCCAACCCGACCGTCTCAGACCCTCCAAACTTTGGTACCGAACCATCTGACCAAACCGTCCAACCCGACTGTCCTGGAACTTCCAAATGGTCCATCCGGAAGGTCCAGTTCTCCTCTAGTTCTCCCAAACCATCGACCTAACCGTCCAACACCGACCGTCCCGGACCGTCCAAAAGGTCCGTCCGGAAGAAGGTCCGGATCTTCTGTAGTTGTCCCGAACCATCCGACCAAACCGTCCAACCCGGCCGTCCCGGACCCTCCAAACTGTGGTCCCGAACCATCCGACCAAAACGTCCAACCCGACCGTCCCGGACCCTCCGACTGTTGTTCCCAAACGATCCGACCAAACCATCGAACCCGACCGTCTCGGACCTTCCAAACGGTCTGCCGGAGAAGGTCCGGGTCTCCTCTAGTTCTCCCGAATTATCCGACCAAACCGTCCAACCCTACCGTCTCGGGCCCTCCAAACTGTTAGTCCGAACCATCCGACCAAACCGTCCAACCCGACCGTCCGGAACTTCCAACGGTCCGTCCGAAAGAAGGTCCGGATCTCCTCCAGTGTGTCCCGAACCATCCAACCAAACCGTCCAAGCCGACCGTCTCAGACCCTTCAAATGTTGGTACCGAACCATCTTACCAAACCCTCCAACCCGGCTGTCCTGGAACTTCAAATGGTCCATCCGGAAGGTCAGTTCTCCTCTAGTTTCCCAAACCATCCGACCTAACCGTCCAACCCGACCGTCCCGGACCTTCCAAAAGGTCCGTCCGGAAGAAGGTACGGACCTCCTGTAGTTGTCCCGAACCATCCGACCAAACCGTCCAACCGACCGTCCACGGACCTCACGGGTCCAAAACGTCTGGTCGTCAAAACTCCGACCAAACCGTCCAACCCGACCGTCCCGGACCCTCCGAACTGTTGTTCCCAAACGATCCGACCAACCGTCGAACCCGACCGTCTCGGACCTTCCAAACGGTTCGTCGGAAGAAGGTCCGGATCTCCTCTAGTTGTCCCCGAACCATCCGACCAAACAATACAACCCAACACGTCCCGGACCCTCCAAACTGTTGGTCCCAAACCATCCGACCAAACCGTCCAACCTGACCGTCCCGACCCTCCAAACTAATGCCCGAAACCGTCCGACCAAACCGACCAACCCGACCGTCCCGAAACATCCAACGGTCCGTCCGGAAGAAGGTCGCGATCTCGCCTAGTTGTCCCGAACCATCAGACCAAACCGTCCAACCGGACCGTCCAGGAACTTCCAAACGGTCCGTCCGAAGAAGGTCACGATCTCCCCTAGTTGTCCCGAACCATCAGACCAAACCGTCCAACCCGACCGTCTCGGACTCTCCAAACTGTTGGTCCCAAACCATCCAACCAACCGTCCAACCCGACTCTCCTGGAACTTCCTAATGGTCGTCCGGGAAGGTCTAGATCACTCTAATTGTCCCGAACCATCCGAGCTAACCGTCCAACCCGACCGTTCAGGACCTTTCAAATGGTCCGTCCGGAAGAAGGTCCGGTTCTCCTCTTGTTCTCCCGAACCATCCGACCAAACCATCCAACCCAACTGTCCCGGACCCTCCAACTGTTCGTCCCGAACCATCCGACCAAACCGACCAATTCGACCGTCTCGGACCCTCCAAACTTTCGGTCCCGAACCATTCACCAAACGTCCAAACTGACCTCCCAGACCCTCCAAACCGTTGGTCCCGAACCATCCGACCAAACCGTCCAACCCGACCGTCTCGGACCCTCCAAACTACTGGTCCCGAACCATCCGACCAAACCGTCCAACCCGACCGTCCGGGACCCTCCAAACTGTTGGTCCCGAAACCATCCGACCAAACCGTCGAACCCAACCGTCCGACCTTCCCAAACGGTCTATCTGGAAGAAGGTCCGGTTCTCCTCTAGTTCTCCCGAACCATCCGACCAAACCGTCCAACCCAACCATCTCGGGCTCTCGAAACTGTTAGTCCCGAACCATCCGACCAAACCGTCCAACCCGACCGTCCCGGAATTTCCAAACGGTCCGTCTGGAAGAAGGTCCGGATCTCCTCTAGCTGTCACGAATCATCTAACCAAACCGTCCAACCGGACCGTCTCGGACTCTCCAAACTATTGGTCCCGAATCATCCGACCAAACCGACCAACCCGACTGTCCTGGAACATCCTAATGGTCCGTCCGGAAGGTCTGGATCTCCTCTGGTTCTCCCGAACCAGCCGACCAAACAATCTAACCCGACCGTCCCGGACCCTCCAAACTGTTGGTCCCGAACTATCCAACCAAACCGTCCAACTCGACCGTCTCGGACCCTGCAAACTGTTGATCCCGAACCATCCGACCAAACCGTCCAACCCGACCGTCCCGGACCCTCCAAACTGTTGGTCCCGAATCATCCAACCAAATCATGCAACCCGACCGTCTCGGACCTTCCAAACGGTCCGTCCGGAAGAAGGCCCGGTTCTCCTCTAGTTCTTCCGAACCATCCGACCAAACCATCCAACCCGACCGTCCCGGACCCTCCAAACTGTTGGTCCCGTACCATCCGACCAAACCGTCCAACCCGACCGTCTCAGACCCTCCAAACTGTTGGTCCCGAACCATCCGACCAAACCGTCCAACCCGACTGTCCTGGAACTTCCAAATGGTCCGTCCAGAAGAAGGTCCGGATCTCCTCTAGTTGTCCCGAACCATCCGACCAAACCGTCCAACCCGACCGTCCCGGACCCTCCAAACTGTTGGTCCCGAACCATCCGACCAAACCGTCGAGCCCGACCGTCCCGGACGTTCCAAACGGTCCGTCCGGAAGAAGGTCCGGCTCTCCTCTAGCTCTCCCGAAGAATCCGACCAAACAATCTAACCCGACCATCCCGGACCCTCCAAATTGCTGGTCCCGAACCATCCGACGAAACCGTCCAAAACCGACCGTTCGGACCCTCCAAACTGTTGGTCTCGAACATCCGACCAAACCATCCAACCAGACCGTCCGGAACCTCAAAACTGTTGGTCCCAAACCGTCCGACCAAACCGTCCAACCCGACCGTCCCGAAACTTCCAAACGGTCCGTCCGGAAGAAGGTCCGGATCTCCCCTAGCTATCCTGAACCATCAGACCAAACCGTCCAACCAGACCGTCCAGGAACTTCCAAACGGTCCGTCGGGAAGATGGTCCGGATCTCCTCTGGTTCTCCCGAACGAGCCGACCAAACAATCCAACCCGACCGACCCGGACACTCCAAACTGTTGGTCCCGAACCATCCGACCAAACCGTCCAACCCGACCACCACGGACCCTCCGAGCTGTTGGTCCCAAACCATCAGACCAAACCGTCCAAACTGACCTCCCGGACCCTCCAAACCGTTGGACCTGAACCATCCGACCAAACCGTCCAACCGACCGTACCGGACCTTCCAAACGGTCCGTCCGGAGGAAGGTCCGGTTCTCGTCTAGTTCTCCCGAACCATCCGACCAAACCGTCCAAACCCGACCGTCTCGGACACTCCAAACTGTTCGTCCTTAACCATCTGACAAACCGTCAAACCAGGCCGTCTCGGACCCTCCAAACTGTTGGTCCCGAACCATCCGACCAAACCGTCCAACCCAACAGTCCTGGACCCTCCAAACTATTGGTCCCGAACCATCCGACCAAACCGTCCAACCGACCACCACGGACCCACCGAACTAATGGTCCCGAACCATCCGACCAAACCGTCCAACCCGACCGTCTCGGACCCTCCAAAACTTTTGGTCCCGAACCGTCTGACCAAACCGTCCAACCCGACCGTCCCGAAACATCCGAACGGTCCGTCCGGAAGAAGGTCCCGATCTCCTCTAGTTGTCCCGAACCATCAGACCAAACCGTCCAGGAACTTCCAAACGGTCTGTCGGGAAGAAGGTCCCGATCTCCGCTGGTTGTCCCGAACCATCCGACCAAACCGTCCAACCCGACCGTCTTGGACTCTCCAAACTGTTGGTCCCGAACCATCCGACCAAACCGACCAACCCGACCGTTCCGGACCGTCCAAACTGTTGGTCCTGAATCATCCGACCGAATCATGCAACCGACTGTCTCGGACCATCCAATCTGTTGGTCCCGAACCATCCGACCATCCCGGACCTTCTAAATGGTCCGTCCGGAAGAAGGTCCGGCTTTCCTCTAGTTCTCCCGAATAATCCGACCAAACAATCCAACCCGACCGTCCCGGAACATCCAAACTGTTGGTCCCGAACCATCCGACCAAATCGTCCAACCCGGCCGTCTCGGACCCTCCAAACTGTTGGTCCCGAACCATCCGAACAAACCGTCCAACCCGACAGTCCTGGACCCTCCAAACTATTGGTCCCGAACCATCCGACCAAACCGTCCAACCCGACCGTCCCGGACCCTCCAAATTGTTGGTCCCGAACCATCCGACCAAACCGTCCAACCCGACCGTCTCGGACCCTCCGAACTGTTGTTCCCAAACGATCCGACCAAACCATCGAACCCGACCGTCTCGGACCTTCCAAACGGTCTGTCCGGAAGAAGGTCCGGGGCTCCTCTAGTTCTCCCGAATTATCCGACCAAACCGTCCAACCCGACCGTCTCGGGCCCTCCAAACTGTTAGTCCCGAACCATCCGACCAAACCGTCCAACCCGACCGTCCCGGAACTTCCAAACGGTCCGTCCGAAAGAAGGTCCGGATCTCCTCCAGTTGTCCCGAACCATCCAACCAAACCGTCCAACCCGACCGTCTCAGACCCTCCAAACTGTTGGTACCGAACCAACTGGCCAAACCATCCAACCCGATTGTCCTGGAACTTCCAAATGGTCCATCCGGAAGGTCCAGTTCTCCTCTAGTTTTCCCAAACCATCCGACCTAACCGTCCAACCCGACCGTCCCGGACCTTCCAAAAGGTCCGTCCGGAAGAAGGTCCGGATCTCCTGTAGTTGTCCCGAACCATCCGACCAAACCGTCCAACCCGACCGTCCCGAACCCTCCAAACTGTTGGTCCCAAACCATCCAACCAAACCGTCCAACCCGACCGTCTCGGAACCTCCGAACTGTTGTTCCCAAACGATCCGACCAAACCGTCGAACCCGACGGTCTCGGACCTTCAAAACGGTTCGTCCGGAAGAAGGTCCGGATCTCCTCTAGTTGTCCCGAACCATCCGACCAAACAATCCAACCCGACCGTCCCGGACCCTCCAAACTGTTGGTCCCGAACCATCCGACCAAACCGTCCAACCTGACCGTCCCGGACCCTCCAAACTATTGGCCCCGAACCGTCCGACCAAACCGACCAACCCGACCGTCCCGAAACATCCAAACGGTCCGTCCGGAAGAAGGACACGATCTCCCCTAGTTGTCCCGAACCATCAGACCAAACCGTCCAACCAGACCGTCCAGGAACTTTCAAACTGTTGGTCCCGAACCATCCGACCAAACCGTCGAGCCCGACCGTCCCGGACCTTCCAAACGGTCCGTCCGGAAGAAGGTTCGGCTCTCCTCTAGCTCTCCCGAAGCATCCGACCAAACAATCCAACCCGACCGTCCCGGACCCTCCAAATTGTTGGTCCCGAACCATCCGACGAAACCGTCCAAACCGACCGTTTCGGACCCCCCAAACTGTTGGTCTCGAACCATCCGACCAAACCATCCAACCAGACCGTCCCGGACCCTCAAAACTGTTGGTCCCAAACCGTCCGACCAAACCGTCCAACCCGGCCGTCCCAAAACTTCCAAACGGTCCGTCCGGAAGAAGGTCCCGATCTCCCCTAGTTGTCCTGAACCATCAGACCAAACCGTCCAACCAGACCGTCCTGGAACTTCCAAACGGTCCGTCGGGAAGATGGTCCGGATCTCCTCTGGTTCTCCTGAACCCACCGACCAAACAATCCAACTCGACCGACCCGGACACTACAAACTGTTGGTCCCGAACCATCCGACCAAACCGTATAACCCGACCACTACGGACCCTCCGAGCTGTTGATCCCGAACCATCAGACCAAACCGTCCAAACTGACCTCCCGGACCCTCCAAACCGTTGGTCCCGAACCATCCGACCAGACCGTCCAACCCGACCGTACCGGACCTTCCAAATGGTCCGTCCGGAGGAAGGTCCGGTTCTCGTCTAGTTCTCCCGAACCATCCGACCAAACCGTCCAACCCGACCGTCTCGGACACTACAAACTGTTGGTCCCGAACCATCTGACCAAACCGTCCAACCCGGCCGTCTCGGACCATCCAAACTGTTGGTCCCGAACCATCTGACCAAACCGTCCAACCCGACAATCCTGGACCCTCCAAACTGTTGGTCCCGAACCATCCGACCAAACCGTCCAACCCGGCCGTCTCGGACCCTCCAAACTGTTGGTCCCGAACCATCCGACCAAACCGTCCAACCCGACCACCACGGACCCTCCGAACTAATGGTCCCGAACCATCCGACCAAACCGTCCAACCCGACCGTCTCGGACCCTCCAAACTTTTGGTCCCGAACCGTCTGACCAAACCGTCCAACCCGACCGTCCCGAAACATCCGAACGGTCCGTCCGGAAGACGGTCCCGATCTCCTCTAGTTGTCCCGAACCATCAGACCAAACCGTCCAACCCGACCGTCTTGGACTCTCCAAACTGTTGGTCCCGAACCATCCGACCAAACCGACCAACCCAACCGTTCCGGACCGTCCAAACTGTTGGTCCTGAATCATCCGACCGAATCATGCAACCGACCGTCTCGGACCCTCCAAACTGTTGGTCCCGAACCATCCGACCATCCCGGACCTTCTAAATGGTCCGTCCGGAAGAAGGTCCGGCTCTCCTCTAGTTCTCCCGAATAATCCGACCAAACAATCCAACCCGACCGTCCCGGAACATCCAAACTATTGGTCCCGAACCATCCGATCAAATCGTCCAACCCGGCTGTCTTGGACCCTCCAAACTGTTGGTCCCGAACCATCCGAACAAACCGTCCAACCCGACAGTCCTGGACCCTCCAAACTATTGGTCCCGAACCATCCGACCAAACCGTCCAACCCGACCACCACGGACCCTCCGAACTAATGGTCCCGAACCATCTAACCAAACCGTCCAACCCGACCACCACGGACTCTCCGAACTAATAGTCCCGAACCATCCGACCAAACCGTCCAACCCGACTGTCTCGGACCCTCCAAACTGTTGGTCCCGAACCATCCGACCAAACTGTCCAACCCGACCGTCCAGGACCCTCCAAACTATTGATCCCGAACCACCCGACCAAACCGTCCAACCCGATCGTCCCGGAACTTTCAAACGGTCCGTCCGGAAGAAAGTCTAGATGTCCTCTACTTGTCCCGAACCATCCGACCAAACCGTCCAACCCAACCGTCCCAAAACTTCCAAACGGTCCGTCTGGAAGATGGTCCTGATCTCCTCTAGTTGTCCCGAACCATCCGACCAAGCCGTCCAACCCGACCATGCCGGACCTTCCAAACGGTCCGTCCGGAAGAAGGTCAGGCTCTCCTTTAGTTCTCCCGAACCATCGGACCAAACCGTCCAACCCGACTGTCTCGGACCTTCCAAACTGTTGGTCCCGAATCATCCGCCCAAACCGTCCAACCCGACCGTCCTGAAACTTCCAAACGGTCCGTCCGAAAGACGGTCCGGATCTCCTCCAGTTGTTCCGAACCATCCAACCAAACAGTCCAACCCGACCGTCTCAGACCCTCCGAACTGTTGGTCCCGAACCATCCGACCAAACCGTCCAACCCGACTATCCTGGAACTTCCAAATGGTCCGTCCGGAAAAAGGTCCGGATCTCCTCTAGTTGTCCCGAACCATCCGAGAAAAACCGTCCAACCCGACCGTCCCGGACCCTCCAAACTGTTGGTCCCGAACCATCCGATCAAACCCGACTGCCCGACCGTCCCGGACCTTCCGAACGGTCCGTCCGGAAGAAGGTCCGGCTCTCCTCTAGCTCTCCCGAAGCATCCGACCAAACAATCCAACCCGACCGTCCCGGACCGTCCAAACTGTTGGTCTCGAACCATCCGACCGTTTCGGATCCTCCAAACTGTTGGTCTCGAACCATCCGACCAAACCATCCAACCTAACCGTCCCGGACCCTCCAAACTGTTGGTCCCGAACCGTCCGACCAAACCGTCCAACCCAACCGTTCCGAAACATCCAAACGGTCCGTCCGGAAGAAGGTCCCGATCTCCCCTAGTTGTCCCGAACCATCAGACCAAACCGTCCAACCAGACCGTCCAGGAACTTCGAAACGGTCCGTCGGGAAGATGGTTCGGATCTCCTCTGGTTCTCCCGAACCAGGCGACCAAACAATCCAACCCGACCGTCCCGGACACTCCAAACTGTTGGTCCCGAACCATCCGACCTAACCGTCCAACCCGACCGTCTCGGACCCTCCAAACTGTTGGTCCCGGTCCGTCCGACCAAACCGTCCAACCCGACCGTCCCGGACCCTCCAAACTGTTGGTCCCGAATCATCCGACCAAATCATGCAACCCGACCGTCTCGGACCTTCCAAACGGTCCGTCCGGAAGAAGGCCCGGTTCTCCTCTAGTTCTTCCGAACCATCCGACCAAACCATCCAATCCGACCGTCCTGGACCCTCCAAACTGTTGGTCCCGAACCATCCGACCAAACCGTCCAACCCGACCACCACGGACCCTCCGAACTGTTGGTCCCGAACCATCCGACCAAACCGTCCAACCCGGCCGTCTCGGACCCTCGAAACTGTTGGTCCCGAACCATCTGACCAAACCGTCCAGCCCGATAGTCCTGGACCCTCCAAACTATTGGTCCCGAACCATCCGACCAAACCGTCCAACCCGACCACCACGGACCCTTCGAACTAATGGTCCCGAACCATCCGACCAAACCGTCCAACCCGACCACCACGGACCCTCCGAACTAATGGTCCCGAACCATCCGACCAAACGGTCCAACCCGACCGTCTCGGACCCTCCAAACTTTTGGTCCCGAACCGTCTGAGCAAACCGTCCAACCCGACCGTCCTGAAACATCCAATCGGTCCGTCTGGAAGAAGGTCCCGATCTCCTCTAGTTGTCCTGAACCATCAGACCAAACCGTCCAGGAACTTCCACACGGTCCGTCGGGAAGAAGGTCTGCATCTTATCTGGTTGTCCCGAACCATCCGACCAAACCGTCCAACACGACCGTCCTGGACTCTCCAAACTGTTGGTCCCGAAACCATCCGACCAAACCGACCAACCCGACCGTCCCGGACCGTCCAAACTGTTGGTCCCGAATCATCCGACCGAATCATGCCACCGACCGTCTCGGACCCTCCAAACTGTTGGTCCCGAACCATCCGACCATCCCGGACCATCTGAACGGTCCGTCCGGAAGAAGGTCCGGCTCTCCTCTAGTTTTCCCGAAACATCCGACCAAACAATCCAACCGACCGTCCCGGAACATCCAAACTGTTCGTTCCGAACCATCCGATCAAATCATCCAACCCGGCCGTCTCGGACCCTCCAAACTGTTGGTCCCGAACCATCCGACCAAACCGTCCAACCCGTCAGTCCTGGACCCTCCAAACTATGGTTCCGAACCATCCGACCAAATCGTCCAACCCGACCACCATGGAACCATCCGACCAAACCGTCCAACCCGACCGTCCCGGACCTTTCAAACGGTCCGTCCGGAAGAAGGTCCGGCTCTCCTCTAGTTCTCCCGAATCATCGACCAAACAATCCAACCCGACCGTTCCGGAACATCCAAACTGTTGGTCCCGAACCATCCGACCAAACCGTCCAACCCGACCATCTCGGAACCTCCAAACAGTTGGTCCCAAACCATCCGACCAAACCATCGAATCTGACCGTCCCGGACCCTCCAAACTGTTGGGCCCGAACCATCCGACCAAACCGTCCAACCCGACCGTCTCGGACCCTCCAAACTGTTGGTCCCGAACCATCCGACCAAACCGTCCAACCCGACCGTCACGGACCCTCCAAACTGTTGGTGCCGAACCACCCGACCAAACCGTCCAACCCGAACGTCCCGGAACTTTCAAACGGTCCGTCCGGAAGAAGGTCCAGATCTCCCCTAGTTTTCCCGAACCATCCGACCAAATCGTCCAACCCAACCGTCCCGAAACTTCCAAACGGTCCGTCCGGAAGAAGGTCCTGATCTCCTCTAGTTCTCCCGAACCATCCGACCAAGCCGTCCAACCCGGCCGTGCCGGACCTTCCAAACGGTCCGTCCGGAGGAAGGTCCGGCTCTCCTTTAGTTCTCCCGAACCATCCGACCAAACTGTCCAACCCGACCGTACCGGAATATCCAAACTGTTGGTCCCGAACCATCCGAGCAAACCATCCAACCCGACCGTCCTGGACCCTCCAAACTGTTGGGCCCGAACCATCCGACCAAACCGTCCAACCCGACCGTCTCGGACCCTCCAAACTGTTGGTCCCGAACCATCCGACCAAACTGTCCAACCCGAACCTCCAAGACCCTCCAAACTGTGGTCTCGAACCACCCGACGGAACCATCCAACCGATCGTCCCGGAACTTTCAAACGGTCCGTCCGGAAGAAGTTCCAGATCTCCTCTAGTTCTCCCGAACCATCCGACCAAACCATCCAACCAAAACCGTCCCGATACATCCAAACGGTCCGTCCGGAAGAAGGTCCTGATCTCCTCTAGTTGTCCCAAACCATCCTACCAAGCCATCCAACCCGACCGTCTCAAACCTTCCAAACTGTTGGTCCCGAATCATCCGACCAAACCGTTCAACCCGACCGTCCCGGAACTTCCAAACGGTCCGTCCGAAAGAAGGTCCGGATCTCTCCAGTTGTCCCGAACCATCCAACCAAACCGTCCAACCCGACCGTCTCGGACCCTCCGAACTGTTGGTCCCAAACCATCCGACCAAACCGTCCAACCCGACCATCCCGGGCCTCCCAATCGGTTCGTCCGGAAGAAGGTCCGGATCTCCTCTTGTTGTCCCGAACCATCCGACCTAACCGTCCAATCCGACCATCCCGAACCCTCCAAACTGTTCGTCCCGAACCATCCGACCAAACTGTCGAACCCGACCGTCCCGGACAATCCAAACGGTCCGTCGGGAAGAAGGTCCGCCTCTAGCTCTCCCGAATCATCCGACCAAACAATCCAACCCGACCGTCCCGGACCCTCCAAATTGTTTGTCCCGAATCATTTGACCAAACTGTCCAACCCGACCGTCCCGGACCCTCCAAACTGTTGGTCCCGAATCATCCGACCAAATCATGCAACCCGACCGTCGTGGACCTTCCGAACGGTCCGTCTGGAAGAAGGTCCGGTTCCCCTCTAGTTCTCCCGAACCATCCGACCAAACCATCCAACCCGACCATCTCGGACCCTCCAAACTGTTGGTACCGAACCGTCTGACCAAACCTTCCAACCCGACCGTCCCGAAACTTCCAAACGATCCGTCCGGAAGAAGGTCCTGATCTTCTCTAGTTGTCCCGAACCATCCGACCAAACCGTCCAACCCGACCGTCCCGGACCTTCCAAACGGTCCATCCGGAAGAAGGTCCGGTTGTCCTCTAGTTGTCCCAACCATCCGACCAAAACCGTCCAACCCGGCCGTCTCGGACCCTCCAAAACTATTGGTCCCGAACCATCCGACCAAACCGTCCAACCCGACCGTCCCGGATCCTCCAAACTGTTGGTCCCGAATCATTCGACCAAATCATGCAACCCGACCGTCTCGGACCCCCCCAATCTGTTGGTCCCGAACCATCCGACCAAACCGTCCAACCCGACCGTCCCGGACACTCCAAACTATTGGTCCCGAATCATCCGACTGAACCATGTAACCGACCATCTCGGACCCTCCAACCTGTTGGTCTCGAACCATCCGACCAAATTGTCCAACCCGACCGTCTCGGACGCTCCAAATTGTTAGTCCCGAACCATCCGACCAAACCCGACGGTCCCGGAACATACAAACGGTCCGTCCGGAAGAAGGTCCAGGTCTCCTCTAGTTGTCCCAAACCATCCGACCAAACCGTCCAACCCGATCGTCCCGGAACTTCCAAACGGTCCGTCCGGAAGAAGGTCCAGATCTCCTCTAGTTGTCCCGAACCATCCGACCAGATCATCCAACCCAACCGTCCCGAAAGTTCCAAACGTTCCGTCCGGAAGAAGGTCCTGATCTCCTCTAGTTGTCCCGAACCATCCGACCAAGCCGTCCGGAAGAAGGTCCGGCTCTTTTTTAGTTCTCCCGAACCATCCGACCAAACCGTCCAACCCGACCGTCTCGGACCTTCCAAACTGTTGGTCCCGAATCATTCGACCAAACCGTCCAACCCGACCGTCCCGGAACTTCCAAACGGTCCGTCCGAAAGAAGGTCCGGATCTCCTCCAGTTGTCCCGAACCGTCCAACCAAACCGTCCAACCCGACTGTCTCAGACCCTCCAAACTGTTGGTCCCGAACCATCTGACCAAACCGTCCTACCCGACTGTCCTGGAACATCCAAATGGTCCGTCCGGAAGGTCCAGTTCTCCTCTAGTTGTCCCAAACCATCCGACTTAACCGTCCAACCCGACCGTCCCGGACCTTCCAAACGGTCCGTCCGGAAGAAGGTCCGGATCTCCTCTAGTTGTCCCGAACTGATGAGGACATCTCCACTACAGTTACACCCAATGCTACTTCTCACATAGCTTCAGCTCCTATTACATCACAAGCTGAACCTACACAAGTGCCGGAGATACAAGGACCAATGACTAGGGCACGTGCCAAACAACTTAATTACCAGGTACTTTCGTTCCTCGGTACTTTGCCTTATATTGATAAGGATATGATGCTGCCTAATAATGATATTCTTTGCTAATTAGGAGTGGAGGGCCTAGCTTGGATATGAAGGACAAGTATTGGAGCATGAAGAGCCAGCTACAAGGGCATGGCAGCAAGCATACGAGAAGCCAGACGATAAACAAGAGCACAAGTGATGATGGAAGAGTACTCAAGCCACCATGAAAAAGGACTTTGTGAAATATGGTGCTATGCCACCTTAATGGGCCAATGGGTCATGTATCCAAATAGGTTAAGTAAAAGTAAGGGAGTCCTCATGGGGTTTTGGTACTGTTCACGCATACTATTTCAAACGTGTGAACAGTAACCCACCTCCCCATCCTATCCTATATAAGTAGCCACACCCCCCTAGGGTTAGCTTGGGTTTTGCTAAAGTTTAGAATCAGCCACCGTGCTATTCGTCGTGTTCTTCGTTTGTGTCGTCCGACCAGATCAAGACCGATTGTGAAACCCCACCATATAATATATCGTATTTCATCTATACTCGCATTTTCAGATTGCTATTTCTCAATTCTTGCTTGTTCGTCGATTGCTTGCAGGGATTAAGAACCTCGTGTTCAGGTTGACCGTGCTACCGGCATCGTCAATAACCTCTCGGAGTTGGTCTAGCGATTGCTAAGGCGCACCGTTCGCTGCACGGTGTAGTCGGATCGTCAAGGTCGAATCCATCTAATCGATAGTTATCTTCTCATCGAAAGATCGGGACACCCCATTGTTCTATCCAGTGGTATCAGAGCTCAAGTTGTTCGGTGAGAAATTTCCTGTTTTTCCGTAGTAGTAGATTACATCTTTTTCCTATCATCCACAATCAGCCAAAAATAAAAAAAAATAGGGTTAGTTCATCCATTGTCCCAAAACCAATCTGAGCCGTGCAATTTTTAATCTAGTACTTACATTGTTGAATTTTGTTGCATAGATCGTGTCAAGTTGCTGGTCTAGATTGGTTCGTTGCATAATTTTACTACTAGATCATACCCTCCTTGTTGCTCGTTTGATTCGGTGTACTATTCACTCGTACTGTTCACGCGCGTGAACAGTATATCCTCCCCCACCCTTCTCTCATAATAGATTGGATCTTGCAAAGAGTTTGGAAAGAAAAAGAAAGAAAGGGAAGTTGGGATTTACTTGGGTTTCAAGTTGATTTCCCAATAGTGTTTGGTTTCTATCTCATATCTTTTTGTCAGGGACTTGGCCAACCCAAGGGGCTTCCCCACGACCTTAATAAGGGTCCTGGACATCCACTCCACGTTGGGTTTGACCAGAAATCAAAGTTGGTTCGGATTCAAAGTTCAAACCGAATTCAATGCCAATTCGGATTTGAAAAGTTCAAAGTGCCCAGAAAAATCTTAAAAAATTCTGTAAAATCAAGGATATTCTCAGGAGCCTACCATAAAAATTTCAGCTGATTTGGCCAAGCCGTTTGGGAGATATCGCAAAAAAACCGAACCAGGCAGACTTGTGGCAGGAAGCTAAAACTTCGTCTTTTGATAATTTTTGCTCTGTTTGGAATTTTTCTGAGGTTCAAAAAAAGTACAAGAAAATTACAAAAAGAATAAGAAGCCACATAGAAGGCCACTGATATAAAAAAAATCTCAGAAGAATTCTTGCATTGCATTGCTTCTTTAGCTTGTGATCTTTTGCCTCTATTGTTTCAATATCTAGGCTTAGTTAAATTTTGCTCGTTCTAGTCTAAGTCCAGCAACTAGGACTAGTATTTTTGAGCATATATTCAACTTTGTATTGCTACTTTGATCACTTGCTATTTCTTTGCTACTCACAAAAGCCTTCCAAGCTCCACTACTCTATACCGTGCAGATTTTCGATCACTTGGTAATCGCTTGTTCCATACTTTGGACGCACTTGACACCGTCGGTTGCCGGTCACCTCCTTGCTGCAGGGTAAGAACTTGTAAGAATTGTGATTAGCTTGAGCGTTGAGCGATTGTCACCACATCCTAGTAACTAGTAGGGACATTACACTTGTGTTTTTCGTGTCTTTTTGCTACTAACCATGACAGGTTCACGCATGAACAGCGGGGATGATCTTTCTCCTCGCACTCGGAAGTTGAGAGATGACTTCCAAGGTGTTGTGTCCAAACATGTTGGGGACATTGACACACGCTATGCCGGTGCTATGGACCGGATGGACGGGATAGAGGCAAGCGTCAAGGAGCTGAACGCTAAGATTGACGTTATCCTCACCCGTTTGGATGGCACTTCGGGCACTCCACCACCTCTACATCAGCCACCATCTCGACATCAGCTACCACCACCACTTCACGTACCCGCGCCTGTGCTCCAAGCTACACAACAGCGAGCACGTCGTGTCCCGACTTTGCTCCACAAGCTTCCGGTGCTTCGGTGTACCCTCATAATGCTACCACAGCCACGGGTGAGGAAGAGGAAGCTAACTTTGATGAGTATCATGGAGGGTCTGAGGACGAGGACGCCGTCACCACCAACAATGATCGACTACATTGACGGCTGCGACAAAACCGACATGGTATGCACCCACGTCGGGAGGTACGTGATAATGATGATGTTGCTAAACTAAAACTGAAAATTCCACCATTTGAGGGTAGATATAATCCTGATGCATATCTTACTTGGGAATTAGAAGTTGAACAACACTTTGCATGCTTGAATTATCCCGAGGATAAACGTGTTAGGGCTGCTGTTTGTGAGTTTACGGTTTCGCTTCTATTTGGTGGGCTGAACATTGTAGGATGTATCATGAAAATATACCAACTACTTGGGCTGCCTTGAAAGATGATATGCGTACCCGATTTGTTCCTCCTTATTATCAACGTGAATTGCTTAATAAACTTCAGCGTTTGAGACAAGGTAATAATTCTGTGGAGGAATACTATCAAGAATTACAAACTGGTTTGATTAGATGTGCTATTGTTGAGGATAATGAGGCTATGCTTGCTAGGTTTATGGGTGGTTTAAACAAAGAAATTCAGACCATACTTGAGTATAAGGAATATAATACTATCACTCGTTTATTCCATCTTGCTTGCAAAGCTGAACGTGAAGTGCAGGATCGACAGCCGAAGACAAGATCTAACTTTTCTGCAGGGCGTACAACTTCATGGACACCTCACACACCCGCTGGCCCATCCACATGTACCGCTGCCCCGGCCACTTCAAATGCTAAATCATGTTCGTCTACAACACGAACCGCACCGCAAGCACCTACACTAGCAAAGTCTTCCTCCACTGCCCCGGCGAAGAGTTCTTCTTCCATGGCGTCGACCGGGAAGACCAAGGATACACAATGCCATCGCTGCCACGGCTATGGTCACATGCAAAGAGATTGCCCCACAAAGCGTGTGATGATTATACGAGAAGATGGGGAATATGATTCCGCAAGTGACTATGATGAAGATACATTGGCTCTCATCGCTGTACAAGAACAAAATGATGACGAATCTGATCAAGATGTACAATATATGGGCGCCGAGGATGCAGATCAGTATGTGAGCTTGATTGCACAAAGAGTTTTGAGTGTGCAAATGAGCCGTGCCGAGCAAAATCAGCGACGCAACTTGTTTCAAACAAAAGGTGTTGTGAAGGAGCGTGTTGTTCGGATTATAATTGATGGAGGGAGCTGCAATAACTTGGCAAGTTCAGAGATGGTTGAGAAGCTTTCACTCACCACACGTCCACACCCTCATCCCTACTACATCCAATGGTTCAACAACAGCGGCAAGCTTAAGGTAACAAGAATGGTACGAGTGCATTTTACTATTGCCGCCTATGCTGATTTTATTGATTGTGATGTGGTACCTATGCAAGCATGCTCAATGTTACTTCGTAGACCATGGCAATATGATAGAGATTCTGCGCATCATGGTAGGGCTAATCAGTATGCCCTTTTGCATAAGGGTAAAAAGATTGCATTAGTTCCTATGACTCCTGATCAAATTTTGAAAGATGATCTTGCTAAAGCTAGTAGAGCTAAGAATCAGGAGTAAAACAAGGGTGAAAATCAGATTGTAGCTAAAGAATTTGAGCAACATAAAACTACAAGCAAATCTGCACCTAGGCCTTCTAATGAAATAAAATTGAAAGGTACATGTTTGCTTGCAAGTAAATCTGATATTTCTGATTTGGATGCTAGTAATTCTATTTGCTATGCAGTCATATGCAAAGAGGCCTTGTTTTCATTCGAGGATTTGCCTCCCTCTTTGCTTCCTGCTATCACTAACATTTTGCAGGAGTTCACTGACGTCTTTCCTGAAGACGTACTACCGGGATTACCACCTATTCGAGGGATTGAGCATCAAATTGATTTAATTCCCAGTGCCTCGCTGCCCAACCGTCCGCCATACCGTACCAATCCGGAGGAGACAAAGGAGATTCAGCGTCAAGTACAAGAGCTACTCGACAAAGGTTATGTTCGCAAATCCCTTAGTCCATGTGCTGTTCCTGTTATTTTGGTACCTAAGAAAGATGGATCATGGCGTATGTGTGTTGATTGTAGAGCCATTAATAATATTACTATTCGATATCGTCATCCTATTCCTAGGCTAGATGATATGCTTGATGAATTGAGTGGTTCTACCATGTTCTCCAAAGTTGATTTGCGTAGTGGATACCATCAAATTCGTATAAAATTGGGAGATGAATGGAAAACAGCGTTTAAAACTAAGTTTGGTTTATATGAGTGGTTAGTCATGCCTTTTGGTTTAACTAATGCACCTAGTACATTCATGAGATTGATGAATGAAGTTTTACGTGCTTTTATTGAACGATTTGTGGTAGTCTATTTTGACGATATACTGATTTATAGCAAATCTTTGGAGGATCACTTGGATCATTTACGTGCTGTTTTTAATGCTTTACGAGATGCACGATTGTTTGGTAACCTTGGAAAGTGCACCTTTTGCACCGACCGAGTATCGTTTCTTGGCTATGTTGTTACTCCACAGGGCATTGAAGTTGATAAAGCCAAGATCGAATCCATCTAATCGATAGTTATCTTCTCGTCGAATGATCGGGACACCCCATTGTTCTATCAAGTGGTATCACCTCTTCCATCTTCGGAGAAGGTTAATTGATGCTAAGCGACGTGCTGAATTGATATTAAAGATGCATGAGATGACTAAAGAGAACATTGAACGAATGAATGCTAAGTATAAAATTGCCGGTGATCAGGGAAGGAAACATGTTACTTTTGAGCCTGGAGATCTGGTCTGGTTGCATTTGCGTAAAGATCGTTTCCCTGATTTGAGAAAATCTAAGCTTATGCCACGTGCTGATGGTCCATTTAAAGTGCTTGAACGAATTAATGATAATGCATACAAGCTTGAGTTGCCTGCAGATTTTGGGGTTAGTCCCACCTTTAACATTGCAGATTTAAAACCATATTTGGGTGAGGAAGAAGAGCTGCCGTCGAGGACGACGTCAATTCAAGAAGGGGAGGATGATGAGGACATCTCCACTACAGTTACACCCAATGCTACTTCTCACATAGCTTCAGCTCCTATTACATCACAAGCTGAACCTACACAAGTGTCGGAGATACAAGGACCAATGACTAGGGCACGTGCCAAACAACTTAATTACCAGGTACTTTCGTTCCTCGGTACTTTGCCTTATATTGATAAGGATATGAAGGACAAGTATTGGAGCATGAAGAGCAAGCTACAAGGGCATGGCAGCAAGCATACGAGAAGCCAGACGATAAACAAGAGCACAAGTGATGATGGAAGAATACTCAAGCCACCATGAAAAAGGACTTAGTGAAATATGGTGCTATGCCACCTTAATGGGTCAATGGGTCATGTATCCAAATAGGTTAAGTAAAAGTAAGGGAGTCCTCATGGGGTTTCGGTACTGTTCACGCACACTATTCACACGTGTGAACAGTAACTCACCTCCCCATCCTATCCTATATAAGTAGCCACACCCCCCTAGGGTTAGCTTAGGTTTTGCTAAAGTTTAGAATCAGCCACCGTTGCTATTCGTCGTGCTCTTCATTTGTGTCATCCGACCAGATCAAGACCGATTGTGAAACCCCACCATATAATATATCGTACTTCATCTATACTCGCAATTTCAGATTGCTATTTCTCAATTCTTGCTTGTTCATCGATTGCTTGTAGGGATTAAGAACCTCGTGTTCAGGTTGACCGTGCTACCGGCATCGTCAATAACCTCTCGGAGTTGGTCTAGCGATTGCTAAGGCGCACCGTTCGCTGCACGGTGTAGTCGGATCGTCAAGGTCGAATCCATCTAATCGATAGTTATCCTTTCATCGAAAGATCGGGACACCCCATTGTTCTATCACGAACCATCCGACCAAACCGTCCAACCCAACCGTCCCGGACCCTCCAAACTGTTGGTCCCGAACCATCCGACCAAACCGTCGAACCCGACCATCCCGGACCATCCAAACGGTCCGTCCGGAAGAAGGTCCGGCTTTCCTCTAGTTCTCCCGAAGCATCCGACCAAACAATCCAACCCGACCGTCCCGGACCCTCCAAATGGTTGGTCCCGAACCATCCGACAAAACTGTCCAACCCGACCGTTTCGGACCCTCCAAACAGTTGGTCCCGAACCATCCGACCAAACCGTCCAACCCGACCGTCCCGAAACTTCCAAACGGTCCGTCCGGAAGGTCCTGATCTCCTCTAGTACTCCCGAACCATCCGACCAAGCCGTCCAACCCGACCGTGCCGGACCTTCCAAACGGTCTGTCCGGAAGAAGGTCCGGCTCTCCACTAGTAATCCCGAACCATCCGACGAAACCGTCCAACCCGACCGTCCCTAACTGTCCGACCAAACCGTCCGACCAAACCGTCCAACCCGACCGTCCTGAAACTTCCAAACGGTCCGTCCGGAAGAAGGTCCCGATCTCCCCTAGTTGTCCCGAATCATCAGACCAAACCGTCCAACCAGACCGTCTAGGAAGTTCCAAACGGTCCGTCGGGAAGAAGGTCCGGATCTCCTCTGGTTGTCCCAAACCATCCGACCAAACCGTCCAACCGACCGTCTCGGACTCTCCAAACTGTTGGTCCCGAACTATCCGACCAAACCGTCCAACCCGACAGTCCTGGGACCTTCCTAATGGTCCGTCCGGAAGGTCTAGATCTCCTCTAATTGTCCCAAACCTTCCGAGCTAACCGTCCAACCCGACCGTTTAGGACTTTAAAATGGTCCGTCCGGAAGAAGGACCGGTTCTCGTCTAGTTCTCCCGAACCATCCGACCAAACCATCCAACCCAACCGTCCCGGGACCCTCCAAACTGTTGGTCCGAACCATCCGACCAAACCGTCCAACGACCGTCTCGGACCCTCCAAACTGTTGGTCCCGAACCATCCAACCAAACGTCCGACCCGACCGTCCCGGACCCTCCAAACTGTTAGTCCCGAACCATCCGACCAAACCGTCGAACCCGACCCTCCCGGACCTTCCAAACGGTCCGTCCGGAAGAAGGTCCGGCTCTCCTCTAGTTCTCCCGAATCATCCAACCAAACAATCCAACCCGACCGTCCCGGACCCTCCAAACTGTTGGTCCCGAACCATCGACCAAACCGTCCAACCCGACCTTCTCGGACCCTTCAAACTGTTGGTCCCGAACCATCCGACCAAACCGTGCAACCCGACCGTCCCGGACCCTCCAAACTGTTGGCCCCGAATGATCCGACCAAACAGTCGAACCCGACGTCCCGGAACTTTCAAACGGTCCGTCCGTAAGAAGGTCTGGCTCTCCTCTAGTTCTCCCGAATCATCCGACCAACCAATCGAACCCGACCGTCCGGACCCTCCAAACTTGTTGGTCCCGAACCGTCCGACCAAACCGTCCAACCCGACCGTCCCAGACCCTCCAAACTGTTGGTCCCGAATCATCCGACGAAATCAAGCAACCCGACCGTCTCGGACCTTCCAACGGTCCGTCCGGAAGAAGGTCCGGTTCTCCTCTAGTCTCCCGAACCATCCGACCAAACCATCCAACCCAACCGTCCCGGACCCTCCAAACTGTTGGGCCCGAACCATCCGTCCAACCCAACCGTGCCGGACCTTCCAAACGGTCCATCCGGAAGAAGGTCCGGCTCTTCTTTAGTTCTCCCGAAGCATCTGACCAAACTGTCCAACCCGACCGTACCGGAACATTCAAACTGTTCGTCCCAAACCATCCGACGAAACCGTCCAACCCTACCGTCCAACCCAAACGTCCGTCCAGAAGAAGTTCCAGATCTCCTCTAGTTCTCCTGAACCACCCGACCAAACCATCCAACCCAACCGTCCCGAAACATCCAAACGGTCCGTCCGTAAGAAGGTCCTGATCTCCTCTAGTTGTCCCAAACCATCCGACCAAGCCGTCCAACCCGACCGTCTCAGACCTTCCAAACTGTTGGTCCCGAATCACCCGACCAAACCGTCCAACCCGACCGTCCCGGAACATCCAAACGGTCCGTCCGAAAGAAGATCGGATCTCCTCCAGTTGTCCCGAAACCATCCAACAAACCGTCCAACCCGACCGTCTCAGACCCTCCAAACCGTTGGTCCCGAAACCATCCGACCAAACCGTCCAGCCCGACTGTCCTGGAACTTCCAAATGGTTCGTCCGGAAGAAGGTCCGGATCTCCTCTAATTGTCCCAAACCATCCGACCAAACCGTCCAACCCGACCGTCCCGGACCTCCCAAACGGTCGGTCCGGAAGAAGGTCCGGGTCTCCTCTAGTTGTCCCGAACCATCCGCCCAAACCGTCCAATCCGACCGTCCCGGACCCTCCAAACTGTTCGTCCCGAACCATCCGACCAAACCATCAAACCCGACCGTCCCGGACCTTCCAAACGGTCCGTCCGGAAGAAGGTCCGCCTCTAGCTCTCCCGAATCAACCGACCAAACAATCCAACCCGACCGTCCCGGACCCTCCAAACTGTCTGTCCCGAAACATCCGACCAAACCGTCCAACCCGACCGTCCCGGACCCTCCATACTGTTGGTCCCGAATCATCCGACCAAATCATGCAAACCCGACCGTCCTGGACCTTCCAAACAGTCCGTCTGGAAGAAGGTCCGGTTCTCCTCTAGTTCTCCCGAACCATCCGACTAAACCATCCAACCCGACCGTCTCGGACCCTCCAAACTGTTGGTACCGAACCGTCCGACCAAACCTTCCAACCCGACCGTCCCGAAACTTCCAAACGATCCGTCCGGAAGAAGGTCCTGATCTCCTCTAGTTGTCCCGAACCATCCGACCAAACCGTCCAACCCGACCGTCCCGGACCTTCCAAACGGTCCGTCCGGAAGAAGGTCCGGTTCTCCTCTAGTTCTCCCAACCATCCGACCAAACCGTCCAACCCGGCCGTCCCGGATCCTCCAAACTGTTGGTCCCGAATCATTCGACCAAATCATGCAACCCGACCGTCTCGGAGCCCCCAATCTGTTGGTCCCGAACCATCCGACCAAACCGTCCAACCCGACCGTCCCGGACACTCCAAACCATTGGTCCCGAATGATCCGACGAATCATGCAACCGACCATCTCGGACCCTCCAAACTGTTGGTCTCGAACCATCCGACACGAATCATCCAACCCGACCGTCTCGGACGCTCCAAATTGTTAGTCCCGAACCATCCGACCAAAGCCGACGGTCCCGGAACAAACAAACGGTCCGTCCAGAAGGAAGTCCGGATCTTCTCTAGTTGTCCCGAACCATCCGAGCAAACCGTCCAACCCGATCGTCCCGGAACATCCAAACGGTCCGTCCGGAAGAAGGTCCAGATCTCCTCTAGTTGTCCCGAACCATCCGACCAAATCGTCCAACCCAACCGTCCCGAAACTTCCAAACGGTCCGTCCGGAAGAATGTCCTGATCTCCTCTAGTTGTCCCGAAGCATCCGACCAAGCCGTCCAACGCGACCCTGCCGGACCTTCCAAGCGGTCCATCCGGAAGAAGGTCCGGCTCTCCTTTAGTTCTCCCAAACCATCCGACCAAACTGTCCAACTCGACCGTACCGGAACATTCAAACTGTTGGTCCCGAACCATCCGACCAAACCATCCAACCCGACCGTCCCGGACCCTCCAAACTGTTGGGCCCGAACCATCCGACCAAACCTTCCAACCCGACCGTCCCGAAACATCCAAACGATCCGTCCGGAAGAAGGTCCTGATCTCCTCTAGTTGTCCCGAACCATCCGACCAAACCGTCCAACCCGACCGTCCCGGACCTTCCAAACGGTCCGTCCGGAAAAGGTCGATTCTCCTCTAGTTGTCCCGAACCATCCGACCAAACCGTCCAACCCGATCGTCCCGGAACATCCAAACGGTCCGTCCGGAAGAAGGTCCAGATCTCCTCTAGTTGTCCCGAACCATCCGACCAAATCGTCCAACCCAACCGTCCCGAAACTTCCAAACGGTCCGTCCGGAAGAAGGTCCTGATCTCCTCTAGTTGTCCCGAAGCATCCGACCAAGCCGTCCAACCCGACCCTGCCGGACCTTCCAAGCGGTCCATCCGGAAGAAGGTCCGGCTCTCCTTTAGTTCTCCCAAACCATCCGACCAAACTGTCCAACTCGACCGTACCGGAACATTCAAACTGTTGGTCCCGAACCATCCGACCAAAACCATCCAACCCGACCGTCCCGGACCCTCCAAACTGTTGGGCCCGAACCATCCGACCAAACCTTCAACCCGACCGTCCCGAAACTTCCAAACGATCCGTCCGGAAGAAGGTCCTGATCTCCTCTAGTTGTCCCGAAACCATCCGACCAAACCGTCCAACCCGACCGTCCCGGACCTTCCAAACGGTCCGTCCGGAAAAGGTCCGGTTCTCCTCTAGTTGTCCCGAACCATCCGACCAAACCGTCCAACCCGATCGTCCCGGAACATCCAAACGGTCCGTCCGGAAGAAGGTCCTGATCTCCTCTAGTTGTCCCGAACCATCCGACCAAGCCGTCCAACACGACCCTGCCGGACCTTCCAAACGGTCCGTCCGGAAGAAGGTCCGCCTCTCCTTTAGTTCTCCCGAACCATCCAACTAAACAGTCCAACCCGACCGTTTCGGACCTTCCAAACTGCTGGTCCCGAATCATCCGACCAAACCGTCCAACCCGACCGTCCCGGAACTTCCAAACGGTCCGTCCGAAAGAAGGTCCGGATCTCCTCCAGTTGTCCCGAACCGTCCAACCAAACAGTCCAACCCGACTGTCTCAGACCCACCAAAACCGTTGGTCCCGAACCATCTGACCAAACCGTCCTTCCCGACTGTCCTGGAACATCCAAATGGTCCGTCCGGAAGGTTCAGTTCTCCTCTAGTTGTCCCAAACCATCCGACCTAACCGTCCAACCCGACCGTCCCGGACCTTCCAAACGGTGCGTCCGGAAGAAGGTCTGGATCTCCTCTAGTTGTCCCGAACCATTCGACCAAACCGTCCAACCCGACCGTCCCGGACCCTCCAAACTGTTGGTCCCGAACCATCCGACCAAACCGTCCATCCCAACCGTCCCGGAACATCCAAACGGTCCGTCCGAAAGAAGGTCCGGATCTCCTCCAGTTGTCCTGAACCATCCAACCAAACCGTACAACCCGACCGTCTCAGACCCTCCAACCCGTTGGTCCCGAACCATCCGACCAAACCGTCCAACCCGACCGTTTCGGACCTTCCAAACTGTTGGTCCTGAACCATCTGACCAAACCGTCCAACCTTACCGCCCCGGACTGTCCAAACTGTTGGTCCCTAACCGTCCGACCAAAACCGTCCTACCGACCGTCCCGAAACTTCCAAACGGTCCGTCCGGAAGAAGGTCCCGATCTCCCCTAGTTGTCCCGAATCATCAGACCAAGCCGTCCAACCAGACCGTCCAGGAACTTCCAGACGGTCCGGTTCTCGTCTAGTTCTCCCGAACCATCCGACCAAACCATCCAACCCAACCGTCCCGCACCCTCCAAACTGTGGTCCCGAAACATCCGACCAAACCGTCCAACCCGTCCGTCTCGGACCCTCCAAACTGTTGGTCCCGAACCATCCGACCAAAACCGTCCGACCCGACCGTCCCGGACCCTCCAAACTGTTAGTCCCGAACCATCCGACCAGACCGTTGAACCCGACCGTCCCGGACCTTCCAAACGGTCCGTCCGGAAGAAGGTCCGGCTCTCCTCTAGTTCTCTCGAATCATCCGACCAAACAATCCAACCCGACCGTCCCGGACCCTCCAAACTGTTGGTCCCGAACCATCCGACCAAACCGTCCAACCCGAACTTCTCGGACCCTTCAAACTGTTAGTCCCGAACCATCCGACCAAACCGTGCAACCCGACCGTCCCGGAGCCTCCAAACTGTTGGTCCCGAACGATCCGACCAAACCGTCGAACCCGACCGTCCCGGACCTTTCAAATGGTCCGTCCGGAAGAAGGTCCGGCTCTCCTCTAGTTCCCCCGAATCATCCGACCAAACAATCCAACCCGACCGTCCCGGACCGTCCAAACAGTTGGTCCCGAACCATCCGACCAAACCATCCAACCCGACCGTCCCGGACGCTCCAAACTGTTGGTCCCGAATCATCCGACGAAATCAAGCAACCCGACCGTCTCGGACCTTCCAAACGGTCCGTCCGGAAGAAGGTCCGGTTCTCCTGTAGTTCTTCCGAACCATCGGACCAAACCATCCAACCCGACCGTCCCGAACCCTCCAAACTATTGGTCCCGAACCATCTGACCAAACCGTCCAACCCGACCGTCTCGGACCCTCCAAACTGTTGGTCCCGAACCATCCGACCAAACCGTCCAACCCGACCGTCCAAGACCCTCCAAACTGTTGGTCCCGAACCACCCGACCAAACCGTCCAACCCGATCGTCCTGAAACATTCAAACGGTCCGTTCGGAAGAAGTTCCCTTTCTCCTCTAGTTCTCCCGAACTATCCGACCAAACCGTCCAACCCAACCGTCCCGAAACATCCAAACGGTCCGTCCGAAAGAAGGTCCGGCTCTCCTTTAGTTCTCCCGGACCATCCGACCAAAACCGTCCAACCCGACCGTCTCAGACCTTCCAAACAGTTGGTCCCGAATCATCCGACCAAACCGTCCAAGCCGACCGTCCCGGAACTTCAAAACGCTCCGTACGAAAGAAGGTCCGGATCTCGACCAGTTGTCCCGGACCATCCAACCATAGCGTCCAACCCGACCGTCTCAGACCCTCCAACCTGTTGGTCCCGAACCATCCGACCAAAACCGTCCAACCCGACTGTCCTGGAATTTCCAAATGGTCCGTCCGGAAGGTCCAGTTCTCCTCTAGTTGTCCCAAACGATCCGACCTAACCATCCAACCCGATTGTCTCGGACCCTCCAAACCGTTGGTCCCGAAACATCCGACCAAACCGTCCAACCCGACTGTCCTGGAACTTCCAAATGGTCCGTCCAGAAGAAGGTCCGGATCTCCTCTAATTGTCCCAAACCATCCGACCAAACTGT